>CM067503.1:17182778-17323599 GCA_034509495.1 Acestrorhynchus altus | reverse complement strand
CATATATACACACACACACACACAGCATTTGACTGGTGCTGTAATGAAGTAAGCTTAAGCACACATTACCAGTTCACACCTGTGTGTTGTCCACAGCTACCCGGGGACCTATTCGTGGCCTTGTAGTAATTATTATTATATTCTTTTCTTGTCTTTATTTTCATGCGCAGTTGTATATATGTAAATAGTCATTCTGCTTATAATAATAAACTGGTGGCCTACCGGAAATTTCCTTCTGCCTGCTCCATTTGACTGGACCTCTGACTGCTCGCCTTACACTACCATGGCTTCAACTCCAACGGTTAAAGTACCTTACTTGATCATAGATGCCTTTACCCAGTGTATAAATAGACTAGGGCCCAAAAGACATACCTTTTCAAGTGCTTAAAACTCAATGAGTTAGTTTTATTTATATTTTACTCGTCAATGTGATACTCCAGAACTGTGACACATTTAGATACTAAACAAATAACCAACAGGCAGTTGATGTGTGGGTGGATGTGTAGGTATTCCAGGGGGTTTCTATGATGTTGCTGAGTGGTGGAGTTACAAGGTTACAATTCAGCATAAAAATGAAAATAAAAAATAAGACAACATACAAAGAATATAGCATACCAATAGCAACAATAATTTAATGAGATGAGTAAATTAGGTTCTAAATAAATATTTGCCACATATAATGACTGCATATAATGTGATTTAATGTAATATGATTATGAATTGGTAATCTTCTGACAAAAGCAATGTAATTGACAGCAGTCGATACTGGATGATAATCATTTGATACAGCAGCCAACTGACAGCCATGGAATGTTAGAATAAATGCTTTCTCACCGGTAATCCTGAGATATCAGAGTATTTTTTAGGAGGCTTCATTGAAGGAGGAGCATCAATATTATAATCTGTATGGAGGAAACGGAACATTACTTTTGACACACATAAATGTAATCTGACATGAAAACAACAAAAGTAACTTAAAAGAAGAGTTCTGATTCATACTCACAGTTGGGATCACTGATTTTCCAGGGTAGTGCTCTCTCTGCTGCCAGAATCTGCTTGAGATTCTTCCATGTCCGGTTCTTTTTCCCTGCTGCCGCCCCTCCAATACCTGAATGCTAAAAACAGTCAACACAAGTGAATGCCAGTATGTAAATCTGAGGCAAATAGCATGAGGTATTCAGGTCAAACACACATACAACCAAGATTAAATTATTGTTTATATCCCTATAGTATATCCTTATATATGATGTTTAAAGTACTGGCTTGCCAAAGAAAAATCTCATTTACAGAGTTTGTACCCTAAAGGCAATTGGCCACCCAAGATGTGTTTGCTGTTCAAATGGTGCTTCATTAGTTTTGTTTAAAAAAATAAAATAAAATTAGACCTCATTAAAAATGTTTTGGCAGCTCCAGTGCAGAACTATAGGAACAAAAACAAAAAAACTATATATTTGATTGTTTAGTGTTCATGGCTGTAAACAGATAGTTCTACAAGGAATCCTACAAACTGTGCATGATACAACTTCACAGACTTACAAACAATTACCAATACTAACAATTACTAACAAACTAAATACATCATCATGATATAACAATGAAATAATGGTCAGAATTGTTCTCAGTTGATGGTGTACAGTTAGACGCTGTCATTGATTTTGTTGATGCAGCCCTTCACATAATTCTATGTAAACAGACAGTCCAAATCAGTTAAGTGTAATGTTCCATTTGTCCCATAGCAACTATTGGTTTATCTGCCCAAGCTGGCATTTCATCTAAGGTCATACCACAAAGTTGGGGTCTTTAAAAGGCAGAGGCTTGGCAGCAGGCTCTGCAGGCAGCACAGTACAGACGTCTGCTGTAGCAACTGGTTTCCCATCTGCTGCATCAAGGTTCACAACCTAAAAAATAAACAAAGCCACCAATAAAAACAACTTAATTTTGATATATGTTACACAGGTAAGAGAATGCATAATTGTGTGGTGTGTTTGGTTAGGAACCAACCCCAGCCCACAGAAAACTAAGCATTGTAATGTGCACAGAATAGTTTTTTTAGTACTTAAAGCTGTTCTTTGATATCTACATAGATGGAAGATGCTGCTGCATTCTGGATCAGTTGTAAGAACTGAATGGTACACAGGGGAAGATCAGCCAGGAAAGAGTTGCAGTAGTCAAGCCTCAAAATCTACTAATCATAGTACTTAACATACGAGTGTACCCAGGTGTATTGAAGCAGAATACATAGCAAACTGTGACAAATACACTGAAGTTGTAAAGTTCTGATTTACCGGTGGCAAGATCATACTGTTTTGGATCCAGCATAGGTTCCCAACCCTAGCCCTGGAAGACCAGCTTTCCTACACAATTTAGACATTATGAACACCCCTCTCACTGGACAATGTAGCCAGTAACTCCCCTGACTGGAACGCATAGCCACGGTTACACCTCTCACTGGAACGCACAGCTGTAGTTAACCCTCTCACTGGAACGCATAGCTATGGTTACCCCTTCTCACTGGAACGCGTAGCTATGGTTACCCCTCTCGCTGGAACACGTAGCTATGGTTACCCCTCTATCTGGAACGCGTAGCTATGGTTACCCCTCTCTCTGGAACGAGTAGCTATGGTTACCCCTCTCTCTGGAACGCGTAGCTATGGTTACCCCTCTCACTGGAACACGTAGCTATGGTTACCCCTCTCACTGGAACACGTAGCTATGGTTACCCCTCTCACTGGAACACGTAGCTATGGTTACCCCTCTCATGGAACACGTAGCTATGGTTACCCCACTCACTGGCACGCGTAGCTAAGGTTGCCCTCTTGCTGGGACTCGTAGCTATGGTTACCCCCTCACTGGAACACGTAGCTATGGTTACCCCTCTCACTGGAACGCGAAGTTATCGTAGGTGTTCAGGCAGTGAAAAGACACAGTGACCGCTCCTCAGTCCTCTGTCGTGTCTGACCTGAGCTTGTCCAGCTCCGGAGCCAGAGGCAGATGGAACAGTGGGCTGAATCTTCCTCTTCTTGTTGTTGTTGATCTGAAGTTGAGAAGCTCCGGCGGGACTCGCGGCTCGTTTCTTCCCCTTCACCGCCGCTAAAACCGGCACCAGTTTAATGGTGCCCGAGGCGGCCGAAGTCAACTCCCCAGTGCCCAGCGAGTTCGGAGTAGATGAAGCTGCCATGACTTGATATCAGTCATTAAAACAATGGACACATAGCTAGCTACATGCTAACAGAAACAGTAACATCATAGCAGCAGTCCAAATAGTCCGTCTCCCCCCTCCACCTTCAGCTCAGCGTTCCGGTCAGACATTAGTTCCGCGGCAGGAGAAACTGTCCTCATATTAAACAAACAAAACAGCACATAAATGAAGGATTAAACAGATATAAAACCAATTAAAAACAGATAAAAAACAAACAGTTCCAAAGTCACAAGCATAAAAATGTCAGAAAAAGAATCAATACAATACAAATTCATATTAAAAACATATTTTATATAAAATAAAGTAATAAACGTTTAAAAATCACTATTACAGAAAAAAGCCATATTTAAAGCAATTTATAATACCTGAAAAAAGTGCTGTTATACTATTTTTTCTAAATAAATTAAAATAAACATTAAAACACACAGGCCAAAGCCAAATATAAAACAAACAAAAAACTTTCATGTATTCAGGTCCAGGCCTATGAAAAAGAATTGTGTCACATGTAAGAAAACGAAATATCTAAGTTGACTTCTGCTGCACTGGCAACTGATTGACTTATGTGCCATTGAAGAATCAACAACATAGGTCGTGTGACCAGGGGCATCCAAAGTTATTAGTATAAACACTCACTTTGAAAACAATATAATATTTTCTGTACATAATCATATTTGCATAAAACTAAGAATGAATTAATATAAGGACGAATAAATCATTGTCTATATGCTGTTCCGCGATTTGAATTTGAGCCTTCAGACGATACATTCACCTTTCCCTATCCTACCAGCTACCACCGAAGTTAAGTTTGATTTATGCTTTATGTGAACTACTTCATTATGAAATAAAGGTTGATAATGACGTTTACATTTCAATCTCATCTATTGCCCTGGAATAAAATGACTAATTAACTTTGGGCAGAGCAGGCCTGTAGATGTGCCTCCAAGACTATCCATCCCCCTTTCTGTCATGAGTTAAAGACTATACCCTCCTCAGTGCTTATGGGGAGAAATGAGAGAAGGAAATCCATTATTCATAATACAGTAATAGCATTTGGAAGATTTACAGTGCCAACCATGCACAGGATGAATAATACATCTCCATCATCCCATCTCACTCTCTCTAGCTCTTTCCTTACTTCTTTTTTTTGTTTTTGTTTTTATTACACAAGAGAAAGAGGGAGGGCAAACACACAGAGCAAAGAAAATGACATTTGACATCTTTATAAGCATGGTAACAGGCCTTATGTTTGCATTACACATATGAAACTGAAATGTTGAGGAAAAAATATTTATAAGACTCAAAAAAGTATACTTATATATACTTATATAACACTGTCACACTATACACAGTGGCATAAAAATGTAAAGTCACTTAGTTAATAGTGCAATAATTAATTACCTAGCTAGAGCAATGGCTTGCTCACAGTCATTGATGGGAACAGCCAGGTGATGAAAATGTCAAACCTTTATACACACTCTTGAATACTCAAACACCTAAAAAATCAGATGTCATGGGTATTTCTGCTTATAGGCTTTCCTTACAGCTTGGAATGGAATTCATGCATTCAACTATTCCTAAAGGACTAATTTTTCACATGCATTACAGGACAAGCTGAGAACCATTATTGAAGGTGAAAAGGCATGTGAATTGATGTGGTAAGCAATTTTTACTTGTAACTTTACAGGCCAACAAATATACACTGATATGCCAAACGTCCAGCCGTGTGTAAATTAATTACGAAGTGGTTTTAGCTCAGGGAACAGCTTGCTCACACCTCAGATTTTGAGGTGTTATTTTGAGAGTGAGGTTGAACACTAGGCAGCATGTTCAAAGCAAGGTGACATCCAAACAAGGCGTGATAGTGGGTACCAGATGGATGGGAAATTCTGTTTCTGAAGTTCTGCATGCATTTAACATTCCTTGAGCCACAGTTTTACATCCATCCATTTTCTGAACCACTTATTCCTGAATAGGGTCACGAGTGAGCCGGTGCCCAGCCGGCAACTCTGAGCGCAAGGGCGGGAAACAACCCTTGACAGGGCACTAATCCATCGTAGGGCACACACATGCACATCGGGCCACTTTAGAGTCACCATTATTATCATGCATGTCTTTGGAGGAAACCCACGCAAACACGGGGAGAACATGCAAACTCCATATAGAAACTTCCCAGGTCACCCCACCTGGGGATCAAACCCAGGTCCTTCTGAGGCAACAGCGCTATCCACTGCGCCACAGTTTTACATGTAAAGGGAATTCGTCATACACTAATAATTTCTGTACAATGTGTGACACAGTGCATTATTCTGCTGCACTAGAGTCATTCACAGACTTGTCCTGAAGTCACTCCTTTGTTATCTTGGCTGTGTGCTTAGGGTCATTATCCTGTTGGATAATGTCTCTGTACATTGCTGCAGTCATTTTTCCCTTGACCTTGGCTAGTCTCCCAGTTCTTGCTGTAGAAAAACATCCCCACATCATGATGCTGCCATCACCATGCTTTACTTTAGGAATGATATTGGCTAGGTGATGAGCAGTGCCTGGTTTTTCTCCAGATATCATACTTGACATTCAGTCCTAAACATTAAATATTTAAGTGCCTTTTGGCAAACTCTAGATGGTCTGTCATGTGCCATTTACTGAGGAGTGGCTTCCATCTGGCCACTCTACAATACAGGCCTGATTGGTGGATTGCTGCAGAAATGGTTGTGCTACTGGAAGATTCTCCTCTCTAAACAGAACAATGTTGGACATCTGTCATTGTGACCATACCACGATCACTCAGTTTGGCCAGGCAGACAGCTCTAGGAGAGTCCTACTGGGTCCACACATCTTCCATTTATGATGATGGGGGCCACCGTGCTCATCTGGACCTTCAATGCAGCAGTATTTTTTCTGTACCCTTCTTCAGATCTGTGTCTCAATGTGTGTCTATGTCGGTGTGTGCCATTCCAAATCATGTCCAATCAACTGAATTTACCACAGGTGTCCAATCAACCTGTAGAAACATCTGAAGGGTGATCAGTGGAAAAAAGAGCTAAATTTTGATTATAACGGCAAAGGCTGTGAATACTTATGTACATGTTTTATTTTTAATAAATTTGCAAAACCTTCAAACAAACTTTTCTCACTTTGGGAAAAATGAATTTAATCTATTTTGCACTGTATATCAACATTGATTCAGCTTGTTTATACTATCCTAAAGAAGTGATATTGACATACTACTCACTGTAAAAGAGAAAGAGGAGTGATCAAGGGAATCATATAAAGCACGTATGTGTTTTTTCCTTTAGGTTGGCTGGAAATATCTGACATCATTCTATATACATTAAAGATCATTCCATGTATATCCACATATATTTAACTTCATTCATTAAACATCAGAACTGAATCCATACAAATTCTATTCTATTTCAAATTCCATTTATCTTCTACCTATTCTGCTTAACCATCCAGTGTTACTGAAAAAAATATTACTTCCTTCCATATACATCAAAGAGTTCATTCCATGTCTATTTAAAATAGGTTTTCCATGCATATTGAAGATGATTCCATATATACCACAATTCACTACTCATTCCATATGAATAACATAACATTTCATGTGATCCTACTTGTTCCCATCCTCTGTGCTCCTGTTACCACTCCCCCCCCCCCACACCAGAAAGGAGTTGTACAGTTTGATGGCAGGAACCCTGCCTGATTTGTCCTGTTTAAAAGTGGAACTGACTGTGGTGTTTGCTGCAACAGACTTTGAAAGGAAATGTCCCACTGATCTCCTCAAGTACATGCACAATACAAATCTGAGTGAGCACCATGGCTGTACAGATTGCATGTCTGACCGTGACTATCCCTATATCTACTGTGACTGTCAAACGGACATTCTCTGCCTTCAAGAGAATAAAAACATGGCTGTAGAAAAGGACATCCTGTGGAACTGACGTGCAGAGATCACCTCAACAGATTGAAGTCTTCTTTCATAAAGATAGGAGGATGGATTTTGTCTATAAATGATCAGCAACTCTGATGAGCATAATGTATTTTATTTCCTTTTTTTTAAGTTAATTCTGGACTGCTTCACATGGTGAAAATAGCACAGTTACAGATATGGTTTGGAGCTGGCTTTCGTGCTTTTGTAATAATGGTATTTACACTGAATACTCTGTAATGCCACACCATTTTATATTGTACTTTTACTATAGTGTTAATGGTTTCTATAATTGTGATATTATAGTGGTGGTATTAAGAGGTGGATTCAGTTGGGTAAGTCCCCACTGAAGGCCCAGATACCAAATGCACCGTAGGGCATTTAGTTCAATTCAACCCTATCCCATAAGGACTTGGTCAGCAGCACCCTCTAGTGTCTACAGTCTTTTTTTTTAATGTATGTATTTATTTATTTATTTAGTATAATGAGCAATATGAATAAGGTAGACTCATTATAAACTGGCCCTGGTTATTATTATTATTATTATTATTATTATTATTATTATTATTATTATTATTATTATTATTATTATTATTTTAGAATTTAGATTTTTTTTCTGCAACAAATCAGATGTTGAGTCTGTAGCTGTGTTCCATTCCACAGGATCTCTAAGCTGTGCCCTTGTGAACTGCTTGGGTGGCTGGAATGCTGGAATGGGTGGTGTGCAGTGGCATTATGGGGGTCAGTTGTCTGTCTTTTTTAATAGAGATTAAAAAAGTATCTGCTGAATGAACCATTATTTTTTATGGCTTTGCATAGAATAAACTGATTTGTCTTATATTTGTCTCATTTTCCCCAATCATTGCTAATGTATGGAAACATGGGATTTTGTGTGTAAATTTTAAATGTAAAAAGTTAATTAGTTAGTTGATATTTATTTTTATTAATCCTTTCAAATTCACATGAAAACCTGCTATTTTAACCCTTTGCGACCTAGGTCCTCACAATACACATATGGTTAGAAACCACAAAACCTAAAAATAATTATATCATTGTAGTGCAGTGAAGTTTCTATGAGTAATTAATTGTGGAAAAAAATAACTTTTTATAAGCACCTGTTAATAAACAAAACGCAACAGTTTTAGATATCTGCACAGATCACAGAGGTGGAATCTTCAAGGAAAAGAAGTCCACCTGATGATACTCTTATATTTTGTCACAGTAATAAGCCATATAATACAATGTCAGCAACATTGTTTAGATTCCCAACTTATAGACACCCAACTGTAACCAAATTGCCCTATCCCATTCCTCCTCTACTGTTAAAAAAACATCTCAATGTCCACCTTCACTACATCCATAAACTTTCTCTGAGGTCTTCCTCTTCTCCTTCTCCAGTTCCATCCAACATTATTGGTCCAATATATCCATTATTCCTCCTCAACACACGTCCAAACAATCTCAACCTGGCCTCTCTAGATTTACTTCCAAACTGCTCCACCTTCACTGTCCCTCTGCTCATTTCTAATCTTGTCCATCCTTGTCACTCCCAACGAAAATCTCAGCATCTTCATCTCCACCACCTCCAGCTCAGCCTCCTGTCTTTTAGACAGAGCCACAGTCTCCAAACCATACATCATAGCAGGTCTCACTACTGTCTTGTAAAGTCAATACATTTTATGCAGTTTGAAATTCCCTTTAAACTTGCTTCTTGAGGAATTTGACATCAAATTTTATAGTTGTTGGTATGCTCTGCTGCACTGGCATTCTGCACTTTAGACTCTTTTTTGTTTTCTTGTGTGAACAGGGACATTTTCAGAAATGCTAATACACAACCAGACTTTTCAACTGTCAAGTCTTTCAACAGGAGCAGTGGCTTTAGTGCTATCTGAATTCAGGTAAATAGATCTAGAAATTGTGGTTCAAAGCACATGTTCAGTGAGCGTGATATTTGTATATTAGAGTGATGTATCAGGAAAAACTGTTACTGATCCTCAGGTGGGAAGAATGTCAATGTTGGACATGATCAGATTGTCAGTAAGAACACTCTGTTCTCGGCTACAAAGAGAAGAATATTGTCATAGAGCTGCAGTTGTAGATTTGAAGATTCCTTTAATTTGTCGCCCATGCTTTAGATTCCATGTGAGCAGAGAAAACTACAGACTTATTTTAAATGCAAACACAAAGAGCAGACACCTTCAAAAGAATATGCTTCTCTTTTTCATTTTCCCTTTCTGCTTCCAGTGTTTGCTTTGCATTCCATTATTTGAATAAGCCGAGGTCCTTTCAGTTGTACTGTTGACAGCATCTGATTTTATTCCAGCAGAGAGAACATCACACAGTTAGAGAGAAAGATAAAAAATGTGTCTGATGAATGAACCGTTAAATTGTTGTGTTTGTGATTTCAATAATTATTCAGACATTAGGGTCTGTCAGACAGTGATGTAATATGAAGAGCTTGAGTGTAAGCATCAAACATTGAGTGTATAATCATTATATTTATCATTTTAATTGATATTTATTTACATTTATTCTGTAAAGATCATAGTGTTAGAGTAGATTAAGTGAAAACTTAATTTCAATAAGCTACTGGAAAAGGAATGTTATAATGAATCTAAACTCCAGCCTAAATCCATTAGGTAAAATGGGGTTTTTTCATCTTTCTGTAAAGCCTGTCCAACAGTTGTCATAGGAAAAACATTTGTCGGCTAAGTAATGATGCGTCATTAACTTATGTACTCAGTACTTGTCAAGCATTACTTTAATAATGATTTGATACATAAACTGCACATTATTTCCTTGTCTACTTAGTGTGTACTAATAAACTAATAAATGTGTTTATCTGTATACCCTTCAGTAAACACACTATTATAAACTGGACAATTTTAGTGGCTACCTGTATATACTGAGTTACTATAAATTGAGCTTTATTACTGGGTTACTTGGGTCCCTCCTGAAAAGTTCAAGTTAGACCAAGCTAAATCAACCTGATCAAACTAGACAAGTATGGCCAGCAAGACCATGTTGGTTGACCAGTATAACAAGCAATACCATGCTGGTAGACTAGCATGACAAGCTTGACCATGCTGATTGACCAGCATAACCAGCATGGCCAAGTCATAAAACCATTCTGGACAAATTGGGCCTGACAGCTTCTGGAATATCCCATAATTGTGGGTGTACATGAAGTCTATGAAAGGCTGCAAATGGTCACCAAGCAGTAAAATGTAGCAGGCACCAGTTAATTGTGTGTTTAAGTCGACTAAGTGATCCAAGATGGTTGTGCGCAATAGTTCAGCAGCTTCATAGGCTTTTATTTCTGCTCTGAACCTGACTTCACTCGCCTTAAGTGTCTGACATACAGCTGAACTGAACTTATTAACACTATAGACAGTTTGGCTACAGAAACAGCAATGACGAACCACAATCTCATGGCTACACTAGGCAGGCTGCAGCTGCTGAGGACTGAGGTGTGTTGGAGTGGAGTGCAGCAGACCAAGGGCAGGAGGAAGCAGAGTTCATGGAAGCTCCTCTTCCGTGTGGACCATGACCAGGTTTTGGGGAAAGCATGAGGAGGCTGCTTATGCATCTATGTAAACAAAGGTTGGTGCCTAAATTGTGTTCTGATAAACAACTACTGCTCTGAGGCAGTACCCCCAGCACCTGACTCACCCCATCACATGGAGGGACTCAGCATGACTCCAGGAGAAGTAAAGAGGAACCACAGTAAGATTAATCACTACAAAGGTACTGGCCCAGACAACATCCCTGGTACGGTGCAGAGGGACTGTGCTGACCAGCTCTTTGAGGTGTTGTGTGATCTTTAATTCCTGCAGACAGCTGTCCCCACCTGCAGGAAGACCACTACCATCATCCTGCTTCTCAAAAGCTCTGCAGTGACTGATCTGAAAGACTACCAGCCAGTAGCCTTCACCCTGATAGTCACATAATGATTTAAAAGACTGGCTATGGCGCACATCAAAGCCACCATCGATGTCAGCAGCGATCCACACCAGGATGCATACCACAAGAACTGGTCCACACAGGATGCCATCTCCTCTGTGGTCCACACTATCCTCACCCATCTGCAGTTGAAGGATTCCTATGTTGGTATGCTCTTTGTGGACTTCACATCCACATTTAACACCTTGATTCTGCAGAACCCGTCTCACAATGGTAACCATTGATAACCAAAGATTTTCATACCATTGTATACCTTAAACTGGTATACCACTGCAACCCTACTGATGGGCAAGCTATACTGTCATCTACCTGTGTAATTATTAACTGTATTTGTCAATACACTTTATGCCTTTAAACTTGCTTCTTGAGGAATTTAGAGTTATTAGCATCCTTTGCTGGACTGGCATTCTGCATTGAAGACTCTTTTTTGTGTTCTTGTGTGAACAGAGACATTTTCAGACACACTAATACATAACCAGACTTTTCAACTGGCAAGTCTTTCAACAGGAGCAGTGGCTTTAGTGCTATCTGAATTCAGTTCTATGGGCAAAGACATCAGTAAATAGGACTAGAAATTGTGGTTCAAAGCACATGTTCATTGAGCGTGATATTTGTATATTAGAGTGATGTATCAGGAAAAACTGCTACTGATCCTCAGGTGGTGAGAATGTCAAAGTAGGACGTGATCAGATTGTCAGTAAGAACACCCTGTTCTTGGTTACAAAGAGAAGAATATTGTCATAGTGCTGCAGTTGAAGATTTGAAGATACCTTTAATTTGAAGATTCCTTTGTGGACTTCACATCCGCTTTTAACACCTTGATTCTGCAGACCCTGGGTCATAAACTCCTCACATTCGGACTGAATGTCTGTAAGGATCCACAACATATCCTCCACCATAATCCATAATGGCTCCTCTCAGGGCCGTGTGTTGAGACCCCTCCTGTTTACTCTGCTTACATATGACTGTGAAAAATGTGATTGTGGACTTCAGGAAGGACAGACACAGTCTCTGTGCTCCAGCATCAACATGTGGCACAGAAGCTGATCTACTGCACAGAGGAAAACTCTGAAGAAGGGGGGTGGTGGAGGCTGCACAGAGGACTGTTGCAGTGTTGTGGTGTTAAAAGGGGGCACTTCTGCTCCAATTTCTATTTGGACACTAAAGGATGATGCACTGATTTGCAGGATATGCATGTGGGGCCTCCCCACATATGATTTCAGAATGTTGCTTCTCTGTTCACACAAACAATTCTAGCCAGATGCTCCACAGTAAATAAGCACCCATGGGTGGCCACTGCGGTGTGCGCTGTGAGTGGTAATGCATTCTGCATTCACTCATAAGTCTTCACAACTTATACAGGAGTGGATGTTCCAAGGTCACCCTCTGAGGTAACATCACTTCATAACCAATTTACATACTCCTAATCCATGACATTTGGCATGTCAGTGTACTAGCATCATGCTTTAGAATTAGCAGTGCTTTTTAGAATGAAATGGGATGCTAAACTAGCTTTACAGAAATCAAAGTACATACCTCCAAAAAATTATATGTCAGATAGTGGAATAAAAAAGCACTGGTACTGGCATTTGTTGACTTCTAATGTGGCATACAGTAATCTCAGGCCCTAATATAACACTTCACCACCTGTTCTTGCAATCAAAGGCTGAAGAGGTAGAACAGGTTTTGAGTGAATGACATTTTAGGTATTGGTATTTGATCCACATATGATTCATTATATAGCATAATAGTTTGACTCTTAGCAGGTCATTGTCAGTAATTCTTAGCAGAATACTTATAGTGCTGAGTGGATGCCTTCATGTATTATAGAGTACTGAAGAACATTCCAGTCACGTACACATATCTTTTCATTGTGGACTCTGGGACATAATTCATACTGGTTCATCGCAAACAGCATCAACCTGTAGGTGGAAGAGGATGCTAGCCTTCTGGCCCAAAACTGCAAATTCAAATTCACAGCTTTGCTTATCTGATTGTGTTTTTATGCTTTTCCCACGTATGGCCCACACTGAAACCTTTTTGCTTCCACAGTGGGTGAAAAGACTGCACATCATATACAACAGAGATGGCGAGACAGCTAGAGAACGTGCTTGACGTCTCATTCATATTTCATCACGGTGATGTTGCTGTTACAAGTGGCCAGCACACGTGGTACATAAATAAACTACTAGAGCCGGAGATGCTATGTTGCAGCTCCATTGCAAACAAACATGAATGTTTTATGAGGCAGCGTTGAACTGCAGTAAATGAGAAAAAGGGTTGTTTCCTCAGGCCATTGTTTCTAAAGCCACCCCTGTTCAATAAACATTGAATCCTCCAAGAAGAGGTCGGTTGTAAGTGTGTGTGTGTGTGTGTGAGTGTGTGTGTGTGTGTGTGTGTGTGTGTGTGTGTGTGTGTGTGTGTGTGTGTGTTTACCATTTCTGTTCCTTCTGGAATGGACAAAAACATTGACACATCTTTCAAATGGATGTGGTATCAGGCCTAATCCACCTGCTGAGCAGTCCTATCAAATGGGCAACAACTCACATTCCAGACAGAAATGCAACTGTGTATATTCTTTACAGAATCACACCTATAGAGGTGTCACTCAGTGGAAAGAGCCCTGGGTTATTGATCACATAGCTGTGTGTCATGCCTGGGTCTACAAACTAGCTGTAGCCCTTATGACCCACCTCAAGTAAAGGTTCTTGACACTCATACATTTGTTTTACAAGCATGACTCCCCCAGCCCATCCCCAGGAGTAGACATTAGTCCACACTACGCTGGTGATGTCACTTTAAATAATAAAAGTTTACGTGAAAAAAATGTATGCACAAATAATTTAATAGAAGTTTCGCAAGGCAAATTAAACAGTATCAGTTTGAGATAATGTAGCTGCAGCACCTGCACATTAAAAGGTTTGTTTTATTGTGGGCCATTATTCTTTCTGTTTACAAACAGGTGGGTTGTCAGATGCAAAAAGTTGAAAAACCCTGTTCTATGGTACTGCTCAAAAAAACATTTTTTGGCACTTTTATTTTTTAAAAAATTTCATTGGCTTGTGAAGGGGGTTGGAAAGGTTAATAGTTGGCCATGACTGGCTGACTGACACTTTTGAAAGGCATCTAATAAGAAAAGCTGAAACTGTTTTCTTTTGTTGCAATGGTAGTTTGGGTTATTGCCCCCTGGGCAACACTACATCATGTTATTGCTGATAAAAATAGGTTTCAAAATTATTTATTCAAATGGCTCTATAAATACACTACAAAGAAACGTTTTGCCATCTCTAGCTCTGCTGGAAAAAAGCTTACTCACATCCTGTCCTGTGGTTTTCATAAAGGAAACCCCCTTTCTGACGATTGAAGATTGAAGGTACAAAGCAAATCTTTTTGAAACTGTAGCAGCTTTGAGCTGAGATTGTAATGTACTGACATTAACTGGTGAGTTCAGTTAGTGAGTTTACAGTAAGTGAAGCTGATGTGATCACCACCAAAACCAGCATATCCAGCATATCTTAAGTTAAGAAGCCTTTTATTATCCCACTGGTGACCAAGTTAAATATGCATTGCCACAGCAAAAATCGTAAACTCTAGTGGGCAATTCAGAGGCAATTTTTATACTTGAATTCAGAATCAGAATCTGAATTACTTTATTAGTCTGAGAGGGAAATTGCAAATTATTGCTGCTGTACCCATCAATATAAAATAAAATAAAATAAAATAAAATAAAATAAAATAAACAGAGTAATATAAAGACAAGGAAGAATAAACACTTTGTATAAACACAACAAACTATTTGTACATATATATATATACATATGTTCAAATACTTATGAAAAATATTCTCAAGTTTAAAAAGCCTTCAACCGTTAAACATGGGAGCTGGTGAGACTGAACTTTGCAGCAACCATTTTTTCTCTGACAACAAAGCACTTGAACATGACAAATCGCAATTGCAATTTTTGATCTCAGGTGGGAAGTAGGAGTTTCTGACTAAGTTGTGAAGGCAGCATCAAATCACACAATACTCTCTAACACTGTACTAATTTTAAACTAATGTAATATTTATATTTTGTAACTTTTGTAGCCTCAGATGCTGTAACACAAAATACAAAAAAACTAAAGCTCAAATTTCTGTCATTTGGTTCCCTTTTATAATCTTTGTTGTTTTGAAATAGCATGAGAAAATGCAAAATAATGGAAAACTTACTTTTAAAACACAAAAATGTTTTTGCGCTGCTAATTTGCACATCATTCATTTTAAATTTTAAGTTTAATTTATATATTTTTCATATTTGCAGGAAAGTTTATTATAAGAGGGAATTTTTGAGTAAGATATTGATCTTTATTGTCTTCGGTGTTAGCAAATGCATAAATTAACTTAAGCTAAATCTAAAACATGACAGCTACAGAAGAGTTATTTGATAATTAAGCAATTCATAACCTGACACAATTGATTATTCTTTTCAAGTCTTTTCAAGTGACCTATAACATTTTTTCTCTGTTTTTCACTGTTGTCTACAGACCATTAGTAGGCATGGGGTTGGATATTTCCTCGCCACACATCTACTCATGTAACTGTTCTCAGTGGGCTTTATAGCTGGTTATAGTGCTGGTCATGGCATCAACTGAATTTCCTCAAATCAATCCCAAACCACTGCATTGCCTTGGTGGACTATCCAGTCAATTAAGTGGCTTTTCTCTTTTAAGGGAATAGAAGAATTAGATTCTTTGAAACATCAGATAAACATTAGTATTAACATAACATAAACATACACAGTCAATAAACATTAGCATATTTATCACAGATGCATCTGGGCTATTCTTTCTGGCTGCCGGTGTATATAATAAAATATGAAAGAAAATCAGTATCTTAGTATTGATTTGCACTATTTATTTCAGTGTGCAGTGGTTGCAAGAGAAAGTAATTGTCCTAATATTGACCCCAAACCATAATCAAGCTTCTGTCATGCAAAGCTTGAACAAAAAGATGATAAAGATAATAATTTTGTTCCTTTTTAAACTGAACGTTGTAAAACAATATTGGATTCATTGAGATCTATTCCACCTAGAATTAATATCTATACAAAAGTCTGATTTTTGCTCTTAGAACAAGGATGGGCAATTTTTTTCTTTTCCTGATCAAACCCACCTGATTTAACTCTCCTTGAATCAGTTAATTGTCAGGTTTTGTAGATCAGTTAGAGCATGGAAGCCAGCCAATTGTGTTGTACTCCAGCCCCTGTTGCCAGCCCATGCTTTAGAAGCTCCAGAACTGAATTAAATGTCAAAGATTACCAGCTGATTATGATCTGATAAATCAATGAGGTGGATGGTGTATGTGCATATTTATTTGTGTATATATGCAAATTTTGCTACTTTTTTTCACAGTTTAGCAACCCACCCAATCACTAGGATTCACATTAGAAGGATGAGGGCAAGCAGGTGCCTTCTCTCATATATATGAATTAAGCCAGCACCTCTTTTCAATCTGCCAAAATAAAATCACTGGATCCCCAGCTCTGATATATAGGAAACTTAGTCCTCTGAGCCACTGCACCACCACAGAATCATGCTCATAAAGTCAGCATAATGCTGGAAATAATAATGCTTTTTTCAGTTATGAAAAAGCAGCAATAGTATACCAATACTCAAGCTCTGTGTGTTTTATATATTTATTATATGTTTGGTTGAATTTGTTCTGAAATGTTTCTCAAGAAATGTCTCTTTAAACAAAGCTGTAATTTGCAATGATGGTCAGTCCACACAGATCAATATGTGCTTTTTAAAATATGGGTTACAAAGAGCTGAGAGGGTGTTTGTGCATCAAGACTTCCCTGTGTGACCAAACATGTTTGAAAGCATTATAGAAAGTATTATGTTATGTAATGGAAGTATGGTAGTGTGTCATATCACACAGACAGAAAAAATGCTGGCAATATTCATTTACGAATGTTCACATTTGATAACGAGCCACATTTTGCTCATAATGTTGTGAGAAGCTATATACAAATAAAACTAGACTGATATGAATTGATACAAACTACATTTATCTTCAGTGGGCAGTAAAATATCTTTCTTTTATTCACTACTTTAAGCATGATTGTGTCATTACTAAAGTAGAATTGTGGGTTATTGCTTTTACACCGTTGTTACAGATACAACTCTAAACATGGCTAGTCACTATTTTAGACATCAAATGCTTTCCTCACTGACCACCTAAATAGACCTGACTGAGGGGACGCATCATGTAGAGCTACTGGACTCATGCAAACCAGATACTCTTATAGACTATAGTCTTATAGTCTATTTAGTTTAATTTTAGTTTACTCTTATTATAAGGAATGGAACATGGAATGCAGTTTGGAAATTTATACTGATTTTTTTAGTTGTAGCTATTGAGTAACAGAACATTTTGCTGTAGTGGATACTACTTAAAACTAAACAAAAACTGACACAAACCTACATCAACATCTATAAAGGCTTATTAACATATTTTGGGGTGAAATTAAATATTTTAATTCCATTTTTAATTGGCTGGGAAATGTAATGAATTTTCTGAAGACGACTCCATGTGTGCTACCAAAAATTCTAAAACATACTGTATAACAGTATACCTCACTGTACTCTTACTTTTGATGTTGATTATACTTTTTAAAAGTAAAAAAATGGTAGATTTTAAAATTATAGTTTATATAAGAGTATATAAGAGTATACTTCTCAAGTACACTGTTTTCTGTGTGCACATAAATGAAGAAATCAATCTACAATTTCACACAATGGGGTGTCAACAATTGCAGCTAACATCATTACATTGTTCCAACAGTGCAGGCATAAAATGAGGCCTACTGATGTGGTCTGATGATCACATAATAATGTATAATCAACTAAACACAAACAACAATCAGCTAAATACAGCACATTAATGACTAAATGAGTTTTCACTTTTGTAACAGCTGCCTTTCTTGTATGAAATTCATGGTTGACAATCAAAACAGTTAGACAAAATCTAGGCATATCACTCACACCAGGATCTTGAAGCTTTTTATTATTAATGATTTTGCAGCAGTTTCTCAATAAATTAAATGAACCACGACAGACATTCCCAACGCTAAAGCTAAATGAGGCTTCTTAATCTAATTTCTTATTAAAAAATCTGTTTCTTCTTAGTTGGTGTAGAAGTAACATTTTAGTGCCTGTAAAGGTGACTGTGTGGTACTGCTGTATCAGTGGAAGGTGGAATGAGAAATTCAAATAAGATGCCAACCTCAGCTTTATCCTATCACCAGGAAACCACTGAACTTGAAAATTGGACTGTATAATCTTCAAGGAATATATTAATGAAAGGTAAATAATATGTAAATAATATATAAAAAACAGCATTGTCAGCTCCAGACTGAAAAATTAGCAAGCTACAGTAGTGATACTGCAGCCAGCAGTGATGGAAGAAGGTGTTTACATTACGCCTGATAAATTAAAAATCAGAATCAAAATGTATACAAAAGCTTGAAATATATTACTTTAAATTGAATTAATATAAAAAATGGTTTTTTTTTTTTATTAAATTATGAACAAAAAACAAAAAAAAACAACAACTTTTTTTCAAAATATTCACATTTTTGAGACTTTTGAGATTTCCAATATAAATAGACCAAATCAGATTTGGTCTTTTAATTTTGGTATTTTAAAAGCAATTAAAATGGAAAACTTTGAAATAATAATTTGGTGGTTGGTGGCTTGGTGGTTAGCATATTTACCATCCCAACATCTGGAGTTGGTGTCTGCTCTAGGAGCTCTGGTTTCCCTCCCCCAAAAATATGGCTGAATTGGCTACTCTAAATTGCCCTGGTAGGTGCCCTGTGGGTTGATGGTCATTTCTAGTGCTGCTTCTCTCCAGTGTGTGTTGGTGATTGTGAAGAATGCTGACTTATCTAGAAGTGTAAGTAACTGGAACTAATAATGAGAAGAGAGGGCTACAGACTAGACATAGGTGCATAGGTGGGGATGATAATCATGGGACAAACAATGAATGAGGGGGTGTACAGAGACATGAAACCTGGGCTATGTCCAGACTGAAGGCAAATTGGATTTGTATTTCAAGTCAGATCTGTTGAGATTTCTGTCTGCACTGTTATGTGCAAGTGATCAGATTTGCATGTCTGGCTATCACAAACCCATCTACATGGGATGCTATGTAGCCATGCTGGTGCCATGCTCTTGTTGGATCCCCAATTTGCAAGTTATGCAAAAGGCCTCTAAATGTGGCTTATTTTATTTGTTTTTGTGCTGTTTAAACTACCAAAATCAATCTGGGTACAATGTAGATAGGCCTAAAATCAGATTTGGTCTGGACATCTGAACAAAACCATTGACAGACGAGGAAAAGAGTAATGGCATTTGGCTGACACTTTTATTCAACATAACTTATGTTTGAATCAAGTTACACAAGGAGGTGAATATAACATATACTATTACACCAAAACCACCAATTGACCTGATTAGTGGAATATTGAGCTAGTGGTGTAGAAACACTGCCCCTCCTGTCGTAAGTTGGGTTTCAATTCCTTAGCATGAGGAAGTGATGTTACTTACTATTATAATTGAATGTTCTCAATTATATGTGCAGTCTATGCAGCAGTGGTGATACAACACTTAATGCAGACAAAATCTTGATAGCTCAAAATTGTAAATATAGGAGCTCTTGCACATATTGCAAAGGTTGGTTGAATTGGCATGAATTTGTAATTGTAAATTCCTAGAAAGATGACTGCTTCACACATAACTCCCAGAAGACTTATTCTACAGCTTTTATAGCTTATCATAGAACCAAGCAATTTAGCTTAATGATTAAATAGGCCATTTCCTTAATGAACCTCAACTCTGATGAGATGACATTTTTCTATCTCATCCCTGATTAAGCAAGACTAATGAATTATTGCTTCTGTCTATGGCAATCCTGATGTTATATCCTACTTTCTTTAATATAATTTATTTGATTGGTTAATGTGTCTTTTCTTTTGTGAACTCCAGCCAAAGCAAACTTCTGTCTTTCTTTGCCAATAAAACCTTGTTCTCAGATTATTACTCTGAGAACAGACTGTTTTGAGTCCAAAAACCCCTCAAAGTAATGATATAGTTCATGCAGTTGTTACTATAAGAGATGCTTTATTATTACTGGAAATAAAGTTAGAGTTCATAATTGAGATTTGCGAGCAACAGCAAAACCGTTCACATGCTGTTATCAACAAAACTACATAACCTTACCCCAAATAGGAAGAAGGAACCAATGTAAATGACTAATATGGAAGAGATTCTTTTTGACTGTCTCTTGACAGTGAATAGAGCATCTGATTCAATGATTCATTTATTCAAGCAACACAAACATCTGATCAGTTAGTAACAGAGAAAGAACAGGAATGCACACAACAGAGACACATGACAGAACAGTTAATGTCAGATTGTTCCTGCGTTACAATGTTGCATTTCATATTGAATACACATTGACAGCCATTCATATTCCCTGTGTGAGAGTATTGTTTTGATTATGATTCCCATTGTCAAGACAGCTTGCAAAACATTGTTGTAGTTTGTAATTTTGTATGAATGTGATTTAGGCCATCTTAGTTGTGGGTATTATATGCTGCCTTTATATAGTTTTTCTATTCATTAGATAATAACAAAGCCAGACTTTAGTATATTTATTTTAATGTGTTTTTAAAAAAGCTGAAATGAATATACATGGTGTCTCAGAAGTACAGAAAACACCCACATAAAATGAAAGGTTTCGCTGACAGTGATTACATTTTAGACACAAGCTAAGGCCATGTAAATAACATGGTGGCCATCTTTAAAGCTATCATCTTGCTAACATATGGTTCATGTTAATATAACATTTTCTTCTGTACAGGTTAGGTGATTAATGACATTTGCCCAACCAGAACGTGTTGAGATTGTCCTTGTTACTACTACAACCCAGGAGTGTCAGGAGTGGACCGGAGGAGTAGAGATACATCTAGATGGTTCTGTCACATGGTGCCAACTGAACCATCTGCATCTGAAAACAGTAAAAACTAAAGAGATGTGAAGAGATATGTATACATTGAGACCAGTACTCATTATAACATATGCACATTTATTTATTGGTTATACAGTTACTGGTTAATAGTTTTGATATTTTATACTCTTAATGGTTACGACCCAAACGTCCCTCTAATAGTTAAGACCTAAACATCCCTCCAACGGTTACAACCCAAAGTCCCTCTAACGGTTAATACCTAAACATCCATCTAACGGTCACGACCCAACCGTCCCTCTAACGGTTAAGACCCAAACGTTCCTCTAACGGTTACGACCTAAGCTCGTGCTCGTCATTCGTCGATAAAACCGGACGATTCATTGAGACCAACCGTTCGAAAGAGTCGGTTCAGTGAAGTGAATCGAACCGCGCATGAGTATTCCCCGGAGCGTCGGATTTAGCCTGTAAACCGAATAGAGCGATGTGATAGTAGATATATTAGGGAACGTTGGGGTTAAACGCGCGAGCCTGGACAAACAGCACTCATCCCTCTGTCGTGTAGATGTTTTGTTAATCCGTTAGGAGCGTGTTCTTCCGGGTTGAGAAGGTAGGCGGGGCTGCTCTGGCTCCTCCTCCTCCGAGCATCGGCGCTCACTCAGCGCTCGAGCCGAACAGCACCACCGCTGACCGCGCGCGCTCCTCGGCTGCTCCGGTCCCGAGCTCCGCCAGCCGGAGCGAGCAGGTGCGGAGGATTGTGGGGGTTGTAGTTCGTTTGGGGAGGTAGCGGTAGACGGGTCGACCCGCGGCCGAAGCGGGACAGCACAGGGTTTGTTTGAAGGCATCGCCGCTGAATGGGAGACCCCCGTTCTGCACTGGGACTCGACTAGCTAACAAGCGTCCCTTCCCTTCCTCCAGCAGACCACACTTCTCAGACTGGAGTCCGGCACTGCGAGCAGACGCCCAGTAACGCGGGTGGTAACGGGGACAGGGTAACGGCTGCTTTTTCAGGCTGGAGTGAAGAGCCGTTTTCTGCTTTCAGAGGAAGAGGAGGAGGTGGAGGAGGTCGGGGGGAAACGGAATGCCACTTTGTCGACGTTTGTGAGCTTTGTGCAGAAAGAACAGACGTTCACACGACATCTTTATAAAGGTACGTGTGCAGCAGCTCTACTGGACGCTGTCATTTTACAGGAACTTGTAGTGTAGGCTTACTAACTCGAGTCTAGCTTGTTTAAGCCTTTGCCTTTAGTGGCTCATTAGTTTTTAGTATTGCATTAGTATTGCTTTCTATTGCTTCATTTGTCTTCTTATTCTTACACTCGTTTAAACAGCTGATCACCTACTCATTCCTGTCTTAAATCCTCTCTCCTCTCTCCTGAAGTTAAGTCTGTTTAGCTGGTTTTTGGACAAAGCACTTCATCATGTTATGTAGCCAAGCCAGGTCTTGTCATTATTAACCATGTGGTTCTGGTTAAGGGCTTTCTCTGTGTTAGGATACCAGCTGATGACATGTCAGGAGAAAGCAGGCAACTGGCCTCCACTGCTGAACACCAAAGGCCGCCAGGATGTACAACACTGGACCGCTCAATAATCTGTCAGTCAGGCTTACAGCATATGACAGCCTTGGAGTGCAGTCCTGGTGGGCACTGCCAGCATCTGTGGGTTTGATTACATTTGGAGTAGTGTGGACAGGGCGGCTTTGAACTTCTGATGGCACGATTGACGATTGATCATGGAGACGGAAGATGCTCTTCTGTCTCAGTAATCACTCGAAAGCCCATTAGGAGATGAGAGAGCAGAGTCGGCAGCTTATTGGCCCATGGAGCCTTCCAGCCAGCCAGGATAGAAGCTGTAAGGGCAGGAGAGGCCGAGGGAACTGAGGAACAGGGTCTGTCATGTTTTCTCAGAGGATAGAGAAGAATGGACCATCCATTATTTATCCACTGATCCTTTGGTAGGCTTGTTTCTCAGTGCCAGCAGGGTGAGCTTCGGGAGGAAGCTTCCAAGCTGTTGTGCGACTGTGTGGTTGTTATTTTGGGGTAATTGGTTGTCCAGGTGTTCTGGCCAAGGCAGGACCCTGGGGGAGAAAATTGCCTTTAACTTAAAAAGGTCAACATATGACACCGCTTTAAAACGGTTTCCAGCAAAGCAGGGTGATTATCCAGGACGTAGCCCAGGAAGAGCTTTGTAACTGTATTTGAATGGAGCGTAACGTTGAAGTGTTTGACTGAATTGGCGCCTCTGAAGCACAGGCCTTGGCTGCATTCGAAGGAAGTGAATCATATTCTACAAAACACAGGCCTTAAAAACATGGCCTGCTGTCCCCCCCCCCCCCCCTCAGCAGGAGTTTTCAGAGCAGCCCTGCTGATGTACATCCTCAACATTAACAATGTTTGTGTGCATGGGTCTGGTGTCTTCAGTAGTGTGTTCACAGTAAGTGAAATGACAGAGTGATTTTTGGGTCCTCCTGTGTTACTGCTGGACCGATTCTCCTGAATCACGTTGGAATGCTGTAATTGATCAAAATTAATTGTAATAATAATCTTTCCTGAAGCGTGCACCCGCGTCTTTGGCTAAAATAAAATTCTCATGCTGTTTTTGAGCATAAACCTTGGTATTCTTGTCAGTATCCCACTAGAGGGACATCCATTGCAAAATCTCTGCATCATTAAGTTGCGAATACTATATGTACATTCAGAGTAATTTGATTAGATGTATTGTACAGATACATCATTTTAAGATGAGAGATTTGGCCTGAAATGTGTAGAAAAAATGCTTGGCATTGTGAAGCTGACCAGTGCATAAAATATTTCCTTATTATTAGGGTCACATACACTCACCAAACACTCATTCAGATGGTGGTGTAATGGAGTGGTGAGGTTTATTTGGTACACATAACACAAAGCAAAAAATCTTTAGGAATTTCGTGATTGTTATGTCAACATGGACCACATGCTTTTGTGGGGAAGAAAGGTACTCATTGAGTGTATACAACTCGGGAGACTTGTGTAAGTTTGCTGGTTTACTTTCAGAAAGGCAGGCTAAACAAATACTAAACACGTTTTTCACAGGTTTTTGTTAATTTTTCCACTTTTTCTACATTGCATAAGTGAAATAACCCTAAATATGTTTTTGGTTTCTACACTCAGCCAACATATTCACTGCATTTCCCAAAAGTGCCTCACCTCACGCTGGTTGCAGTTTTTTGTAGTCATCAAAAACAGCATTGTTTGGTATAAATAGTTCAGCCTTTTAACTTATTCGTCCTAACACCAAAAGCCATTCTCGGCTGATAATTTAACTTGCTGTGTATTTGTTGCATCCCTACTTTCACATGGAAATCCACGTCTGAAAGTTTCTCTTCATAACACTTTGAATGGCTTTGTTTACAGTCACTGACTAGTACACACTCTTTTATGTAAAGTTGCTAAATATGGTTTGTTGAGCAATGTTATATGAAGACCACTTTGGTTCCATCAAGAACCAAGTTTGAAGGAGACATGGATGACTGGTGAACCTGTTATAGGTTTAAAGAAGTAAACCTAAAGGTACTTTAGTGATTTAAAGGTTCTTCACACTCACATCTCTTTCCCAACAATAGTTCTTCTGTGGCATCATTCAAAGAACCTTTTGTAGCACTGTTTTTTAACCCTTTACATCCCCCAAAACCACAGATGGTTTCTGGTTTATTTCTCCCCACTCTTATAACTTCGAAACAGATCAGCCAGTTTAGTAAAACCTAGTCAAAGTTGTGGTTAGGAAGATTAAGGGGTTAGAAGTTCAGAAGATTTGAGAAGTTTGTTTTGGTCCCCTTGAACAGCTCCTTCAGTCTTCTGCTCGTGTTTTTCAAAATTGTAGCATGATAAGGAATGTTGTGTTGTGTTTGCTTCCTAGTCACTTGTAATCAGATGGAATATGTGTGAGGTCTGGTCTTTATACTCCTAATGTGCAGTTGCAATTTGTGCATGTGTGTAAGAGGTCATTTACACAGTGAGTATGTCTGTGGTTGTGAGTGTCCCATGAAGTGACCGCTGAACAATGGTGCCATTCTCCGACTCTGCCTCGCTGCTCTCCGGGTTTGGCCAAATGTGTGCCCGGACAGACACACACACTGCAGATGGAGGAGATCGTGTTCCCGCCGGCACCTGGCATCACGGAGCACAGGAATGCCATTGTTTCCATCCGGCCAACTCACTTTCCTGGACATGCTGTAGCAATAAGAGGGTGGAAACTGAATTACGAGTCATACGTCTAACAGGAGAGGCAGGAGAGTGCTTTTGAGAGCTGTAGAGTCGACAAGAGCCATTAGCATGTACAGCAGGACTAGATGTGAAGATGTTGGTGGAGGATTAGAATTGAGATTATAATCAGTGAAGTCTGCTCTTACTTTTTGGCCCAACAAAAAGAATCTAATGTAAAAATACCAGTTTTAAGTCAGCATAAGCTTGCTAGTTTATGTTATCAGGGCCTTTTGAAATCTGCTTTATTTTTCCCAATAATTTCCTCCAATGTATTTTTTTTTTTATTCAGATTTTTTTTTTATAAAAACAGTTTTTCATTTAAGCAAATATACAAAAGTTAATTGTGAAAATCGTAGGGCCTTCTTGTTATTTATTAAACTAAACTGTTATAATGTACCAGAGTTAAAGGTGCTGTAGAATGTCAGACTGGATTTACATGTAATATTTGAATAATGTTTGGTACATGGAAGTGACATACCACCGCACACACTGTTGTGCCTCCTTCAAAAGAAGATCTGTCATACCCAAAACAAAGCTCGAAAGTGGGCCAGTTCCAGAACCCATCAACTGTTATGTAACAGTGTTATATTGTTACATTTATGTCCCCAACATTTACATACATCCCACACACTAAATAAAAACCTTTGTCAAAACTTGTGAAATGCTAGACGACCAGCTTTTTTTCCGCATCTACTCCCTCGAATACAAACTGAGCTACCTCAGCTGACTACCAAACTGGAGCTAACCACACTTCAGTATCGAAAGCAGATTTGAAGGAACCAAACCTGTGTATGAAAATGAAAATCAATGTGTTTCCTTCTGAGGTAAAACACCAGGTTGTGAATGTGCTAAACCACATCTGACCAGGTTTTGCCCCAACCAAAGTCAGATACTTACTGTTTATACATCGAATAATAACTCAAAAGATGCATTCTTTGGTATGTTTCAAAATGCTGAATGTTTTTCTGCAGTATTTAGAGCCCCCTGTAAATGCTTTCTGATCATTGATTAACTTACCATGCGCCACGGGTGGCGAAGATTATTATTAATCAATAATTCACAGCATCGCAGCATGTTCCCCTCCTCATACCCCACCTCAACCTGTTCTGAAATTAAAACGGCAGCCACCAGACAGCACATTGTGGCTAAAATAAGTGCTTCTTAAAGAAATAAACTCATTTTCATGTTTCTGCTGTACTGCCAGGATTTCATGCCCCCTCCTTCAGTTTCTGAGGTGTTACAGAAGACAAGTGGTCCCACCCTCTCTTCACAATTCAACCAAATCTTAATGGATAAAATTACACCCCACATATTATTTCCCCTGTGTATATTTGGTTTCACTCAGTTCTCCATGTTATTGAAGGAAAATAGTTTCTGATTTCCAATTGACGTCGATTTTAAAGAAGCTTGGTGTCAAATTGAATCCAGTTGAGTCATGGTGATGTTAGAGATCTGAAGAATCAAATCCAAGTGTGCAGAAAGATATATACCCCTGCTGTACAGTCATTACGAGGGGTGAAAGCACAGTGATCTGAGTGGCATTCTGTAATTCTGGAGATTTGATTAAGTCTTGCCAACTGGCACACTCTGGAGCACTTTGATATTGAAACTCAGGTTGAGGCAAGCCTCTGGAAAGGTGCTGATGGTGTGGATAAGACTGAAAGGGCCCAGAATGTCTCATTTGTGTCTGTTATCTACAGAACAAAGCACTGGAAACAAATTGAGTAATGCAGCACCAGAAAAGTGACCAGGGAGTTTCAGAGTATTGTAATTTTCTTGAATCCTTACTGTCAGTTCTGAACTGGCTAAACACTTGTGTGTTTTCAAGAGGTTTACTCACCTGGTGTCTTTTCCCATGTATGTCTTTGTGATTGAAACATTTGTAGCACAAAACGTCTGTGATCAAAGTATGTCTTATATTCCTATTGGCACAGGAGTAAATGATGGTTCCAAATGCATGGCCACTAGCACTAGGGGTCAAACAGATGCCCATATGTTTGTAGGAGCACAGACATGGTGCAACATTTGCCTTGCTATGATTCCAGTATACACTCACAATGCATCCGAAGTTACTGTGTGATGTGTTAAGCATCCATCCACACTTATCCAGATTTCCTAAAGCTTCATCCAGATACGGACAAACGGTTATTACAACTATCCAAAATATTTGTTTTCCAATAGTGTCTCACACTGTTTGCAATAGACAATTGAAGAACCTTTTTACACTGATATCTTGATAATACAAAAATATAATATTGCAATCACAACAAACTTTATATTGTTAAGATTTAAATGATTTAAATGAAATCCAAATGAATAAAACATGTATATAAAATTAAAGCACTGTTTTGAAGTCATGCCAGGTTATTCACTTTAGTGGTTCTTCTTGCTAAGAAAAACATAACGGGGGATATCAAGGTCAGCGGTGTTATGGGGCTTATACATTTATTATACAATAAGTTAGTTATGTAATTTAGGGAGCAGCCGTGGCCTGGTGGTTAGGGAACCGGCCTTGTGATTGGAAGGACGCTGGTTCGAATGACCAGGGCTGCCTACTGCTCTGGGCACATGTGCTCACTGCCCCCTGGTGTGTGAATTTACTAGTGTATATGTGTGCATCACTGTGTGTGCATGGGCAAAATGTGGCAGTCTAAATCTCGTGTGTGCATAACACAGTGGGTCAAATGAGTATAATTACTTACTTATTGTGACAGGCGTAGCCACCAGTGAAAAACTCCAAAATTAGAGCAGGGGGCAGATAGTATTTTGTCACATCTTCACCTTCTGACAAACTATGCACCACCTACTGAACTAGTGCAGCAAAATAGTGATGACAACTTGGCATAAAATCATTAGTGAATGTTCAGTGAGTACCATAAACAGCTCTGTTCTCATTTGCATGTTCTGAGATTTCTTGTTAAAGTGTTGGTTTTCTTGTTATTAGCTGCATTTAGCAGTAACTCTTGAAGAACTGTTTCATATATGTGATGATCAGACTGGCTAGCAGTTAATGCTTAGAGTGTAGATTGTGTGTTGACATTGGCATCAGCAGGTATGAATAGGTTAAAAAAATACAAAAACATATTGACATCAATTCACAATTTCGACATCAGTGCAGAATCCATATTTTGTGTATGTGTAGGTTCAGTGTGTGTGAGCAGCGTAAGAGCCACCAAATGCACATTTGCATCTACTGCGGAATTGTGTGCACGCTGCCGGTAAACAAACATTTCTGGTTTCTGCAAAGCTTCCTTGATCGATATTGTCCTTATGAATATCACAATACTCTTCAGGGATAAATACTTGCTGTACTAACTAGTAATAATGTGCATATTAAGCTTTAAGCAGAAAGTGGACAAAGCTTGCTTTGACATTAAGAAGCAAATAATAGGGGCGATAATTCAGTATGTTATTGTTAATATGTGTGTTTGACAGAGGACATGGACTGATAAAAGGGTTAGTAGTGGAGTCTTGCTTCTTCACTGAGGAGCATCTATTGCTTTGAACCAGCTGGTGAATTCACAGTGGTGGAGATCTTTGGGGGTCTTTCTACTGAACCAAGACTTTTCTTTTAATTTCACTAATGGACATGTTGACAGACATCTTCCCCTGTCTCTGCTCTCTGCCAGGCTGCTCTGTAATTAAATTAAAGCTCATTAGGCTAGATTTGATCTCTAACATGTTGGACAGCAATGCACGTTCTCCATCATTAAGCACCCTATCAGCAGCTGTGACATCATTTTTTTCTTTTCTAAACTATTACTATCGCGGCCCTTCATCTTGAGATATCTCCAGGGGGTCGACCTGCCCTTTGACGAATGCAGGGAAATGAACAAGACTGCTTAACCTCTGAGATTTGTGGATTATTCTATAGCAGAAGCCATGATTCCTTTGTGAGCTTGATGATATTTCGCCCTTTCTGCCTGGCTTTCATCAATGTTTTCCACACAGCCATGCCCCGTCTAACTCATCAGCAAAGACACCCTTTTTTTCTGTTCTCCTTCATTTCTCACCTTTTTTATCCTGCCCTTCTACATCTCAGGAGAGGTTCAGTCATATTAGATGAAGAATAATTAAGCCTTCAAGTGTAGAGGAGCTAAACACTGAATGCTAATTGTCTGATCACTGTCACTTGAGACATTGATCTAAATGGGAGGTGTGTGATAGGGATTCATAGGAAAATACAAAGAGACCATGATGAATTGAAACATTCACTTTTGGTGTACAGACTGGGAGTTTGGTGTGAAACACGTGAATATTATTTCCACTGTGTATGCACAGGATGTAAGAGCAAAGTACGCAACTGCAGTTTCATTTATTTGACAATGAAAGCGAAATTACATGTAGGTTTGTGGTTCTTTATAGTCTTTAATGTTTGTAAACACTCCTTCTAATTAAAGCAGTTGCACCCATTATTGCCAGATGTGTAAATGCACACACAGCTTGTTTAGTCTCTGAAGTATTACCAATAGAATAGGACACTCTGAAGCAGATAAACATGGACCTGTTGACACCATGCCTAATGCAAAGTATGAACTAAAGGTTATAAATCCCCCCAGCATTTAGCTACCGAGCAATGGAACTGTATTCTCTGAAATGATTGTGCTTCTTCCGGAGTAGGGAGGGGTGGTTTTATATTTTACTACACTTGCCTTTACAAGAAATGAGCAGGAATGCCAATACTTTTGACTATGTAATGTAAATTATGACAAAGATGGTACCTGTGTATTTAACTGTGTTACTCTGCCTTTCTTGTATTACTCTTACATGATCTGAACTCTAGATTAGATATGACACATGAGCTTGCCATTGCCTCTTGAAGGTATCATTTAGGCTGGCAGGAGGATGGCAGACTTGTACAGGAATATTTGGGGATATGGATATGTGGTTTGGCTTGTAAATACACCATAAACCTCTCAGTAAATACATTATAAAGTAAAAACTAAAAGTTATTTCTCAACCATTGTCTACAATCGGGCTGCAGAAAAATCAGATTTGTTTTCAAATCAGATCTATTGAGATGACTGCACTGTTATTTGCCAGTGGTCAGATCAGATTTTCATGTCTGGACATTGCAAATGATCTAGCTAAAAAAAAAAATTGGCTGGCAGTCTGAGAATAGATTCAACTAATCAGTTAATTAAGCAGTTTCAGCATGTGTGTAAAACTGGGAGAGCTCTAAAATGAGCAGAGCATGTTGCCTCCAGGACCAGGGTTGAGAAACGCTGAGCCATACTTTTAGGAAGAAGGTACTGCAAAGGTTTCAAAGCCATAAAAAGAACCATATTTATAAAAGAAATGTCCGTGTGAATAACCTTTGCATTTAGTGGCGGTTCTTTACACTCTCGCGTCTCTGTTACAAAAATGTTTTTTTGTGGAACCAAAAGTGTTTCTTCTATGACATTGCTCAAAGAAATCCTTGAGGCACCATTATTTTTTAAAGTGTTGTTCAAAGAACACAAATTTATGCTCCAGGTGTCTCTGGAATGTTCTGTGTACTTTCTGTGTCAATATAGCAGTAGTCTTTTATTTGTGTTTATTTGATAAGATAATGGGCATGTATGGAGTTCCTATGAGAAAGTGGACCTTTAGTGGTGAAGATCAGTAATTGGAATTGCTGCAGTGTTATTTGGAGCAAAAGTATACTCTAAAGATTCCATGCTGACAGTTGGACATTTCTGTAGTTTTTATGTATGAGTGTGAGCGCATGCCTTCTTTATACCCTGCTGCTAGTACGGCCGTACTGTGTGTGTGTGTGTTAGAAAGAGAGAGATGGATGGAGAGTTCGACAACGCTCCTGGCTTTCTCTCATTACAGATAGTGTTCTGTGGAAATGGGTCATCCTTAGCCAAGAGGGAACAGAGCCAGGCCTGTCTAAAGGAGCTGAGCTAGGAAGCAGCCAGCCCACTAACAGCCAGTGTAACACAATGCCACTGGATAACAGGCTAGCACCTTTACCCTCAACTCAAGGGGCAACATGGGCAAAGCTCTATGAGACTAACTCCACCCTCAGTATCCCTGCGGTGACTGTGACAAGTCAGACTTTACTCGCAGTGCACAGAGGTCGACTGTGAAGAAGTAGAAAAAAAGTGAACTACTGAAAATACTAGCCAAGCCCTATCTCAGCAGCTTCCTGTGTGATGTTCTGCACTTGAATTATTGCTTGCATTAATCATTAACAACAAGAGCATTATATTGAAAGTATAATGAGTGATTAAGGGAGGTCATCATTACTAACCGATGGCTGCTCTGGATAGAACTGCTTTGGTGAGTGAAGCTGTTCAGTAAAAAGATCTAGAAGGCATCTGGACAACTTGTAACAGTGTACGACCACAGACATTTTACTCATGCCTGCAAACTTCAGCTCTAATTGGATTGGTTGTGGAGTCTTTCTTCACTGAGGATGATCTAATGAACTGGTGAATTGATCTGGTGAAGTCACAGTAGTGAAGATCTGGAACCTAGATCTTCCTAAGTCTTTTAATTTCTCTAATCATTATGTTGACAGACATTTTCCTCTGTCTCTGCTTGGGTGAAGGTATAGAAGGTCTATAGAAGGTAGACATAGAAAGTGGCATATGGACAACTTGTAACATTTGTATGACCTTCAGACATTTTAGTCAAGCCTATAAACATAAAAAATCAAGACAGCTTCAATTAGTGTCAACTTAAAAAGGACTGCTTAAAATGGACTAATCCCAACTGGATGATACTTTAGTAGAATGTAGCGTTGATGGAAAAGTAGCACAGCCCTCATTCAGAGAAAGAATGTGACTCCTTTGGGTTTTGAAGTTTTGACAGGGATGTCTCCTGAAGCAAGATTAAAGTCACTCAAAACTGGAAGCCACAAAGGTTTCTCCCCAGGATTTCTATTCATGTTTTTGGGCCTTTCTTCTCTTTAAGGGAATGCATTCACTCTGAAGACTCAGTCATTTGGTGAAATATTTCCTTTATTATTGTCCACTGGCATCTTCATACAGGTGACAAGGGGAAAAAAATGAGTTGAGAAACATTTATATGTACATTTATGGCATTTGACAGACACTCTTTTCCAGAGTGACTTACAAAATGCTTTGCTGTTCACTCAGAAAATATCTTAAGCTAGTTAGGAGAGGCTAGAGTCCAGAGATTGCTTAAGCTTATATGCTGCCAAAAACAAATGTCAGATTGGATTCCTCGATGCCAACAAGATTCATTATAATCATAATCCATTAAGTGGTCATGAAAGAGATGGGCCTTCATTTGGTGTTTCAGACTCGCAGTGGAAGTTTGTTCCACCACTTTGCCAGGACAGAGAAAAAGTCTGGATGTTTGTCTTCCAAGCATATTGAGGGATGATGGGTCAGGCTGAACTGTACTTGGTACAGATCAGGTTTTGAGCATTGCCATCAAGTATGGAGGGGCTGGTCAATTTTTCGCTTTGTAGGCCAAGTGAAGAGAAAGCGGCACAGGAGTTACATAACAGAATGTGTCGTTGTGTTTGGATCTTCAGAAGAAACTTCTGCATGACTGAGTCATGCAGAAACATGGATAGTGTAGATGATATCCCACCTCTGTCATGATCCTGGAAATCAGGACATTGTATACTGGGCTAAGACAGAGTGTATGAGTGAAGTGGTGAAAGAGGGGCCATATAGCCATTGAAGCAATTGAGTCAGAAGGATAGTTAATTTTCTGTTTGTCTGGACACTGAGGCATGGGGCATCTGCAACTATTCATCTCATGTTAGTGTACACACAATCCATGAGCCATGTTTTTTCAGAAGAAAAAGGCATAAATTGGTCTTTATAAAGTCTCTGCAGGACATGATGACCACGACCGTATTCCAAGGGCACAAGCGGTCGTGGAATGGTTTGAGGAGTCTATAAACGATGGACATCATATTCTATGAGCAGCACGTTTACCAATTCCCATTCCATTAGAACGTTAAGGGAGATTTTGGACAAGATCGGCATACCAGTTAAGGAAATATCCCTCAGATACATTTGGAAGTTAAGAAGGTTCTTCCTTCTCCTGTAAAGTTATCTGGTTGCTGTTTCGTGCCAACTGTTTGTACCCAAGGAAGATCAGACTCAAGATTTTCCTTCCAAATCAGGCTTTGTTCAATGGGATGTGATGTTTTCAGAAGCCACATATTGAGTTGAGGTTTGGACTGCTTATTCATGCATGCTGAAGCAAACGGAGTGTCACATTTTCTAAGGTCATCTCTCCTTGGTGCTGGAGAGTTTGGCTCGGGTTACTGGTCAGTGTTTCATGTAAAAAGATCGTGTGTGCACGCGTGTGTGTAGCATGTCTATTAGCAAAACACTCCAGTCTCCAGCTTCTGTAAAATGAGACTACTCCAGATCTCCATCCTTGTTGTGATTCTCAGTTCATGCCTCAGTGCCAGCAATGCTTTGTGCAGGTTTTTGAATTTGAATCCATTTACTTGCATCTTCAGTATTTCAGTACTGCAGATCAGCTGAAAACCTTTAAATATCTGTGTCTTTAACCCTTAGATGTCTATTGTAGTGTTTTTCCAAAATGTAAGTTAAAAAGGTAAACTGTCAATTATTTATTGCAGCTAATTTACTTTTTACTTTTGATCAATATAGCTCACGAAAATGAGCAGTCCAGAACTTCTAATTTTTAGAACATTACATAATGTATATAAGATGTTTTTGCTCTCTTGGTCCTGCTAGAAATGTAAATCAGTTTCTCCATAAAGCTCGTCACCAAATGAAAGCATGAAATGCTTTAAAATCTCTGGCTGGTAGTTGCTTTGTTGACTCTGGACTTCATATACTGCAGAAACTCCACATTGGACTTCAGACGCCTTGCATTCTATGTCTTCCACCAGACTCTTGGAGCTTGAGCTGAGACTCTTGGACTTATGATTTCCATGCAAAATTTACTTTCATCTATAAAGAGGACTTTGGAGCACTGAGCAACAGTGAGTCCAGTTCTTTTTCTCCTTGAGCTGAGGTAAGACACTTCTGACGTTAACACTGTTTCAGGAGGGACTTGATATTAGGAACGCTGCAGTTGTAGCTCCTTTCTTGGAGATGTCTGTGTATGGTGGGTCTTGATGCACTGACACTTCACAAGTCTCCAGAGTTCTTGAATCCACTTTTACTGACAGTCCTCTCAAGGCTGTTGTCATCCCTGTTTCTTGTGCACCGTTTCCCAACACATTTCCTCTCCCAGTCAACTTTCCATTAATGTGTTTTGATGTAGCACTTTAAGAACGGCAAGCAATGACCTTCTGTGTTTTATCCTCTTTGTGGAGGCTGTTACTAATTATCTAAAAATCTGTCAGGTCAGCAGTCTTCCCCATGATAGTTGTGTATTAGACACAGTATTTATACTGTTTGAACAGTAATTTCCTTAAACTGTAAATTAAGTATAATAATTTGATTTTCTTCATCTATAGTCAAATATGAAACAAAGCTCAAAAATTGTCCAATGAATATAAAATCTTATAGTTTACCTTTTTGAATGAAATTAGGAAAAATGGAAAAAAAATACATTAACACTCAAACTACAGACAATCAATGTGCCATACAATTATTAAGCATCAACTGTATTGTTTAATGTATAAATACAAAATATATTTGTTATATATGGTTTGGGTGAATAATGATCAGATGCAGTTTTACAACCTGGACTTTTAACTTTTTTGTGGTGGACTTTTATGGGTGCAAAATTCTTATAGTATTGTTTAGCCTTACAGCAATTAAGACTATAGCCAGAACCTTTTGTAATCCTGAGGTTTACTGTGGAATTGTAGCCAGTGAACAACACAGTATCTGCAAACTCATCCCGCAGATATCATACAGTACAGTAACATCACCCGCTGTGCATTTAGCACCCGTCCAGTGTGAAGCAGCTCTACAAACCCACTAGATGATGACTAATCGCTAATCCCAGTGGCCTAAAAACTAATGTGAAAGTTAAATTAACTTGATTACACAACTAACAAGTATCAAACATGCCTTAAGAGTTAATAACAGATCAGTCACTTAATTTATCACACAACAGTGGACAATAAACTAAATGACCTTCACTCTGTGCTCCACATCATGCAGAAGGGAACAGAGTACATCATTCTACAGCATAGAGTTCTCCAACAGAGAGGTATAAATAGAGCACTGTCTGGAGGATCTGTATTATGCAGACTTGTTCTTTGTAAATATAGATCAACCAATCACTGTATATTTGTCTCCCCAACTTTATCCCAAATATATTTCCAGACTGATTTTGTGAATGTAAAAAATGAATGTTAAAAAAACCCAAAAATAAACAAACAAAAGAAAACAAAACAAAACATGACAGCAAATGTGAAGGGTGGTTTTATCATAAAAAGAGACAGTAACATGTTAACCTTTTATGTGTTTTGGTGAGAAATAAAGAAGCTGTAAGAGGTATTTCAGTTCATGTAGCCAGTTTGGAAGACTTACCTCAAAAAGGGGGCAGCATTTGAAGCTGCATGCCAAGTGCTTTAGGCTTTAGTCTAGAGCCAAGTTTGTTACTCTCCATACACTTGTCTCTGGACTAAAGCCTAAAGCACTTGGCATGCAGCTTTAGTTGAATTTCTGTCACATGGTGAGAGCTTAGAGCACCAACACCTGAGGCAAAACCAGAACCTGGAAAATGTCATCTATACTGGCTGAGTGGGGGTCTGTGATGCATTAAAAAAATATTAAATCTCAATCTTTAAGGCATTTTTCTGATAGATGATATTCATCATGATACAGAGACAAACTACATCAGTAGAGGCAGATACTTAAAAAACACTTCAAATACTTTTGTTCAAAATGTACCAGTTAAACAGGGCTACACTTCAATGAAATGTGCAGTTTGTCAGTGTTCTTTAAGCTCTGGCAAGATCCAGATTGCTCAGAACAGTATACTGTATGTGTACCACGATAACAAAATTAATCATGTTACGATAATATTTCGTCTAAATGCCCTACTTATGAGGCAAGTTCGATTCTGGTGTAAGAACAGCAATTACATCTTACTTTTACCAGAAATGTTCAGCTGTCAAAGGAAGTTCAAATGTAACTGATTAACATGTTGACATCTATACAGGATGTGCATATAAATGTAAACTAGACTAACTGTAGATGTTAGTATAGTTATACTAACATATAGATGTTAACTAGACTTTTTTCCCTATTTTTCCTATTTGATAGATTTATGAATGTTATCAGTAAAACCTTGTTTAGTGTCAAAAGGATCCAATATTAAATATCCAGGGCTGTACAATATGCACATAAATGCAATGTTTGATAAAAGGTTGTATATGATTTTTCTGGTTTCTTGGGGGTTAAACTATAATTAAAACAGTAAACAAAAAGAGAAAAAAGACCTGAATTCCATTAAGATAAAAAAAAGAGTTAAAAAGAGTAGAACAGTTAAGGTTAAGGCAAACTAGGCCCCAGTCTGTAGTTTTGTGGTTATAGCTAAGACCTGTGGCTGTTAACAAAAAATGATGCACTTGCAACTAAGCTAAGGCTCAATGTAAACAAAGGATTTATGTGTGAAGGAATGTGTAGTGAGAAAATAGGCAGTATGTACAGTCATTTCAAAAATTTAACACCCTATACAAACCTTTTGTTGTATATAACACATTTAAATGTGGACATTTCATTTTCAGTTGAGGATTATTGGGAGGTGAAGGTAAGATAATTAGTCAAATGAAACCCGTTAGGGAGCCCTGACGTACCATTATGAAAGTTGGTTTAAATGCCACAGATTATACCACTGAACAAGCTGCTGTTGGTTGAACAGCCAAAGCATTTGACTGACCAGATCGTTAAGGAAGGAGCCGATTGAGGACTGTGTGTGTGTGTTATTTGCTCTTCATGTGGAGGAACCAACTAGGCCTGACTGATATCTATTTTATATCTATATTGGGATGCAAACAGCTATATTTTTAAATATAGTAAGAAAAAAATTACATTGTATTTTTCACCTCATATCATTATGTATATTGCCAGGCTGTCCACAGTCCTACGTTTATTGTAGCTTCCTGTACTGCAGGGTAATCTCTTTCATCATTACAGCCTTTAACGATGTATCTTTTTTGGAGCCTGATATCATGAAAGCAATGAATATTTTTTTTGTAACTCTGCTTCTTACCTGAGGTATTTGATAAGTCACCTTTCCTGAGACGTCTGAAAGCCTGTGAGTGTGTGAGTGTGTGTGTGTGTGAGTGTGTGTGTGAGTGTGTGTGTGGGTGTGTGTGAGTGTGTGTGTGGTGTGTGTGAGTGTGTGTGTGAGTGTGTGTGAGTGTGTGTGAGTGTGTGAAGGTGTGTGTGTGAGTGTGTGTGAGTGTGGTGTGTGTGTGAGTGTGTGTGTGTGTGTGAGTGTGTGTGTGTGTGTGTGTGAGTGTGTGTGTGTGAGTGTGTGTGTGTGTGGGGTGTGTGTGTGTGGTGTGTGTGTGGTGTGTGTGTGAGTGTGTGTGTGGTGTGGTGTGTGTGAGTGTGGTGGTGTGAGAGAGAGACTGCCTGTGGTGTCCTGCAATTTCCTTATGTTATTTATACCCACTCAAGCTTGGCCCTGCCTGTGGCTGTGTGTAGGGGCTCTGACAGCTTGTCCTTCTCAAGGGAGATGCATCCTCTCCATTTCGCTCTCAGTTCTGTGTCTCTCTGTGTGTGTGCGTGCATGCCTGGATGGCACGTATTCATTTGAAGCGCCATATGCAGCACATTCTATTATTTGTGCTTTCTTTCCCAACTACTCTTCTATTGTTATGTTCACAGCTCTGGGTAGGCAACTTATTCTATCAATATCTCTTTTATTCCTTATTTCTCTCTCTCTCTCTCTCTCTCTCTCTCTCTCTCTCTCTCTCTCTCTCTCTCTATCTCTCTCCCTTATTCATGTTCTTTCAGCTCCCCAACTACTTTCTCAGTGCCTTTTTTTCTCCTTTGCTGCTTTCAATAGACTTTTTTACTTTTTACAAGATGAATGCAGCAGAGCATTTGTTCCACTTGTATAAACCAGTAGTCATATCAGTTCTGCCTAATTTATACTGGTCCATGAAAACTTGTCAGTTCTTTCTTTTCATATATATATATATATATATATATATATATATATATATATATATATATATATATTCAGCATACATTACTGTATGTGTTCGCCCCTAACCTTCAGTCTGATTCATGTATAGCTCAGAGATGTACTAAATCCAGTACAGTTCAAACCAGATCACAGATTTTCACAGGTAAAACCGAACAGTTGTTTTGGTTTTATCTGGTCATCATAACATTACGTTATGAGCTAACATAGTGGCCAACATAGCTGGCTAACATTAGTAACAGTTACTTATGTCAGCTGAGTGACTGACATACTGTATTAAGAATCTGGCTGTTGTTAGCTGACTATATTTTGATAATGTTAAGGCATTAAAATTACTACGTATTACGTAAAATTACGTATTGTTTATCTGAATTTCAAAGTGAATGAGCTGTATTCTAACCTAGAGCACAAGAAAAACTAAAATAATCAACATACACTGCATCCAGAAAGTATATACATTGCTTCACTTTTTCCATGATTTTTTCCTCTAAGAAAAGAAAAGTGAGAAAAGTTTGTTTGAAATTTTTGCAAATTATTAAAATAAAGCACAAAAATGTAACTTAACACAGTATCTGCAAACTACAAATGTATTCAGTTGAGTAGACATGGTCCCTTAGTAGACAGTGCCTATGAGAGCACAATCCAAGCCATGAAGTCTAAGGAATTGTCTGTAGACCTCCAAGACAAGACTATATTAAGACATTGAGACATAGATCTGAGGAAAGGTACAAAAAAATTCCTGCTGCTTTGAAGGTCTGTGTCTTTGTGTGTGTATATATATATATACACACGGTGGGGCAAAAAAAGTCAGCCACTGATTGTGCAAGGTCTCCTACATGTTCCATCTTCAGTGCTCTCATTGGTGGAAAGAGGTTTTTTCTTAAAATCTCATGATACATGATACATGCATAATCTCATGATACAAGGCCCCCTTTGCAGAAAAACAGTCCCAAAGAATGATGTTTCCACCCCCACACTTCACAGTAGGTATGGTGTTTTTGGGATGCAACTCGGCATTCTTCTTCTTCCAAACACGATGAGTTGCGTTTTAGCAAAAAGTTCTATTTTGGTTTCATCTGACCACATGATATGCTCCCAATCCTCTTTTGGATCAGTCATATGCTCTCTGGCAAACATCAGATGGGCCCGGACATGTACTCTCATGTACAAACCTGGCACTGCAGGATATGAGTCCTTCTCAGTGTAGTTTGTTACTGATGGTACCCTTTGTTACTTTGGTCCCAGCTGTCTGCAGGCCATTCATCAGGTCCCTTTATCCAATCAAACAGGTGCCATTAATACAGGTAATGAGTGGAGGACAGAACAGCTTCTGTTATTACAGGTCTGTGAGAGCCAGAAATCTTGCTTGCTTGTGGGTGACCAAATATTTATTTTTCATAATAATATAAATAAATTTACAAATAAATCCTTTAAAAATTCTACAATGTGATTTCCTGGATTTTTATTCTCATTTTGTCTGTCGTAGTTCAAGTGTACCTATGATGAAAATTACAGACCTAGATTAATAGAAAGCTGTTTTGATCCTACCATTATTTTTATTTTTTTTTTGTAAATCTCCTGACCTGGAAAAACAAACGCATTGTCTACAAAATGAAACCAAATGTTAGAAAACTTGCTCTTGATCCCAAAAAGAGTGGTTTGAGAATCATGAAGCTGGACATTGCAAAACACCCAAAAGCATTGGCAGGTAGCCTTTATAGTTAGGCATGACTGTACTGCAGCGTTTGAAGCAGCACTATAGCCTGAAACATATTCTAGATGCTTACAAATAGTAACAGGCCTTAGAGCTCAGTTTGTCATTTTGTTTCATTGTTTAGCTCTGAGTTTTGGTTCCTTCAGTTCACCTTCAGAGCTAGGACCAGTACAGTGTTAAACTACCCCACACTGCAAACTGACCTAGATAAGTATAATATTCATAGTTAGGTGGATTTCCATTATGTAGATGAAAGTGTAATAAATTCACATTCTTAAGAGTTAATACACATCCATAGAATAGCCAGTTGAAATGCTTTGCTTATGACATTTGTTGGAACAGAAAAGAAAATTGGGAATGGATTTCTGGAAGCTTCTGAAGTGTTAATTGTTTTTAGTGAATGTAGTAATAGATTTGAAATGGAGTTTGACAAGCTTGATCTGTAAATAAAATTGTTAAATAAAATAAAATAAAACAAAATAATTTTTACCAGCGGTTCTTTGTGGTTTTAGTCCTGTCTGTATGTGCAATGTCTGTCATTTTACTTTTAAATTTTAGTCTAATCTGAACAGAGGTGAATATTCCCTGATATCCTGTTGAAAATGGATGTTTTGTGGTGTTTCCCAGTACTGAGATGCTCGAGGAGGCATTTAGGTTCATCATGCATAGCACAGATTCCATGGATCATTTAAGTCTGTGGCAGAGGTTTTTACCTACTATGGATGTGGCAAGAACTGCTAATGAAATGGCCGGGTTCAGAGGCTGCTTTGGAGGTGCATATAGGCTGGTTCATACCTAGTGTGGATGTGGACGCCATATCTCCTGACCGTCAGCATTGAGTGCTGTGTTGTGCATTGTAGTTCTTTTCAGGATAAAATCTCATTTCTTGTGTGTTATACAAGAAATGGTTTGGTATAAAACATCAAATATTTGGTTCTCTAATACTTTATAGGTGGTCAAGCCTCAAGCCACTTGTCATTTATGCCTAGATTTCTTATCACATGCAAATCAGTTACAGGTACATTGCTCCACCTCCCATCTCATTAGTGCTTTACAGTGTAAATGAGTGACTAGATAACACAAGAAAATGTTATAATTAAATACAGGAGGACAAATTAAAGTCTAATATTTTCTCATACTAGTCTGCTCAAATATGGCAGCAATCATTTGGGACATACCAAAGTGCAGATAATTTCACAATTTACAAATTCTTTTTTGAACATGTTAGTCCATTATGTAATGTGAGTCACATTTTAGTGTTTTCTTTTTTGATTTTGAGAAACACCCAAATGTACCTCCATATGTGCATCCTTTTTTTTAATTGTGTGTATTTGTTCTGTGTCTGTGGATTTTAGCAGCAAATTAAATTTCCAAAGTGATACCTACAGCTGGCTGAGATGCAGGTGTGCTAGTAATACATCTGTAGCACTGACTACACCCATGCATACTCATGCATACACTAAAATGTTGCACTTTGTGGACCAGGGTGTTAAATGACTGAGGCTTAGAAGAAAGGGATTCAGTAAAGGTTAAAGCAACAGTTGAATTGAGGTTTCAAATAACATCTCAAGCTGAGCTCTCTGTTCTGTTTATGACTCAAGTCTTTGGTCTGGATGACTAATAGACTTTGAGTGCTGGGTTTCTGCCAGTGTCACACAGCTGTTATTCCATGTTGTCACGGTTAACTAAAAACACTTGGGACAGCCTATGCAGGGGCTGTATGCTGTTGAGACATCTGCAGATTTTCAGCTCTGGGAAGGTAATTCCGTGTTCTTTTTGTCTCCCTAGCAACCTACCATCCTGGGTCACTCCCATGCCTCTATGCCTGGGCTCTAACTGCTGTGCTGCCTTTTTGTGTCAGGCTGCACAATGTGTTGTTAATTGAACAGGTTTCAAGACATACTGCACAAATAACGACCTTGCAGTTTATGGTATATACTGTGCCTTGCAAAAGTACTCACCCCCCTCCCCATTGGCTTTTCACCTGTTCTGTTACGTTACAACATATATTTAAGTGGTTGTGTATGTTTCACATCTGCACAAAATACAAATTATAAAGTAAATTGAGAAAAAGACACATGAAAAATATTTGGAAATAAAAAAAAGCCTGAAAATTGGCATGTTCATGTGTATTCACCCCTTTCCTGTGAAGCTCCTAAATGGTTCTGCTGCACCCATTTACCTTCAAAAGTTGCATGCCTAGTGAAATGAAGTCCATCTGTATACAATCTAAGTGTCACATGATTTGTCAATATATACACACTTTTTCTGAAAGGCCCCAGAGGCTGCAAACTCCATTAAGCCAGAAGCACCACTAGAAGAAGATCTGCATACAAGTTGATGATAAAGTTGTTGAGAAGTACAAGTCAGGGTCAGGTAATAAAAAAAATATCAAAATCTCTGATGAGCCCTCGGAGCACCATCAAATCTATTGCCATCAAATGGAAAGAACATGGTATCACAACAAATCTGCCAAGAGGTTAAAGGTAATCCTGAAGGTAAGACCAAAGATTACCCTGAAGGAGCTGCAGAGTTCTCAAGCAGAGACTGGAGTATCTGTCTTTACGGCCACAATAAGGCATACATTCCATAGAGCTGAGTTTTTATGGAAGAGTTGCCAGAAGAAAGCCTTTACTTACAAACAAAAATAGAAAGACATGTGGAAGACTGCCCAAATGTATGGAGAAAGGAGCTCTGGTCAGATGAGGTTAAAACTGAACTTTTCAGCCACCAAGGACCATCACCCAAAGCACACCTTCTTCACAGTGAAACATGGCGGAGGCAGCATCATACTGTGGGGGTGTTTTTCAGCAGCAGGGACTGGGAAACTGGATTGAAGCCAGGGGAAAAACACTCTTTTGTACCACTGTCAATTAAGATCCTGAATAATAATGATGTCTGACTGCATTATGGTGGTATTGGTGGCTGTGGGGTTGTGAAACAGAATAAAATGTAATGCACTTTAAATCTTTAATGTATGGTAATGATATGGTTCCTGGACAAATGATGTTTGGTATGTTTGTTTTTGTTGTAGTGCAGTATGCCCTCACTCCAAGCTAAATTACTCCTCTGGGAGCCAAATAAAGAAACTATGGCTATGGGGAAGATGGATGGTGCTAAATAAAGGGAAATTCTTGAGCAAAACAGGTTTACCTCTCAATAGGACAGAGACCCACTGCATACTGCCAAAGCAACACTTGAGTGGTTTATGGGGAAACATGTAAATGTATTGGAATGACCTAGTCAAAGACCAGACCGTAATCCAATTAAGAATCTGTGGTCAGACTTCAGAGATATCTGTTCACCAGCAGAAACCACCTAAATGGAGCAGTTTCGCCTTGAGGAATGGGCAAAAATCCCAGTGGCAAGCTCACTGATACTTATCCAAAGTGACATAATTGCCACAAAAGGGGGCTTTACAAAATAGTGCCACAAGGGTGGCAGGGGGGTGAAGAGTTATGCACACTGAATTTTTCTGTTATTTTGTTCTATTTGTTGTTTGCTTCACCAAAAAAATGTACAGTTGTAGGCATTCATCATTCATTGGGCACAAGGCAGGAATACCCCTGGACAGGCTGAATTTGGAGAAACAAGCAAAATAACTATTTTTTTTACCTTTTGGGTGTATTTACATGATACTTGCAGAAGATGAAATTTCATCATTTATGCACTTGCATGATTAGATATTAGAAAAACATTGGGTTAATTGACTCTGGCAATAGCAGATTTCTATTTTGCAACTAGCCAATAATCTCCCAGAAGACAGGAGTAAGGCAGAGTTGTGGTGGATGCTGATCCCCTGAGCAGGGACAGCTGCAGCTTGTCAGGAAGTGGTGTTTGTGTACAGACATTGAAATAAGGTGTTCAGGTGCACTGAGAAATCTGATTAGAGAGCTCATAACCAGTTCACTTTATCGTATTTCTTAATTGGATTTCTAGGCCTTAATCCAGTCTAAGAAATCAGAGTATGCTGTTCACATGACCACTTGAATAATAAGATGAGTATGATTAGATTACCATCTGCCAAAACTAACTCATCTGTCTGTTAGTCTGTCTGACTGTCTATTTATAGCCCCATTTGTCTTTTAGTTTGTATCTATCTGGCAATCTGTCTCTCTGCAGACCCATGTCTCTGGCTAAGTATAACACAGTTCGACCATCTGTATCTCCAAACGATCCAAATATGTGTTTGGTTTCAAGAAAAAATGAAAGATTGGGTTTATTCTTTGCCATGTCTGTTAGCGGTTTTTATCTAGCATCTCCTCAAGGCACAGGAATCAGAAATGTTTATTTGTTTTTGTTTTTTGCTAAAGCTTGCGTGTGATGAACTTGTGAAGATTGTTCAATATGTTTTAGATGTACTTACACGCTGTGTCCAAATGTTTGTGGACCCACCTTCTAATGAATGCGTTCAGTTACTTTAAGTTTCAGCTGTTGCTGACACAGATGTGCAAATGCACACACAGCTTGTCTAAACCCTATAGTGAAGTACTACCAATGGAATAGGACTGAAGCAAATGAGGACGAACCTATTGGAAGTATGTCTGGCATGGGCTAGAAGGGTAAAATATACTCAGCATTGAGCAGTGGAACTGTGTTCTCTGGAATGATGAAGCTCCACCTGGTGCCTTTGGGATGAAGTTGGGAGTTGGGGATGAAATGGGATGGTGATCATCCAACATTCTGACCTCGCTGACCTCTTGTTGCTGAATGCAGTCAAATCCTCACGCTATCAAGGTTCCATAATCTAGTAGAAAGTCTATGCTAGACAGTAAAGACAACAAAAGCAGGATGAACATTTTAATTCCCTCGATGTCTGCAGAAACCAGGAGTGAGCAGGTGTACCAATACTTTTGTCCATGTACTCTATTTCTCTATTACAGTCGTGCTCAACTTTATTAACAGCCATTTTTTATTTTTTACATTTTCTATTTTCACCCTTTGATTAATCCCAAGCGTGAAGTCCACATACTTGTGTGCCATATGTCTCTAACAGGATCTATGACTGTAGCCTTCTTTGTAAAAGGCCAGCTGTTAATTGGCTTTGGCAGGCTTCACTGGACAGTGCTCACAAGACATCTATGGATGAATCGGTGAATAAAAGCAGCATTAATGTGCAAAGCTGTAGTTCCCATCAAGAACCTCCACCATACCATGAACTGTATGAACAAAGTGTAAAGTTTACATCTACAAAGAACCCACCTTTCTGCATGTTTCTGTTTATTTGCTTAATTTAACATGCTGCAACAAAATATATAAATACATAAATGTAGTTTGTGCAAACGTAAATGCACGATATATGTGTTTTCATGTTAAATTCAGAAAATTTAAATAAGAATGTTCTGAAATTACTGAATTTTTGGAAGGTCAACACCAGCCTTTGAGCTCCACTTCCTTTCTCCGTTACTCCTTCAAGGTTCTGGAGGAACTCTAGTAGTGTGATGTAATTATGAGTGGAAGATGTTATGGGAAGATGCTATGCAACAGAACACAATCTGCTATCAGACTGGCATTGCCCTTTAAAGTATTTAAAACATTCTGATCACATTTTTGCTTAACAAAAAAAAAAATCTGCTTTTTAAATGGTCAAAAAATATTAAACATCCAATTTGGGCAAACAAGACAAATGCAATATCCATGATGAGGGTGATTTATTTGTGTGTGTCTGTATGTGTCAGCATTCAAACTGCTAGTTGTGCTTTGCTGGCAGGGTGTTTTTATGTTCCCGTCCTCTGCCGCTCTGTATTGTTGCAAGCTTCAGTGAGGGAACATAAACTGTGAGTGAAAGCTGAAGCATCTGTGCTGCTCTTCAGACAGTGAGTCAGCAATCCCCCAATCCCCTTCCCCCACGCTCTACACACTCTCTGAGGCCTTCAGCCTTCCGTCACACTCCCCACAGCCATATGCCTGAGTTGAGTCGCTGAACACGCGACACACACACATGAAGCCAAGTTATTGGTTCTCAGTCCCAGTCCAGTTTCATGCTCATCACATTTTTTACATTTTCTGTGTTCATTTCACCTCAGCAAGGCCTCAAGCTTGCCTACCCTCTATCCCTGGCATCTACTACTGTCCACAACGTCAGACTGTGTCAGCCTGATGTACCAACACTTTCATATACACGATGGGTCTGATTCAGCAGAGACCCATACAAAGGTTTTCTGTTACTTATGCAGACTTTAACTGAGGCTGCTTCTATGTCTACAGTTTTGAATTGGAAGATCATTCAACTCGAATTCCAATTACATCTTTTTTACTTGCAGATTGCGTTGATGCTTTAATTTACATCCACTCTAACTATTGATCTTCTGATTGTTATTATTGTTGCAGTTAATTTCAGTTATTGTCAGTACATGGCAATGGACAAAAGACTTTTTTTGATGTTAAAGTGACTTTATCCCATTTATGTGTCATTTAAAAGTGGTGGTTTTGACCTAACCCTGAAGTTTGTGGAAATATGTTCCATAGAATTATGGTTTTATTTTGGAACTCTTATTTTGTAATGTTACTGGAGCAAAGCATTGGCTGCCAACCGTGACTGAATACTTCACTGAAACTTCCTTTCATAGGTTTTGGTTGATCTGGTAGCTATTTGGAATTCAAAGCAGGTCAGCTGTGCAAGTATAAGCCTGGTCTTGAGGAGTTTGTACACACAGAGGGTGAAAGAAGTATTGAACATGTTACTAATTTTCTAAGTAAACATATTTCTAAAGGTGCTATTGACTTGAAATTCTCACCATATGTTTGTAACAAACCATCCACACATGGAAAGAAATCAAACGATAGATTGCCATAAATTAAGTTATTGGTAAAAATGAAAAATGTCACAGGGACAAGTTATTGAATGTACTTACTGAAATTTATTTACATTGAACAATAGCCTTTGTTGGTGATGAGCTTCAAGACGCATTCTATATGGAGTAACTAGTCATGTGCGATTTTGTCTCATTCTTCCACACCAACACTCTTCAAATCCTGAAGGTTCAGTGGGCTCTTTCAATGAATGCTGAGCTTTATTTATTTCCACAGATTTTCAATTGGATTCAGGTCAGGTGATTGGCTGGGCCAGTCTAGCAGCTTTATTTTCTTTCCCTGAAAGCAGATGAGAGTTTCCTTGGCTGTGTTTGGGATCATTGTCTTGCTGAAATGTTCACTCTCGTTTCGTCTTCATCTTTCTGGTAGATGGCAGCAGATTTTATCAAGAATTTCTATGTCCATTTGTGTCAATGCCATATGCTGAAAATAGCTCCACACCATGATGTTCCCATTTCAAACTTCAACGATGGTAAGGTGTTTTTGGTTGATATGCAGTGCCTTTTCACTTTTTGTTCAGTTTTGGTCTCGTCTGGCCAGGCTATATTCTCTCACTATATCACAGGATCGTGACTTTTTTTTTCCAGCAATGGACTCTTGCATGGTGAGCGTGCATACAGGCCATGGCGGTTGACTGCATTACTTATTTTTTTCTTCGAAACAATTGTGCCTTCTGTAGTTCTCCACATGTGGTCCCTTCTGTTAATTCTATTCACGTCTATGTCTGAAATCTTGTGGAGAGCACCTAGTCTTGGCCAGTTTATGGTGAAATAATTTTTTTCCCACTTCTTGATTATGGCTCCAACAGTGCTGACTGGAAGTCAGTTTAGTAGTTTAGAAATGATTCTGTACCCAATGCTATCAGTATGTTTTGCAACGGCCTTGAGAGAGCTTACTGGTTTCTGATCATGAGATGTTTCTTGTGTGGCACCCTGGAAGTGAGACAACCTTTTAGGCAAAAATGGCTTGTGTGTATTTGGCAAAGCTGAACTACCAGTGGGTGGGAGCTCCTTGTGATCTGTAATATTTGTGCATTTGTTCTTGTAGTCTCTTGTAGTCATATTTTTGTGCATTCCTATATTATGTTGGCCAGTATCTAGTATAGGAACAACAGCTCACAGTAAGTTTCCTTAGTCTGTTAAAATGGTTGAGAGGGGCAGTTCTGTGTTTACAAGTTGCCGTTGGGGGAAAAATTCCTTTTCCGTAAAACATGAAGGTGTTGCCATGGTGATAGCAGCTGCCAAAAATTGGTTATGATCAAAGGAGAACTTTGGCAGTCTCTTATTTCTTCAAGGTGGGAAAAAAACATGATGCAAGAACTCTGCCTTTTGGTTCATGTTGGGTTCATAATAAGAGGGAACCCTTATGTTTCCCGTAGCATTTCATTGGTGTTTTTGGATCCATCTGGCTTGGCCCCAGTGTATGTACTGGCTCACTTCTTTACACATATGTATATTAACTTGGATGCTTTTGGGTTGCTTTTACTGTTTCAGTGTCATTTATCCATCAGTACTTGTTTCCTTCCAATTTTGCACGGATATTTGAGCAGAAAGTAAGACTTTCTGTACTTTTCTGTACACTTCAGAATTCATGCTGTTACTTCTCCCAACAATGACATCAATAATAAACACCAGTGACCCAGCTTTACAATCCCCTGACATAATAGTTCCTCCATCCTGATTGACAGATCATGTCATATGGTTTGGATTGTGAGTCCTTTCTTTCCTACTCCATATTCTAGATCTGGGCTGGCTTTTTTTTTCTATTCATCCAATCTTGCCTTTCTATTCTTGAGTGGTTTGCATCCTGAAGTAAATCCTCTGTATATAGATTTCTGAAGACATCTCTGGATTGCAGACAAATGATATCCCTGCCTCTGTGAGAGGTCTTGACTAAATGTGAATGGGATTTTTTACACACAAGGAAAGAAAAGGAATTAAGGTTTTTCCCTTTTTTGTTAAGGAAAGTCAAAGTAATCCTGCTGTTTTCAAATGATGATGGTTCTTCAGTGTGAATACATGTAGATCAGTGAAGGATTGTACACAAAGCAGGCCATGTCACCATAAAGAGCCCATTTAATATTGCTTGTCTGGAACAAATTCACTGGTCTCTTGTAAGGTGTGATTTCATATATTCACTTTTTTCCAAATACAAAGAAAAGACTTCCAACAGCACGATTCCTCTCCAAAAATGGCTCTCAGCTTAATGACCGAAATGAACAGAAATGTGTTGTATATTATTGAATACAGCGCTGCTTTGCACACAGATGATTTGCACAGCACTGCTCTAGAAGCACTCTCTGTGAACCAGCTCAGTTTCTCAGATGTTGCATTTGTGTGGAATATAAAAACCTCCCAAACTATTTAGCTCAGTGAGTGTTGTAATAACACCCCCCCCAGCTCTCTTCTTTCTTTTTTGCTTGCTCATCTAGGCTTTTAACCTAAAAAGGAAGCTGTTCAAAATTACTGCTCAGATTCTGGTTTCTGATTGGGGCATCTGCCTAAATGTGCCTTTCATCTGTTTGATGAAACAGAACTTAAAAAACCTCTTCTTCCAATTTCCAACTTCATGAAATATTATTGATGTTATTATTTATACTATCCTGCCAAATTAGTGCACTTGACCCACCACCTTTAGATTGATGCATCCCAATGCATTTCTATACCCCATTTGCTATCCATGTGAGATCCTTGCAGGGATTTACGGGAATGTGGCAGTTCAGCCTGGAACACGCCTGCCGCATCCACGCTCATCCTTTCCTTATCTCTCTATCTCTCACTGTGTCCTCTGCTCCATCACTCCACTCATCCCTCGCTCAGGCCCGCAGGATTAAGCCGGATTTAAGTACATGCCACATGAAGAGGCTCCTTCAGGCCCGAGTGGCGTGGAGCGCAGCTAAGTTCCAGAGGTCACGTCACGACTCCCTGCCTGGCTGATCTCAGTTCGGATCTGCCCAACCACTTCCGTTGCTTCTGGCACATGGGAATTTACTGTTGAAATGAAGCGAGGAGCTAATGCTGTTCATTTTTACATTTTTTCTTTGGTACCTTTTTTACTGAGCAGTCCATTCAGAATGCTTTGAAGAGAATATTAAAATGGAAAGTGACTAAGCACTTAACAGGAACCTAGTGGTAATGAATGAAATAATTTTCTCACCTTTGCAACTGTATCCCAATGGCAATGTTTACATGCAAAGATTTTCTCTAATCTGATTGAATATGTTCCCATTAAGGATCAAGACTGAGGTGTTTATGTACACGCTACTCACCAATCTGCTGAAAACCTCTGTTTATATGCATGCAACATGTCATCTGGTCCCAAATGACCCGCAGACATTAACTGTGTTGAGTACCACTTAGTGTAACGTTACCATGACAACAGGTATCATGCGAGTGTAGAGGAGCAGCAGAATGTTTTCAGTTAGTATGTTAGTTTTAGTTGCTTTAACATTATGGCACTCTGGAAAGAGAAGGGATGAGATGATGTCATCTGCAGGATTTCCAAGGCACATGAGCTAGATGCCAGTCCAACCTCCAAAGACACGAATGTATGAGATAAATATCTGCATGACATGCGTCATTCATGATTTTATGTAACTTGACGGAAGAACATAGCATACAGAGTTATAGTCTGTATTCCAGTTATAATATGGTGTTGTTGCCTTGTATGAGCTAGGCTCCTGTGCCGAGTACCATGTTATCTCCAGCCGCACTTAAACTTGATGTGGAATGTAATGAGATACAGGTGTTTACACGGTCATTTTTCTAAGAACTGTTAAGATGTAATGATGAGAAAATCAACCTGCTTAACCTGATTGTGTTCATGAATGAACAGAATAGAAGTGTATGCTTATAACAATCAGATCTGATGTACACTGCCTGTACAAAATGATGTTTATCCAGAGATTCTGGATGAGTTTGCTTTAAATGAGTTTTATGGTAAAAAAAGTTTTATGGTAAAAAAAGACAAAACAAAACTGACTCAATAGGGCAACAAGACAATCGCAACATGCTACACAGCTCACAAAGCCGTGGAGGGGATTGAGGTGAAAAGTCAAGCTATATCATCATACCGAACAGTTGTCATATTTAAGTGCTATTGAGATCTTGTGGGACTGTGTTGGGAAATGTGTGGTGAGGGAAAGTGCCAACCACTAAAAGAGGTCTATGCACAATACATGAATGACATTTATCTAATTATATTTCCAGAATTTGAAGAAAACATTATGAAAACAAAGCAAAGCTATGAGACTCGAACACAATGCTCATGATTGTTCTCATTCACGTTTTGTGTGCATGAGTGATAATTGTAGAAATGCCTGAGCTGACTTTTTTGGACTATTATTGTGTGGTGCTAAAATACAGGTGGAGCAAAGCTGTTCAAAGTGATATATGTATTTCTTTGAAGTGCCTCATAAGATTTATTGCCACAGTCTACAGTGAAATTGAGCAGCAATCCAATTATACATAATGATAATGACTCATATATATATATATATATATATATATATATATATATATATATATATATATATATATATATATATGACTAAATGTTCTAAATAAACGATATACTCCATATAACAGCCAAATTGGTAAATAGACAAGTGAGGGAGCAGTTGGTTGTTGCACATTCCCTGATAGCTTATCTTGGATGATCTCCGGCTCCCCCACACTTGACCTGAATTCAGCCTTTAGCTCTCCTTGGCCAGTTGTTTACTACTGATCTCCCGTGACTTCACATCCTGTGCTCTAGTTGGATTTCCGCTTGTGCAGATAGGACTGGTATTCTTTTATCAGTATCAGAGACCACAGAGCTAAAGTGGGATGCCAACATATCTTCAGTCATGTCAAACACTTGTAACTACATGTGTTTTTCTTTGGAGGTTTTCTTTTTCTAAAATTTTAACGGACAGCAGCTATTTATGTGGTGTTGTTTCTTGAAGGTTTCATTGTGAGAGTGAGATGTGTTAAAATTATTATATCACAATATTTAATGATATTTTCTTGATATTCTTTATTAACCAGGATATTTTGACACACATAATGCTATCCCATACTTGGCACAGTGATTTTTATTGAAATTCTGCTTCTCTGTATCCAACTAAACACAACTTAATACAAATAAATATGTAATTGGTCAGAGTACATTAAGCACACTAAAGGAGTCAAGACTGTTGCATAACAGTTTTGGGGTTTTGAAATTGGTCTGTTTTACTGCTTATTTTTACTCAGGTTTTTTGCTTTTAACAAGGACACAATAGTGTTTCAGCTTCGTGTTATGTTTCTTCCATGTACTGAACTCTCTAATGCTTGGGCCTCGGTAATGTAAATTATTAAATGATGAGTTGTTCACACTTTGTCTGTTTCTTATGCTAATTGACGATTTTGGACGCATGTGAAACTTTAACAGTGTGGGACATACTTTTACTGCTTGCTGTTTTATAGAACATAGCATGTGGATGAAACCATTTGTAAACACAAGATATAATGCAACACATCAAACAGAGTTGGTTTGAGGTGTGGGAGTTGGGACATGGGCTGAGTGTAGAAAGGACTAAGTCAACCCAGAGATGTTATAAATGAGGAGATCGAGCAGCAGATGAAATATGAATGAGCTCTTGTAATGCTTAACAGAGCTGTTTGTGAATAAAGTCCTGTGCTTAATCAAAAAGAGCCAATCAGTTTGCTGGGTGTAGATAACATCCCATCCTTCAGTAAGAAGAGCCAGTCAGTTTGCTGCTTATGGATAAAGCCCCACCCTTCAATATAAAGGGCAGTTTAGCTTGATGGTTACACTGTCAAATTAGGCTATGTCAAATTAAAAGTCACTTGTACAAATTTAGACAACTTTTTTTCTGCTGATCTATAAAATAAATAGAGAACTGATTATGGGATTATGGCTCTATTATGTTTTTTATATTTTATTGCTGCTGCTTTGCACATTCTTTGGTTACATTTTTGACAGGAAAAGATTTTATTTGTATTTTTTATTAGCAATGATTTTGTGGTATTCATCTTGACTAGCTTCATGGTTGATTAGCAAACATTAAAAATCTGTATACAAGTATACAAGATGAAGAGTTACTTGGTAAGACTGGTTAATATTTAATGTTTAAATATAATAATATTTAATAGATTATTTGACTAATTAAACAGTTATTGGTTGTAGCTCTACTTTTTGAATGCTGCTCTACTTGGCTTGAAACGTTTTTTTTTTTTGCTTAACGTTCATTGAATTTTCTCAGCAATTACGTTTAGATTTAGTATTATTTATGAAAAGCATGCTACCCAGCAAGAGATAAGCATGTGTTTGTGTATGTGCTGTGGGGATTTTCTTATCTATGGAGATGCTTAAAGCAGTGACAGCATCCCACCAAGCCCCCTACTCCCCAGACACACACACACCCAGAGATGTAAACATACATGGTGGAACTGACCAAAGCATCTGCAAACAGTACAACAGCTAATGTCCAGTATCACAGCTAGTGTGTTGACATAGTGTGTGTGTGTGTGTGTGTGTGTGTGTGTGTGTGTGTGTGTGTGTGTGTGTGTGTGTGTGTGTGTGTGTGTGTGTCTGCCTTTTCTCCAACATTATCACCATCCTCTTGATAGGCAGTATCACCCCTCACAGCTCAACATGCATGCTGTGTATGGAACAAGGAGAGAAAGTATGTGAAAGTGTGTGTGTGTGTGTCCCTTTTATTTGTGACTATGTGTGAGTGCTGATGTGAGCATATTTGGATTTATTAGCGTGTGTAAACCTGCTGCATGTGCAACTGATCATGCTTTAAGAAAATGATTTTTTACATGTACTCATAAATAGAAGTGTGTGTGCCTGTGTGTGTGCCTGTGCCTGTGTGTGTGTGTGTGTGTGTGTGTGTGTGTGTGTGTCTGTAAATGGAATATTGATGAAGCTTTAAATCATAATTGAAAGCTCTTTATAGAGTGTGAAAGCTGGCTTATTCAATCGGAAACCAATATCTTAATTAATTAATGAATTAATTCCGGTTCATTTTGCTCTCTTTTGATGAAAGAGATGGTATTGTGTTATAAATTGGTGAATTAGAGACAGTAACAGTGCTGTGTTTTACATGTATAGAACTTATCATGTGTTTTGTGTGTTTTATAGCTTTTCGTTGCTAACTCTACTTTCCCCACTGTCATTCAGCTTCTGCTGATTAGCAGAGCGAGCTGTGGGGAGTTGATTTTGTCCTACTAAGACTGAAGGGGAGAGACAGAGAGCTCAGCTTAGCGTTCAGTTTAAGTCTTGATGAGCACAATTATTACCAACCACACACATGCGCACACACACACACACACACACACACACACACACACACACACACACACACACACACACACACACAGTAAATTGGAATTAATAGTGGCTTTTGTTTTGTATTTACTGACACTGTACCTTGTGCTAGTGGGTGTACACTGTATGTCCAAATGTTTGTAGACACTCCATCTAAGGAACACCTTCAGATAATAAGTTGCACCCATTGCTGTGCACACAGTTTGTCTAGTCCCTGTAGAGAAGTGCTACCAATAGAATAGTACTCTCTAACATCAGACGATTACCACCATGTCCAATGTCAGGTTTGGGCTACACAGGTATACAGCCAGCATTGAGCTGTGGAACAGTGGAACTGTGTTCTCTTAAATGATGTTTGGGATGAGATAGAAAACTCTTAAATACTCTTGCAATTAATGAGAAGGGGTCACAGTGTGTGTCATGGTTTAGAATTTCAAAACTGTGCTGGATTCAGGGAGAGGATGTTAAAGTAACTGACATCAGTAGAAATTTGGAGGCCATTCACAACTCTTATGAATGCAGAGTCAGTAGAGTGTAGGGTGCAGAGGTCAGACTGAAAGGGCTTAGTTATGGAAAAATGTTGTGCAAAAATCCTTATCTCTCATTGCCATTTTGTAACTTTTTGAAATCATTTGAATCTAGTTGCTATTTATACTGCGTTCTTCTTTTTATTTTCTTTTTTACATCAGCTTTTACATCAAAATGAAATTCTTTCTTTTCTTGTCATTTTTGGGATATGAGGTTTTTGTGTGACAGCAACAATTTCAGTGATTATATCAGAACACCTGAGCATTTATTACTCATTAATATGACTCTCTCTAGGCCATGGGTGGCTTTGGCATTTTAACTAGTTTTGGAAGTTGTGTAAACTATTGAGATGAATGTGGGAAGGTTTTTTCAACTTCATTGCTTTCATTGCTGTGAGAGCAAGAGCGAGGAGAAGAGGAGGTTCTAGTTTTCTCTTTCTTGTCTTTATTTTTTTCTCAGAAAGATAACTGGCTAGATAGCAAAGTGTAGTGTGAAATTTTTTTTTTCATGCACGTGATTCTACTCAGAGTCTAGATTATTCTGAATTTAAACCCCAATGCAATAATTACACACTGATCAATGCATAATCATGCAAAAGCACTAGTATTAAGTCCCATGAATTTTGTCCGGTGGAAGCTAAATAATGCTGCACTAATATGTGGGGTATGTGTGTGGAGCCTCCTGCATTGAATGTGGAAGTGATTTCCAGAATTTTACCTGCTGGTCACAATCCTGTCCACCGTGGGTGGTAATGCCTTCTATGATGTATTCCAGGTACACAGCTGACACTGTTGATTGAATTTTAAATGCCTACACAACTTTGGAACTGGAATGTCTCATCCATTTGGTACCCAATTTCTTGCCTTATCACCATGAGCATAACACCTCCACTTGCCATTTCATAATTAGTTACATGTTTTTACAATATTGTTACTATATTTATTGTAAATATTACATTAATTCTCCCAGAAATCTAAAATACAATTTTCCCTGTGGTTTTGGAGAGGCAACCAACAAACAAGTCGAGAAGATCTTGTGGGGGTTCAAGCTTGAAGAGAGTGAGTGAAAAGAAATACGAGAGGGTGAAGGAAGAGAACAAAGAGAATGACCTTTGTGAATGCCAGATAGTCTCGCGAACAATGAATTACACTGTCGGTATTGATCAGACCTGCACTCTGCAATCTGCCCGATCACTAACACGCAAACATCAAGCTCTCTCAGCTTTTAGATTGTTCTGCTACTAGACAGACATGCTTTATCTTCTAGAAGAGTTGGGCTGAAGTTGAGCCAAGTAGTGTTTTGTCACTGTTTAACAAGTGCGTTTAATTGGCCTGGTAATCCCTGCAGAGAGCAGGCACACTTATCATTTCATTAAAGGTAATGTTGATGAAGATACATTTCCTGCTGACTCGTCTCCGCTCTATTAACTTTCCCTGGCCTTTTTAATCACAGTCCTTTTATAAATCCAGAATGAACCAGATTTGTTTGATTTCATTATGCTCTTACGTAGATGGCAGCCGTTGCATTTTCTGCTCTGTGTAGCCCAGGAGACCTTGAAACTTCCATCGTCTGAACCCTAGTGAGAAAGCAGAATTTCTCTGTGCATTAGAGAACACTCATCATACACCCGGAGCAGACTTTGGCCCAAGCGGCCGTGTAGAGAAGAGGAAACAAAACATACAAAAAGAAACCAAACAAAACAAGACTGATATAAATGGGCACATACTGTGTATTCTTTGTGCAACTGCATGCACTGAACCATGACACCTGTACCACGACAGTTTAGTACAAAGACACATACCATTACACCTCTATGGAAAGGTAGAGCTTTGGAGACACTCAGATTGCTTACGTTGACCACTGATTCTCTGTTTATCACGTATGTAGTCCGGAAATGCTGTACTGTCATTTGTATGACTTTGTCTTACTTGGAAATTGACTTCTTTGCTATAAAGCCATTATTAAACTCTCTAAGAAAGTAACAGAGTCTATTCCAAAGGGCAGGTCTGAAAACAACGTGCCTCACGTTCCATAAACAAAACAGTTGGATTGATGTCTTATGGGAAGGTTTTACATATATTAATAAGTGCTGAATAGTAATCCAGTTAGCAGGTGTGTTAAACCAGTTCATTCTGAGAGGGCTTTTAATACACACATTGTATATATGTTGTCAGGAATGGAAATTGAGGAGAATGTCCCGGAGAACTCCTGGACCATGCTTTCTTCAAAAAAAGTGGGAACACTCCACTTCTTGCATGAACAAATATAAAAGTAATAAAAACATTTTCAGGAAAGCTTTATATTGCGTGACCTTTAATGTCGTCAACTACTGAAGTCCAAAATCTCACGTAAAAGCCATGAAAATAAGCTAAACAAAAAAGAACTCCAACTTCTACATGAATAATAAATAAACTAATATGGACTAAATATGTTTTCTGGGATGCTTTAAAATGGATACATTTCCCAAATAAGTTTCTTCTGTTTGTATTGCGCTGGCTGGTCCAGCGCCACAGCGCGAGTTGTTTTTACTGAGGGCAGGGTGTGCAAGGCCTGTGGATGAGTCAGATTTTCCAAACGGCCAATAAATGAATTGTGGTTGAATCTGTTTGGTGTTTCCAAATTTGGGAATCTTGTTAAAATTCTAGTTGACGCCAACAACAACATAAATGTGCATAAAATGTACATGGCAGTGTTTAGTCCCTTTAGTCCCTTGAATAAACAGGTTTACTCTAGAATTCTCACTTCGGGAAGCCAGAGCTGCTGCACCACTCCAAATACAGTGCATTCCTTTTGCTTTACTCTTATCTGAGAAAATATTTCTGCAGTGCAGGAAAATTCTCTAATCTTCTTCCATTGCATTCAGTATTCTGTAATGAACACAGACAGCCTTGCTTGTTAACTTTGCTCGCCACATGCTGAGAGGTTTATTACAATGGGCCTCAGCCCTGGAATGTAGTTTATACTTTAGTCTGTTTATGCTCATTTCACCTGCCTGGGCAAAGCAGATTGAATCTGCTTTGCTGTGTTGATAATTGAGCGCTATTTCCATTAAAACCATCATGAACATGTAAAAATGGGAACAAATGTAATGATATTTCAGTGTTGTAGAGGTCACACTGATCATGGACAATAATTTGGCAAGTGTATCTATGGCTTTGATCGTGTAAAGACAAACATTTGATCCCAAGTAAATATTGAATGTTGAATGTGTTTAATATTCCACTATTAAACTGTTAGCTTGTCTTGCTGTTTTCTCATGAGAATGTTTAGATGTATAGTTTTTCATCTTCAACCATTTTCACCCTCATTCTTCCTGTAGCATTTGGGTAAAACAAGTGATTTGTCCAACAAAAAACATTATTTGTTGATAAGTTACTGTATTTCCAAACGTGTGCATTCAGCTACTATAAGTTGTACCCTTTGCTGACACACAGATTTGCAAATACACACACACACAGACACACACACAGACACACACACAGACACACACACAGACACACACACAGACACACACACACACACACAGGTCAGGTTACTTGTTACTGCTTACTGCTCCTTCCCCTTCTTTGTCCTGCTGTTACCCCTCCTCCACAGTGGAGTTGCACAGTCTGATGAAGCTGTCCAGCTTCATGCTGGCTCGCCTGATAAGTTTGTCCAGCCTGTGTGTGTCCTTCTTGGATACGCTGCCCCCCCCAGCACAGTGTAGAACAGGACACTAGTGACCACAGACTGATAAAACATCCACAGGAGTTTCCTGCAGATGTTAAAGGGCTGTAGCCTCCTCAGAAAGTACAGCCTGCTCTGTCGCTTTCTGTACAGGTGGTCAGTGTTACACGTCCAATGTTACACATCTGAGGAGCTTGCTGTCCAGCCACAGACTGGGGTTCTTGTAGGAGTCCACAACTTCCATCTTGTCTCCCTTAATCAGAACTGGTTGTGACTTTGGTCTGGACACTGTTTACAGAGTGAAGAGTAAAGGGGCCAGCACTGTGCGCTAGGGTGCTCCGGTGCTGCTCGGATGTGATGTCCTTCAGCCTGATGTACTGCGGCTGGTCAGTGAGGTAGCTGGAGAGGATGGTGTCTTCCACACCAACACCTGCCCGGTATGCAAACTGAAGACCATCCTGGGCATGTTGCATCTGGGGGTTGAGAAGGACGAGGAGGAGTCTCTCCAACGTCTTTATCCAATGTAAAGTGAGTGCCACAGGTCGGAAGTCGTTCAGCCCATTTGGCCAGTTCATTTTGGGGAACAGAACTATGCATGATGTCTTCCAGAGGATAGGCACACTCTCCAGCTGCAGGCTGAGGTAAAGACAGTCTTCAGCAGTAGGGTCATACTTTGTCCAGGCCTGCTGTGTTCCTGGGGTGAAGCTTCCTCAGTTGACCTCTGATCTGGTCCACAGTGATGTATGAGGGAGTCTGTGTTGTGGTGGGTGGGCTTTGGAGAAGGAGGAGGAGGAGGGACAGGCTGCTGTGGTGACTGGGGGAGGGTGTGTTGAGGGAAGGAGAGATGGCTACAATGAGGGAGAGGGTGGTGGAGGGACACAGGCTAACCCCCCCCCCAGCCCCCCCATGACTCTGGTCTGTGTGTTGTGACCTGTGATTGTTTTCAATTTTCACACCTTCCCAGACCTCCCTCATGCTGTTCTCCTCCTGTGTCAGATCCACTTTTCTCCTGTAGCTGTCCTTAGCTTCCCTCACACTGCGTTTCAACTCTTGCTGTACTGCTTTCATCATCTCCCTGTTTTTGCTCCGGAAGGTGGCCATCTTCCTGTTGAGGACAGCTTTGACTTCCTGTGTTACACATGGCTTGTTATTGGGGTAACACTGTACAGTCTTAATGGGGGAGGCCACGTTTGAGCAGAAGTCAGTGTGTCCTCCCCTCTATGTTCTGGGATGAGTTGGTGAGTTGAGGATGAAGTGGAGTTCTCATCCCGTCAACATAGAGGGTCAAAATCCTGACCTCACTAATACTCTTGACACTGATTTTCCCTATCAGATCTTCCCAGCAATGTTCCTACATCTAATAGAAAGCCTTCCCTGGTCAGTAGAGACTGTTACTCCAACAAAAAGCAGGCTTGTTAATACTTTGGATTTCAGAAGAAACAATGAATGAGCAGCTGTTCCAATAATTTTGTACTTATATATATATATATATATATTGTTTCAACCTCTTGAATTATCATTAAGTGCTTGTGTTTATCAGTACACTGCTCTATGATGGTTCTCCTGATTTTCAGCCACATTAGAAGTGTGGTGTGGTGATGGACAGCCAGCACAGTCAGGAGTTAGCACAACGTGGTGTCTGCACACAATCTCATTTCTGAATTTTTTCAGCATCTCATGTTATATGGGATTTGTGATTTAGCTTTTGTTGATCTATGTCTATATATAAAGAACGGAACATATGTGAGAAAATATAAACACTCAGTGAACTGTGTAAAGCCCAAAATAATTCTTTATGGTATAAAGATGAAGTGTCTCAAGTATCTTCACCCCGAAACTGTATAAACATGAGACATGAGCTGAATATGGAGCAGAATGCAACTGTGAGTCTCGTTACTAAGCAACACAGTGGAACGAATGGAGATGACTACATTTGCTCATATAGGTAGCGAGCTAAGCCAGTGATGGTTACGAGCCACTGGGCAGCCACTGGATGTTTTTCCCATGTAATGTTACTTCATTACTGGGAGGGTTATGTTTGTAAGCAACATAATCAAGAATTTTCCCATGAACAGCAAAGAGCTTTACTTACTTTAATTCAGTATTCAGTTCTTTATCTTTTTCTCTACACTGCATGCTAAATGAAATGGTCTGTTTCTGTATAGTGCAATGCTAATGAGGAAATGGGGACCCTTTTGGTTACAGCCAGTATTCTGTTGAGTGAGTAAAGTGGTCGGTACTCTAGGTAAAAGCAGACCAAAACACTGATCCAACCAAACATCTGACGGTGGTGATGGACTTCAGCCGTGATATGAATTTGTTCCACCAGCAGCTCACCTGATTAACAAAGGATTGATTAGAAATAGATACTGAATGGTAGATGTAAATGCTGGGATTAACAGAGGACAGCTCTAGAAACAGTTAAGCTGACACAGATAGATATAGAGAGAGATAAAAACAAGTTAATCTTCATTTCTATTTTGTAAATGTCCATTGAAAAACATGTATCTCCAAAACGGGGACTTTACATGAGAAGGCAAATGTGTTGTTAACTGTGAATGGAAGTTAATGTAAAATAAGTGTAATTAAATATCATTCTAGGGCACTTCTATTGGTCTGTTAATCACTATAAATTTGCACTGTGTACAGAGCAGCTGCAGGGTTGAAACCATGGAGAAACAAAAAACGGACGAAAGTGGACATACATAGCTTTCATTGGACAGCAGCGATTTACATGGTATAAAGTTTAGATAAATAAACATTTTCTGCCCTGATGAATAGCCTTAGTGTCGATGTGCCTGAGCTCAGTTCTCAGTGTGTATTGTGAGCATATTTAGATGTAAATATTAGCACTGTTAACATGTTTTCTATTTAAACATACAGTGTAACCCTTTCACTCTAATTCCACATAAATGTAACCTTATGATTCTGCTTATTCAGACCTGTTATCAACAAAGGCTGAGGCTGAAAAGTATGGCAGAAGTAGTTTACCTCAAGCTACTGATGTCGCATTCATTCAGAGACAGGAGAAAACCTGTGCGTGTGTGTGTCTGTGTGCGTTAGGCCTTTTTAGAAGTGTGCTGTCTGTCTCTTGTAGATCTTGTGACATGTTGGCAGTGAGAGAAAAACTCAAACTGCTGCCACTGCTTTCGCTGACGAGTCATGCGCAGGAAATCTGCATCTTGCAACGTAGGCAGTGTGTGCATGTGCATGGAGGTCAAGTTCATCATGACAGGCAGCTCGTCAGATGGCAGGACAGAGATTTGTCTGGTTATTTGCCTTTCTTGCGTAAGCAAGAGGCCGTGCTGTCTCTCTCTCCACAGGTTTGAGAATGGAAAAGGCTTCATCAGGAGGCTTCAGTGTAACGGTCACACAGGAGAAAAGAGATGGTCTGGAAAAGTAATACAGCTGCCTTATTTTGATTGTATTGCTACATATTGCAAATGCTAAATGATTTAAAGTGCTTTGAAAAACATTAGTGAACTCTCATAAGGATTTAAGGATCGGTCTGAGCTGTTTTCAGCCAAATATGTTTACGATTATTGGATCACCTGAATGCAGCCATTCATTCAAGCACCCATAGAGTATGCACTTTTAATACAGTGGCATGTGCCTATATTAGTGTGACTGCAGTAGGCTGCATTTCTCAGACTCTACATCACAGAATCCCGTTTCAAAATGAAGGACCCACGAAAAACGAAATCACGAAAATAGCGTGAAATTCAGATATTAAGTTTGAGTTCCCTGAGTTTCACCCCACAAATGCAAGAGGTGGGATCTTTCTTGTGACATCGCCACACAGCCTTGTTAGACTGTTCCAGACTGATGCACTTGTGTGACCATTAGGCTACAAAAAAGTCTTCATAGAAGAGTCCTATGAGGATCCTGTCTACCTCAGCTACAGCCGAGGCTTTAGAACGTTGTTGTTGTTGATCTTCTTATAATGATGAACTTCTGATCTAGCTAATTATGTATGGTTAATTTATGCTGCAATTTTCTAGATAGTGAATCATAACAGTGACACATGGGTTGGTGTACAGGTTTCTGATAAGTGTAATATTTGTTGTACAGTAAGCATCTGAGCAAAACTGAAACATGCACTGAAACATCTATAAACTTTTAACCAAATTTAACAATACAACGCTTGATGCAGCCCACCTGACAATTATCATGCTATGATTAAGTGCTGTCTGTTTTGGCATCATCATAGTGTTAATCCTATTTGGACGCCACACTACAGTGGGAGTGTGTTTATATAATTTTTGTTTGATAACCTATTTTTATTTGCAAGTGATCACATCGGATTTGCATGTTTGGACATCACAAAACTATAGGGGTTACTGAGGTAACAACAACTTCTTTCACTGGATTTGACGTGGAGGTTGTTTGTTGCACCGAGTGATGAAATCTAGTTCTAGCAAATAAAGCATCCATACTAGGATATTTGTGTACAAATTCTGTTGTAATTACAATTCAAACCACCTTCGAATAAGGTTTGGATCCAATTAGCAAAGATTTGATTTTCTGTCCAGAATATCAAAAATCAATCTTCACACAATCTTGATATGGCAAAAGTCTGATTTAGGCTGGAAGTCTGAACATAACCACATTCTCATGTTTATAAAAAGTAAAAAAATGCATACAAAAATTAATTATTATTCACAACACTTTACTTTTTGCACATTTTGTTATTTTACAGCCTTATATCAAAATGGATTAAATTCATTTTGTAATAAGGCTGTAATGTGAATGTCAATACTTTCCAGATGCAGTTTATCCATGCACGCAGTGAAACACACACACACACACACACACACACACACACACACACACACACACACACACACACATAAATACATACTAGTGAATTCACACACTATTGGACAGTGAGCTGTCATGCCCGGAGTGGTGGACAAGCCCTATCCATGGCACGCAAGGAGCAGCTGGGGAGTTAAGTACCTTGTTCAAGGAGCCTTCAGTTCAGGGAATCAAATTGGCAAACTTTCAGTCACAAGGCTGGTTCGCTGTCCACTAGGCCTATTTAACAGCTTGGTAATTATTAAAGAAATGAAATCGTTATTATACTCTAAATATTGAGCAGACTGCACTCATCAGGTTCACAATCAGCTGATATTCATAAAAGTTCTACTTTCTGTAAAAAAGAAAGCTATATCACACATACTTTAATGCTGGGGGTGGAGTATCTCTATGTATTAATTTGTTTTGATATTTGAGGTGTTGAATGGGTTTTCTGCATATTCAAGTCCCAGCAATTCAATGGCCAGAAAAGTAAGTCATTATTGGTGCTTTATCGGCTGTATATGTGGAGGTTCTGAAAGCAATAGGTTGTCAATATCAGTCAATGTTATCGGCCAAATGATATATCTGCCTGCCCCTATTTCACAATCCTAAAGTGGAAGTATGAACGTGCATGAGTGTATAAGAGCGAGAGATAAAAACTTTGAGCAGTAGAACTTGGCTGTATGTGGTTTTAATGGAATTGGTGACTTCTAATGTATTAGTGTGATTGAGAGTGTGCGAGCATGTGAGTGAGAGTAGGTGAGAATGTGAGGGTGGGTGTGTGTATCTTTCTAAATGACTTATTACTCGTAAGGCTTTAAGATTCCAGGCTGTTTGGCTGAAGTGAGGGCGCTCCATCACACAAGTGCCACAGCAGCTTAATCGCTTTCTTAAAACCCCTATTTCAATTTCTCCTCTCTCTCTCTCTCTCTCTGTCTGCCATGCTTCAGTACACACACACTCACGCGCACACAGAGTGAATTCCATCAGATGTGCCAGGGTGTGGAGAAACTAATAGCTCTCTTTTAACAGACTTCCTAAAATTTCAGACATAACTAAGATAGAGGTTGAGATGAGAGAGAATTAAATGGTGATAGGAGGGAATGATGGAGAGCTACTGTTAAGCTCGGTAGTTCTCCAGTATGCTTGGTTAGTAGAGATTCAAATCCTTTCGTTTGTCCTTTGACTGATTATTTCCTCAAGAATCACAATTGATTCAGTCAGTGCACCTTGAGTTCCACCTTGTTTGCATTTGATTTGAGTATTGGTGTTCGGTAATGAGGTAGTAACCCCATCTTACCCATGGCAGACTAGAGTTTATATCCCTGGCTGGGCAAGCACAGCATGCTACACCAATAGGATTCCATGTACATGAACCTTAATGCAATATTCTCTTTCCTGTATAACATAATTCCCAGACACCAGACAGTCATCAGTCAGTCATCAAACAAATATGATTTGGAAATGATTTAGAATTACTTAAAAAAAAAAAGTAAATGTGATTGGAAACAGTAGTGCACTATTGATAGTCTAGAAGAATATCACTATTAGGCTGAAAAAACTGCCAGTCTTTGATCAGATGTTAGGGGAATAAGAATCAATGCAGTCCAATCTCATAACAAATCCTGCCTTAAATTGAACACACTCACATTGTGCGATGAGGCCATGTTAGCTGTTATTCTTCCTGTGGGGTAGAGGAGTGTTAAGTGTGATAGCCTAGATTACAAGCTTAGAAGGGAACACTTTTAGCTGTTGCGCAACAAATAAAAGAATTCAGCCTCCACATTTAACCCAATCCCTACACCCACTCACTCACCCACTCACTCACCCACTCACTCACCCACTCACTCACTCACTCACTCACTCACTCACTCACTCACTCACTCACTCACTCACTCACTCACTCACTCACTCACTCACTCAGGGGTTAGGTGTCTTAACTCAAGGGCACCTCAGCTATACATGTTGCTGTTCCTTACCAGTCCAGGGGTATGTCCATTGGGATGTTGAATATTATTCTAATTGCTTCATTAAATTGAATTGCCTTCTTTAGGACGAGTCATTTTTACACTTGAAGTTGTGTGGTCCGTTGGCTTGGTTGACCCTAAATGGTCTCTATTTGTGCCCTGTGGCTTCTTCATGAGCTTGTTCACACCCTCAGCCCGCTGAGGCTCCTCTCCCATGCTTCCCTTCTCGGCCAGCCGCAGATTTACAACAGGATCTGTGTTAAAGAGGTGGAATGGAGAACAGCCAGAGAAACAGGGCGAGGGAGGGAGGGTGGAATGGGAAAAAAAGAGAGGGCGCTGCATGATGACATTGGAGTCTTAGTTTTGTAGGCAGTACCCTCAAACAGCCTCACGTTCTAAATCTCTCTCTCTCTCTCTCTCTCTCTCTCTCTCTCCCTCTCACTCACTCTCTCCCTCGCTCTCGCGCTCTCTCTCTTAATTCTTTGTCATTACCCATACTGTCTAGTCCTGGCAGAGGGCAAATTTTGGGTTAGGTGCAGACATGAGCAACACTTGTGTCATACTGGCCTGTTCCAAGATCTCAGGATCATGTCCCATACAGCAGACATGCACTTAGACAGGCAAATACTGGAATTATTAATACAGTGCTCATTTGTGTCCCATGCTGGACTAAATCACTATTAAAGAATTTGCTCAAAACTAGGGATTTATGCAAAGCTTTGAGTTTTGGCAGCTAAGGTTTGATGTATAAACCCTTAATACTTTGGTACAATATATAGTAGTGCATACCTGTCACTGGCTTAATAAGAAGAATGGATTGCCCGTTCATTTACAACAACAATGTTGCCTTATAGCATGAATAACAAACAATATACCGTATTTTCTGGACTATAAGCCGCACCCGCAAAGTTTAAATAACATATATAAAAAGAAAATCTGCAGCTCATTATAAGCCATATGGTTTAAAGCGTGGAAAGAATAGCGGCTTATAGTCCAGGAAATACGGTACCATGATCTCAAACCAGTGGGACAGTTTGGAGAGACATGTGCTTCATGTAACACAAAAAGCTACCATGACTCATGATTGGTAGATAATTGCATAATAATGTGATGAATTGTGTGCATAATGTGCATAATTTTTGAATGTTGACTCTTAGGCTGTACGTTTACACACTGATTTTCAGTGTTGAAATTATTGTGTTACAAAATGACTGCAGATTTAAGGAGAACATTTTGGAATGATGGAAGTATAAGACAAAAAGTAGACACAGGCTTTTTTTTTAGAATATATTTTGTTTGTTTATTAAACGTAATGCTTCTGCATATCATCTAAGCATCATTTATTGACATTCTTTTCAGCCCACAGCAATGAGGGGCATAAGTTTGTCTACGTTCTGCACTTTTTGCTAATTCCTTCAAACTAGACCAGTTTTGTACCATTTACTCTTGAATTGTGACTGGTAAAAATGATCCTTTGACCATAAATTCTTGATGCTTTTAGACCAGTACATGGAACATTTACTTTCCATATTTATTAACATGTTAGTTTTGACCTGAAAAGGTTACACCAGTCAGCACAAATGAAATCCCAATAATGTTCATTGTTTTGTTCAGTTGTGTACATTGGACTTGGTTTCACAAATATAGTGAACACAGTACTGAACATAGAATGATATACCTACATCAGAGGGCAGAGAAAGAACGTCTTCAGATTCTAAGGTAAAAAAGAAATAAATTACCATGAACTCAAACAAAAATTGACAAAATGCCAGACTTCAGCACAACCCCAGTTCTTTTTCTTCTTCTGTTGTTTAATGTGTGCCTCAACTTCCAACTGGCACCTTCCACATCTGCTATTTTGGTTGGGACCAAACTAAAAAGAGTGAAGCTCTAGACCCAATATATTAGGTGTGATAGCACCCTTGAAAACAGACCAGCACTAAAAATAGTTCTGACTCAACAAGACTATCATGATGAACTGTTATGAAGGAAAGTCTGTTTCTTTTTTGGTTACATTAACCAAATGTGTAGTGTTCATGAAGCGCAGTGTGAGAGACTGAACTCAGGCCAGCTGTTGCAGATGTTGCATCTGCAGACCGTCTCTTCATGTGACTATGGATGGAACAGTGCTGTAAATATTTGGACTGAAAATGTTCTATTAGTCAGTTGTGTTTAATACACACCTCCTACGCTACTGTGTGCTGGCGCTAATTGAGTCGTGTGTGTGTGTGTGTGTGTGTGTGTGTGTGTGTGTGTGTGTGTGTGTGTGTGTGTGTGTGTGGTGACTAAGCCTGCTATTATTCTTGGAAACTGAACGACAAAATTGCAATGACATACTGAGTCTCAGTAGGAGGATTGATTAAAGAGAGAGATGCCAAGAGAGCTTCTCTCTCTCCCTCCCTCCCTCTCTCTCTCTCTCTCTCTCTCTCTCTCTCTCTCTCTCTTATGATCCACTCCATCTCAGTATCACTAATGTTCTCATTTTTGACATTGTTGAAACATTTTGCTGTGCACTGAGCATTATCCGTTCACACACACTCTCACACTCTTTAGCTTATATTTTTGGCTTGTCTGGGCAAGACTTCTAGTGCTGGTTTGAGGGAACCAGAAACATGAAGTCTTGCTAAGTCGATTTCTTCAAGGTTGAAAGGGACAAGATCTCTTATAAAGTGTGTGTGGGTGTGGGTGTGTGAGAGATAGTTGAAGGGGTGGGAGATGTGCTAAGAAGTGAATAAAATAAATGAGAAACCTCATATATTATGTAAAAATGGCAACTCGTTCCATTCCAATGAAATCTTGAACAACTGTTCATTTCAAATTAGGTTAAAACAACAAAAATGAAGATACAAGGTATATGTGATAGAGCGTACAGTGGTGTGAAAAAGTGTTTGTCCCCTTCCTGAGTTCCTGTTTTTTTGCATGTTTGTCACACAGTGTTTCAGAACATCAAACCAATTTAAATATTAGTCAAAGACAACACAAGTAAACAAAAAATGCAATTTTTTAATGAAGGTGTTTATTATTAAGGGGGAAAATCCAAACCGTCCTGTGTGAAAAAGTGATTGCCCCCCTTGTTAAAACATACTGTAACTGTGGTTGATCACACCTGAGTACATTGTCTCTAGCCACACCCAGACCTGATTACTGCCACACCTGTTCTCAATCAAGACGTCACTTAAACAGGACCTGCCTGACATCCTGAAGTCCACCAAAAGATCCTTAAAAGCTACATGTCATGCCAACAGCCAAAGAAATTCAGGAACAACTGAGAAAGAATTAATTGTGATCTGTAAGTTTGGAAAGGGTTATTAAGCCATTTGCAAAGCGTTGGAAATCCAGCAAACCACAGTGAGAGCCATTATCCAGAAATGGCGAAGACATGGAACAGTGTTGAACCTTCCCAAGAGTGACTGGCTGCCCAAAATTACCGCAGCGCAGCCAGTTTTCATGCCTCCACCATCAGAAAGAGACTGGGCAAAAATGGCATGCATGGCATGGTTCCAAGAAGAAAACCACTGCTGAGCAAAAAGAGCATTAAAGCTCGTCTCAGTTTTCTAGAACACACTTTGATGACCCCAAGACGTTTGGGAAAACATTCTGTGGACTGATGAGACAAAACTTGGGTTCTGCAGCAGGACAATGATCGAAAACACACCAGCAAGTCCACCTCTGAATGGCTGATCCTACTGAGACACTGTGTTATGACCTTAAAGGCTGTTCATGCTCAAAAACCCTCTAATGTAACTGAATTACAACAATTCAGCAAAGATGAGTGAGCCAACATTCCTCCACAATGCTGTTAATGACTCATTGCAAGTTATCGCAAACACTTGGTTGCAGTTGTTGCTGCTAAGGGTGGCCCATCCAGTTATTAGGTTTAGGGGGCAATCACTTTTTCACACAGGGCCATGTAGGTTTGGATTTTTCCCCCCTTAATAATAAACACCTTCATTTAAAAATTGCATTTTTTGTTTCCTTGTGTTGTCTTTGACTAATATTTAAATTGGTTTGATGTTCCGAAACACTGTGTGACAAACATGAAAAAAAAAAACAGGAACTCAGGAAGGGGGCAAACACTTTTTCACACCACTGTAAATGGACTACATTGTATTTTTAACTAAATGTGATTCCTAGTGAATTTTAATACTGTATATGTATTTGTTCTGTCCTTTGACTCTTATGTGAAGATTAGATAATACTAGACAATAATATCTGACAATAATATTGATCCCTGAAGCAGTATGACAGTCAAAGAGATTCTGCTGCAGTGTTAAGCAATCCTATAACATTATTATTATTTTATTATTCTGAAAAATGGTTTAATAAGAGATAAATTCAAAAGTTGAATTCATTTTATTCATTGAAAAAAAATACAATTCAAGGTCTGAACAGTGTTTTTCTCTGTCGTTGTGAATATTCAAATACCTTGGCTTCTCAAACCTTTCCTTCAGCAATCAACAGTCAGACTCCTCTAAGCAGCTGCCCAGCAGCCTATTAAAATAACGTATGCCTTCAGAGTAAGGGTGCGTTGTTCTGTGATATTTTGAAACACACACAAAATGAACCAGTATTACTTGATTTCTAAAAATGACTATTTATACACTTTCCCATATTTAGTACAGTGATTTTATTCTAAGTTATGGAGCATAATACCTGACTGTACCTTGACTGGAAAAGACCTTGAGGAAGATCTAAGAGGCTCGAGTGGTGATGCACTGTTCTATTATGCAGCACAAATATGACCTTTATGGAGGAAAATGAGAAGGAAACTCAAAATCCCCCAAAGAAGAATTTAAATAAATGTAAAAGTAAATAAATGCAGGCTACACAATTGTGCTTATTAAAATAAAAAATACAATAAAAATAAAATGTATAGGCAGTACATAAATATATTGGAGATAAGACAATAAATAATTCCCAAAGTATAGGGATGCAAGAGAAGGATTTATGGAGTCTAAACCCTTGAGCTGGAGTTGTCCTAGAATCAGACTGCTGTTTGCATCACATAGAGGAGGCGGTCATGACCTGGTGATGTTTATATTCACGGCTGCATGACCCTGCTGTAATTAGCCTTGACCTGATGTTGTTTTGAATTTCTCTTGGGTTTCCTAATAGATGGGGAAGATTAGGAGTGTAACAGTCCTACATACGTTTTCCTCCTGCAAGACATAGGGCCTCAGAACCAGGACCTGTGGTCAGTTTCGTATGTAGGTCACAATCTCAATCTCATGCTACTCTTTTAATCCGGCACATGTGCTTTATGAATACCACCACTTAAAGGAGGAGCCCACTGATTGCATTCAAATCCTCAGCAACCTGAACTTGAACTGCCCTCAAATCTGAGCAGAGGCACTGAGTTAAGCCTGGGACAATGTTCAAACCCTGGGGACAAGACTTGGGACAGAAGCACTGATACAGTTTTTCAGTTCATGATGAGTGAGGGAAAGGCCAGCATTGTGGAAAGGTCAGGATTTACTTTACCAATACAGAAATGTCTGACCCTATGGACATGTCTGATATTATGTGAGAATGTCTGATGTCTTAGGCTTCTTTAGCACTATAATCTTTAGAGCATTTTCTACTTCTTGGGAAATTGGCTCTTTGCTGAGTCCAGGTCTGATCTGATTTCTGACTTGAAACCACATCAGCACTGTTACGCTCTCTGATCCTTATCAGAACCGTTTAAATGTCTCATCCTGTTTCAGTACTGTGTAAATGTCTGACCCTCAATCAGCACTGCAGTAAGTTCTCAGCTCAATATGGTGGACGTATCTAATAATGGATCAGCAGTATAGAATTATAGTACTGTAGAAATGTTTGATCTTAGCGCTGCTTAGTGGAAACGTGTAAAACGGGAGTGCTTTCAGTTCATCTTCAGTACTGGTAAAGCATTTGAGCTTGGGTTGATTGAAATGTCAGATCTCAGGTGAGAGGTCAGATTTTAGGTGAGAATCTATAAATGTCTTCTCTCGGGCCAGCACTTTGGAAATGCTTGATTTCCAATCAGCACTGTTAAATGATCTGATCTCAGATAAGTACTGCGGCAAAGTCTACTTGGAGGTCAGTGCTGTGAAAATGTCTGCTCAAAGACCAGCACTATGGGAACTCTTATCTCAGGTGACTTCTGGGAAAAGGTCTCAGATAAGTACTATGGAAATATCTGATCTTGAGTCAGCTTGATGGAAATGTTTGTCCTTTTCAGATCTATTTTCTGACCTCACGGCTATGGAAATGTATGACCTTTGGTTATTGCTATGGTATATTTTGATGTCAGGTGACCTACCATGGTCTAATATCTCATTTGCACTGTGGGAAAAGTCCATGTAGAATTACAGAAGTGTCTGATCTTCGGTCAATTCAATGGAGATGTTTGATCCTTTTCAGGTTTATTAAAATGTCTGGTCTTTTGGGTCACGGCTGTAAAATATAAAATATAGAAATACTATCTCGATCTATAATATAATAATTACCGTGGAAACGAGTGATCCTGAGTCAGCACTGTAGTAATGCCTGTAGAGTTCGGGTCAGCATCGTGGTACTGTCTGCGGTGTAATTTACTTTACTGTGCTACAGACATAAATTGGTTTGTCTGAATAGTGGTTTCACTCGGTTTGGTTAAACACGTTGCTTTCTTTTTTATTAGAGAACAAATCCAATAACTACATACTGAGAGCTGAAGGCCGAGAGAGAAGCAGAGAGAGTTATTGTTTCATTTTATGATGCAGAGAAATATGTGTGGTGTTTTATTGCAGTGGTTAAGCATGTGGCCTGCATGCTTTCACACACACTTGCGCACGCACACACACACACACACACACACACACACACACACACACACACACACACACACACACCTGTACAAATGTGTACTTTTGACTTGGATCCTATAGGCGGATTCATTCTCTTTTAGGCGTGGTACACAACCAGATGGACAGAGCCGCTATGTCTCCCTTGCCACCGCAGATGCTCTCCACACACAAATGCGCGTGCACACACACACATACACACATACACACACACACACACACACACACACACACACACACACACACACACACACACATTCTCTCCCTCCCTGTCAGTCTGTCTGGCAGGAATTCCCTGGAGTGTAAGTGATTTCATATGGATCTCTGTAGCAGTAGGAGAACGTAAGCTGTCATGGACAGTCATATTTATCCATGTCTCTCATTGTGTTTCGGTTCACATGTGCTCTACCACCCTTTAAAACATGCTCACTTCTCCCCTCACAGTCTCACTCACTCTCCGTTTGCTCTTCTGAGGTGGCGTGACGTGATAGATGGCATGCCCTGTGTATTTAAATCTGCCTGTTGTATTCTGTAAAACTTTATGAAGTCACCACACACACACACACACACACACACACACACACACACACACACGGATCAGATAAACACAAAGCTATTGGCACCATGCCTAATTACAGGTTGGGCTAGAGGGGTATAAAGACCCCCAGCATTGAGTCGTGGATCAATGGAACTGTGTTCTTTGGAATGATGGTGCGCCATCCAGTACTTCAGGGATGAGGTCGGGTGGTGGCTATCCAACATCTCAGCCTCACTAATGCTCTTATCACTGAATACAATCAAATCCTTGCATCACTGCTCCAAAATAAAGTAGAAATGGACAGTGGAGCCAATTAGACCAACAAAAGCAGAATAAACTTTTTTTTTATAACCTCTTATCTGTTCAGAGTTCCATTGTGCAGATAGGAGCATTCTGAGCCTGGATTTAGAATGACAGAGACACTGTTCTCCTCTTCACAAGTCATTTGGAGCATCAGCATGATTTTGAGGCTGTTATTTAAAGGTGAAATTCCTGCATAATGCTGCTTTAATGAAAGCATGCTTGTGATGAAATCCATCTAGAATAGCTTATGCATTCTCTTTTATCCCAGCGTATCACGATGACGATGATGGGTGACTGGGCCCATCCTGGTGCAGTGACAGTTTGTGTGTGCTATTGTGGTTGTGATTGATGGATGTCAGTGTGAATGACGTGAGTACTCCGTCTCTGATCAGGGTCATTTCCTCATGGAGTGCCTGATTGCATTACTGATCGTTGGCTTTGGCTTGACCTCAGACTGATGCTGCTGGTGTGAATTATGATGTGAATGGTATGTGAGTGTGTGTGTGTGTGTGTGTGTGTGTGTGTGGGAGGTCAGTTTCCTGGACGATGAGAGATTTTTCCTGGCATTTGGATTGATGACAGCACAGATCATTGCGTCTGCCCTGACCTCTGAAAGGCTGGATTAATGCTATAGCAGGAAATCAGTGGCAAGCTGCAGCCCGACACAGACACTGCTGCATCCGAGGCAGGCAGCATAAGTGTGTGTGTTGTTGTTACTGCTGTTTCTGCAATAAAAGTGTTGAGTAACATGAGTGCATTCCTTAAGTACAGCATCACCAAGGCATCCATTGGAACCATGTGTGTGTGTGTGTGTGTGTGTGTGTGTGTGTGTGTGTGTGTGTGTGTGTGTGTGTGTGTGTGCGTGTGTGTTTATTACTGGGGAGTAATGCCACAGTTCAGAATCACAAAAATAAGGGGTGTAATGATACACTCAGCCCGTGATTGACCATAATGGCCTCATGATTCAATACTCTCATAATCTATTAATGTGATTAGAGCTGAGGCAGAAGGAAGAGTGCAGCACATGACATGAATTGTGTGGGGTGTTGTGTGCTGACGTTGTTGTTCAAGCAAAACCATTTTGTTAGTTATTGTAAATCACAGAACGCTTCTCCACAGTCACATTTTTGCAGCGTCATGATGCATGATTATCAAGTACATTATTAAACCTCAATTATACAGGACTCTCCTGATCTGATTTAATGAATTGGTGTTGGGCTATATTAAGACCATCTACATTTAGACCATTCAGAAGAGGATTAAATCTGTGTGGTACTTCTCATAGTGGAAGGAGCAAACCTTTAGTATCCAGTGCCAGGCTTTCAATTATGTATTTTCTTTTGAACACCATATATGAAATGTGATCATGTTTTTATTTGGGTCATTTTGTTACATTTATTTAGGTATACTATGATATTAAAATGATGGTTGTATTTATATGCTTGATATGGTTATTAGAAAAATATTTTATTCTTATTAATTCTTATTAATTCATAAAAGTTTTAACTGGACACAAGCCAATATAAATTGTCTAAAATAGTCTCATTTATATTATTTATTTGTTATTTATTTATTTGTTCAATTAAAAAAACTGATGGTTATAATATCATGCACTGTGATCCTGTAAAACTGTGATATTTCTTAAGATGATTATTCTAGTAGAGTCAGTGTATTTAACCACGGATGTAAATAATGTTTTTTTTTAAATAATAAACATAAGATAACTGCACTTTTCAAGTTAATTTTAGTGACTCAGCAAACTGCACTGTATTATGTTGTTTGAGACGGTGAAATAAAGTCGTTATAGTGCCCCTTTAATGGCAATGTTATGCTCTGTTGAAAGTAATCCCTCTGGAAATCAAACCTTTTCCATCCAAACAACCTGCTCACATTCTTTTTTTTTTTACACAGCTGGTAAGCTTATTACAAATACAGTCATTTTTATATCTTCTCTAAAATATTCTAAATGTATCCATATTTGATATATTGCCCAGTCCTGTACTCTTATTATTTAAGTGGGATACATTGCTAAGTGTTAGTGTAACCGAAAACCAGTGTGCTTCTATATAATAATATAGGTGGTAAATTGCCCAGCATTAGAGTAAGAGTGTGAATGTGCTTGTTTTTAACCCACAGAAAGCGACAATAAGAGCTGTGTGTTATGTGGAAAATCAAATGGATCATTTCTGAGGAGGAGCACTTCTCTCTCTCTCTCTCTCTCTCTCTCTCTCTCTCTCTCTCTCTCTCTCTCCATCTTTCTGTCTATGTGAGCATAGATACAAGGCTGTTAATATGTGTTGATGTCATGATGTTGAGGTTTGGGCTGTTCAGGAGAAGCATTTTGTTTACTGTGCTAGCCTGGATAAAAGTGCAGAATCTCCTGCTTTAAGAAGGTATGAGGAGGTCTAACTTGCTTTATTTCAGAGCTGTGTAGAGCTATATCAGCTTTGGCAGAATGATGAAAAAGAAACGTTAATGAAAACTTTACCAGGCTTTAACACATCCACCACCATGTTTTACAGATGAGATGATAAGCTACGGATATAAGGGAATCCCTTTTGGGCTCCAAATGTCTTGCTCTTGTCTTTGCTATGATTCAGGTTCATTTTGGTTTTATCCACAAGATCTTTTATTTCCCGATTTTTGCCCATTTAGGTGCTTTATTGCAAACTATTAAAAATCTTCTGTGAAGATATGTGCCTTTTGACTTCAGCTTTGAATGCGTTGTTTTCATATGAATAGAAAGCCTTCAGTAACAGAGGATGCCAAAATATTCTCAATATCCAGAAAAACATTATTGTTCATAATTTAATTCATTCATTTCATATTCACTACATTTCTGATTTTCATGAGCTAAAGTTAACAAAAACATTGCTTCACATGTGATGACTATATAACAGTTACTTTTGTGAATTAATTTATTTTTTTTTGTTTTTTGTTTTTTTACTATATTGTTTTTTTTTTTTTTTGGAAGTACAGCATACGAGCTCTGTTTCATGTCCAGCTGCTCTCGAGTACCCCTACGTCTGGAACCGAAAGGGTGTGTGTTGTCAGAGACAACACACACCCACAGACGAGGGTGCTTTAATTGGTTCTTTGTTCTCCTAGCAGCTGTTGCCATGGTATCTCTGTGGCACCAATGCTAGAACTGTCACACACACCAGTGGTATAATCAGGTTTACATGAAGTTTGTAAACACACACGGAGACACATTCACAAGAGAGCACAGTACAGTCTGAAATTAGGATTAGAAAAGTGCTTTTGATGAAGTTCAGTTCAGTAATAAACACACCTTCTGCGATTGTGTGTGTGTGTGTGTGTGTGTGTGTGTGTGTGTGTGTGTGTGTGTGTACGTTCGTACGTTTGTACGTGCGCTGAAGGCTGATCTGCTGATCACTTCTCTTTGATAGAGATGTTGCGCTGCATGCTGATATTTTATTCATGTTGGCCTGCAAATGCTGCAGGCCAGAGTCCTGATCACGGATTCCAAGAGCTCTCGCTCTCTCTCTTTCTCTCTCTCTCTCTCTCTCTCTCTCTCTCTCTCTCTCTCTCTCTCTGTCTCTCTGTCTGTCTGTCTGTCTGTCTGTCTGTCATGGACTGAAAGGTCATAACATTTAAATATGAAGTTAAACAACCTTTCTTGATACCCAAAACAGCACAATCCATATCTGGGCATACAAACATACATTTACCCACACAAACATGAGGAGAACATGGAAACTCCACCCAGATAAGACCCCAGTGCTGGGAGACAAATGTACTAACCACTAAGCTGCTGTGCCGTCCAATGTCTTTTCAACCTTGTAAGCAAAATGTGTGTATTGTTGTTGTTATAAACAATTTTTAGAGTAAAAAAAAGGCCACCATGAAGAACCTTTGACATCCCAAGAGATTTGAGCTCTCAGAAACTTTCACCAAGGTCTCAGACTTTAATAAGCTTGTTAAGGCTATGGCTTGTTCAGTTGTCTCTTGGAAATTTAGGTGATGTAAATTTCAAAGCTTTGTAACATAATGATGACGTGGCACTTAATAGTGGTAGAGGGGCAAGTTGAGGTCTGGGAGAAAGAACTGCTCATAGGTTAAGCTTGAAAGGCAAAAATGAACCCTGTTTGCCAGCAAAAGACCTTCAGTCTGTACAAATATGACCGTCATGGAAGGGTCATCAAATAAAACCTTTTGTGTGTGTTTTGACCATAGAAGTTAGTGTTTAATCTCAAGATTGTTTTTTCAGCAGTGGAGGCAAACCCACACTAACACTGGGTTGAACATCATCATGTCTCCTCTTGCTTTATCCATTGTTTCAAATTAAAAGCCCTCTGCAGAGTTTTGTAATTGCGATTTCATTATTTCTGCTGCGGCAATTGTTTTGCAAAATAAACGTAGCAGAAACACTGGAAGTTGTAAAAGAGACAAACAAGCCTTATGCATTTTGGAAGAAAGGCTTGCAGACTCAAAGAGCTTGGCAATGTTTTTTCGAGATTAAAGGGTTGAAGAATTTCATGAAAAGACTCTTAAACATGGGGATGGGTAGATCATACTTCTCGCTTTTGTTGCCATCATTGGCACATTTCACTGTTAGAGGGAAGAGTGGGTTCAATTAAATGCCAGGAAATTCTGGAAGCGTCTTCGTCTGAATTCAAATGTGAATAAATGTGAGTTAGCTTGTCTGTCATCAATCTACAGGTTATGAAATGTATGAAATCGTTCTGTTCATTTGTGTTTGTTAAATGTTTTGTTAAGTATATCGCTGGTAATAGCAGTAGTTATTAATATTCATTTCTAATTAGTTGTCTTTTTGTTTTTTTACTGATATGTACAGGAGGAATGTGTGAGTAGCCGGTGTCAGCACTGGGATCTCAACCTCCATAGGACCAGAGACCCCTTCACCACATATTGACTTCTGCCTACAGGTAAGGGTGTGCATTGTTTTGTGCTTGTGAAGGCAACAGGCCAAATGTACAATAAAAAGCCTCTGAAAAGCCTTTGAGGAAAGACCTCTCCTACAGTTGTCAGTAGATGAATACCACAGAGTTTTCCACTCTCAAATTTAGAGAGCGTTCCTCTCAGATACAGCGTTTCTCTCTGTTAAGTTGTTGATCTAGGTAGATGGTAATTTCCAGATGTCTTTGCGTAGAATATGCTCGATAAAGGCAGACTCATATAAGTTCTCAACATTAGATCAGAGTTTCCTCTGGGTAAATTTCAACTGGATAGACTGTTCCAGCGTTTGCTTACAGTAGGCCCTGCTAGTCAGTCCTATAATCCTCTCTGTGTGTGCTGTGCCATGCAGAAGGAGAATGTGAATGTAGGCACTAACTGAGTATAAATTATGAGTGTATTTTAGAACATATTAATAAATTTGTCAGACTTTTAATAAGCTGCTGGTGTGCGGCCATGCAGGGAGAATGCTGTGGCAGTCTCAGCTCTAAATAGACAGTAATGTGTATTGATCTTAACAACACCACAAAATGGAAGAACGATTGTAAATTGAAGTATTTAATTCCACTTGCTGTTAGTGCCAGGCCATGCATTGGTAATCAATTTGTATTCTTTTTCTGCATTTGACAGCAGATTTTCTTTTACACCCTTCACACGCTCTGTCCCTCATGCTGTGCATGTCTCTGTGTGTGTCAGCAAGGTCATGTGTTTGACCCTTTAAAATGAGGCATGAACAGATTCTAAAGGGTCAAATTGTAAAGGGACACATTGTTTTATGCATTATGTACAATGTTTTAAAATGTACACATTGTTCACCAGTTCATGCAGTCTATGCAGTAAACGAATAACATTCATATAAATAGTAGTAATGACTGCAAATAGTCTGCGGGCACCTAGGAGAAATCTCAGAAGAAGTTCGTTTTTTGTGTGTGCGTGTGTGTGCGTGTGTGCGTGTGTGTGTGAGAGAGAGTGTGCGCAATCTGTAGACAAAATTATTGGGACACCTACTCATTTATCGCGTTTGCTTCTGAAATCTGTGCAGGAAAGGTTTTCTACTGTTTTCTATTTTCGAGCTTTGCTGTGAGGATTTGTAAATTGATTGATTGATTTATTTATTTAATTTATTCCCCAACTCATTCCAAAAGTATTGGATGGAGCATCAACATTCCAGAGAACAGAGATTCAATGTTGGGTGCCTTTATACCCCTCTAGCCCCCAGCTGACATTAGGAATGATGCCAGTGGGTTCATGTCTTATTCTATTACCATAACTTCTCTACATGGGCAAGACAAGCTGTGTGTGCATTTGCACATCTGTGTCTGCAATGGGTGCAACTTAAGGTAGCTGAATGGGTGTCCACAAACATTTGGACATATAAATATTGTTTGCATGAAAGAGAATTTCAGTCCTATTCAAATTTAATGGCCTTCGGTGCTTCGTGACCTAAATGTGTGTTTCCCTTCTCAGAACCTCATCATGCCTCTTTCATATAAAGTTCATTTTTTAGACTTTGCACAAGTTGGAAATGCACAGAAGCTTAGCTCATGTGGTGGCAGATATTTGGGAATAAATAAAAAAAAATGACATGTTCTGAATGTGCCTACAATGAAATGTCAGGGTTAAAAGTGCTGTAATGAATCATCTTTGACTAGTAGAAGAGGAAGTACAAAACCATGGGGAGGGGAGATCCGAGTTGTTGTTGTTGTTGTTGTTTTTTTTTGTTTAATTCAGCAGCTCAGAAGAAAAGAATGAATTATGCTTGGCCTTCCAGTAAATTTTAATCAGTGAAGACTAATTATCTGCTCCCTGTATCTTGTATGTCTTTGTGGCTATTTTCTCCGATCTGCAGATGTCTGTTGCCCACTTCCCATTCTGCTCTAGCTTGACAAAGCCAGTTAGCCTTGAGGGTTTCCTGCTAGCGGTGTGTGTCTATTTCAAGCTGTGACATGCACACATGCATGCAAGGTTTGTTTCTGACCCACTGACATTATCAGCACAGTTCCAGGACTTGCCCTGATGAGACTGGCTTCTAGTGAAGTATAGAATTAAAACCAAAGCTATTACAATTTAGTCATGCGCTATTCTAGCCAGCCCCCTCTCAATCCTAACTTTAAACCCATGTTTATCTGAATGAATAGAAAGAAATGGGAGTCGTTCCTGGTAAGAACAGTGACAGCAGGAGGAAAATTCATGAACTATCCATTTTATGTCCAGCAGCAGCATCTTGCTGGGGTTCATGACCTTGACTAAGCCACTCCAAAGTCTGATTTTTTTTAATCAAACATGGGCATACTTCTGTACTTCTGTTTCTCATCTTGCTGCACTCAGCAGCACCTGATCTTGGTAAAGAACTGATGATCAAACATTACCCTTCATTTTTTTTTATTCTTTCTTCATTCTATCCACACTTCAGGCTACCACGACCATGTTTGACTGTTGGTATGGTTTTCCTGTTGTGGAATTCTTTATTAACTTGTCCAGCATCTGTGGCGGGACCAAAAAGTTCTTCCAAAAAGTTCCACTTTTGAATGATCAGTATATTTTGTGACTTCCTGAAGTTCTTTTACAAAAATTCTGATTAGGAATGTCCCAATCTGATCCAATGGACCAATCCAGGCATTTAATTAACGGACAAAGGCTTTTGTTTTGCATTGTTTTGATTAAGTTCTGGTCATGTAGCTGAGCATGGCATCTTCTAGGTACCATTAACATACATGATTTTTGGTTGCCGCACTGAGGAGCTGCTCAGACAAAACAGCAGATTGGAACAATTTAATAAAAATGCTCATATCTGTGGCTTTAACACTCAGATCAGATCAGGAGACGATGCATCTTACTGTCTCATCAATCCATCTTCTAATGGGTGGGTACGCAGCCTACCTACGGTCATTGGGCACAAAAAAAGGCAGGAATTCCCCCTAAACAGGGTTCCAGTCCATTGCAGGGTACTACATATGGGGAACACTAGGAGGCAATTTAGCATAACCAGTTTACGCGCCATGTGCAGAAGCCTAACCAGAGGAAAGCTATATGAACAAGGGGAGAACATACCGATCTCCTCAAAGACAGTGACCCACGTGGGGATTGCTCACAATCCCAGAACCCTGGCGCTGTGTGACATATACACAAACCTGCCGCATGACCATTCTGCACTTGCTGGAGTCCTAGGAGTCCTGAATGGCTTTGTAAGCCTTTAAAGATTTCACACTTCAAATCAGTTCATTGGATGACATTTAGAATGTAAACGCCAAATTTTGTATTTAATTTAATTTGACAGTGTTGACCAAAATATTTAAAAACAGGAGAATCAAGAAATACCGTACTTCCCCCCCCGATACGCCACTTTTTATCTGCCAAGTAAAATCTCACTTTGGCCAGTTCATTGAAGTGTGTGAATTACATGGAGAGTAATTACTGCTGATCACCCTGGCTGGAAGTGGTACCCTGCTGTGGTACCAGCTTATCGTTCAACATTAGTGTGTGTGTGTCTGCATAGTTTATTATGCATGACCATGTCTGGGTTGCGTGTTAATTATGGAACTAAGTCTGGCAGCTCCATCCTACCTAACCAGCTGAATATTCTCTTTGAGTTTACCATTCTAATCCACACACAGACACATACAGAGACACTGCCCCCTCCATACTTAAATACATGCCTAAGCACATGATTAGTTTTTATCTTAAGACATCTGGGTATTGAAGCAAGTCTCTGGAATGGACTGTAAACACATATGTGTTACATTTAATGTGTGTTTAAATACTGCAATCCAGTTTAATACAGTCACACCACTATGAATCATGCAAATCGTATGATTTGAAGGAAACAGCTTCATTCATTTGCTGGGAAAGAATAATGACCCTTGGGTCTGAACAGCGAAGGTTTATTAGTGACTCGCCAGTATTAGTTAATTATTAATGATGGTTTTATTACTCAAAAAAAAATCTTCAAGTCTGACCACAGATTCTCAGTTGGATCAAGTTCTGATCTTTGACCTGGCCATTCCATTGCACTTACACGTATCCTCTTAAACCACTCAAGTGTTGCTTTACATCATTATCCTGCTGGAAGGTGAACCTCAATCCCAGGCTCAAATCATTGACAGAACAAAGCAGGTTTTGGTGAAGAATATTTTTATTTAGCACCATCCATCTTCCCCTGGCCTCAGACCAGTTTCCCAACCCCTGCTGCTGAAAAAAACATCCCCACAGCATGATGTTGCCACAACCACTATGTTTCACTCTTTGGATGGTGTTTTTGGTGTGATTAGATCTGTTGTTTTGGTGCAAGAGTGAGAATTTTCCTTGTTGGCCAAAAAGTTAGGCATTTTGGTCTCACGTTACCAGAACACATTTCTCCAAACATTGGGGAGCCTTCCTATTTTTGTCTGTAAGTAAAGGCCTTTTCTGGCCACTCTTCCATAAATCCCAGCTCTATGGAGTGTACAGCTTATTGTGGTCATATGGACAGATACTCCAGTCTCTGTTTGGGAACTCTGCAGCTCCTTCAGGGTTACCTTTGCTTCTTTCCATTCGATGATAATCCCCCTGGAGCACCATCAAATCCATTATCAGAGGTTTGGGTAGTTTTTATATCCCAACCCCGATTCAGCTACTTTCTCTCAACTATTTTGCTTGAAGTATTTGATCACCTACCAACCAACGAGAATTCTGGCTCTCAAAGACCTGTTCGTTTTTCTTTAAGAAGGCCTCCTACTCTGCACTCAATGCCTATATTAACTGCACCTGTTTGAACTTGTTACCTATATAAAAGATACCTGTCCACACATTCAATCAATCATACTCCAACCTCTACACCATGACCAAAACTGTCTAGTCAAGAGCTGTCTAAGGACACAAAAATGGATCTGCTCAGTGCTTGGATAGGACACGGGACAATGGGCAAGCAGCTTGGTGAGAAGGCCAACAACTGTTGGAGCAATTATTAGAAAATGGAAGAAACACCAGATGACTGTATCTCTTCCTTGGGTCTGGGGCTCCATGCAAGTGCTCGCCTTGTGAAGAATGATTCTGCAAAAGGTCAGTAATCAGGCCAGATCTACATTGGAGGACCTTGTCAAAGATCTGTAGAGAGCTGGGACCAAAGCTGGGACCCCATCTCTGCTCCCAGTGGGGGTTGAAATATCATACTTTGGGGGTGCTTTTCTGCAAAGGGGACAGGACAGCTGTTCCATATTGATTGATGGGGCCATGTATTGCTAGATTTTGGTCAAACAACCTCCTTTCCTCAGTAACAGAATTGAAGATGGTTTGTGGCTGGGTCTTCCATCATGACAATGACCCGAGACACACAGTCAGGGAAACTAAGGAGTGGCTCCATAAGAAGCATATCAATGTCCTGGAATGAACCCTGAACCCAATAGAAAGTCTTTGGAAGGAGCTGAAACTCAATGTTGACCAACAAAAAATGATGTCTCTCACTATTGAAGTGTACCCTAGGATGAAAATGACAGACCTCTCCATTCTTTTTAGTTTCATTCTTTGTATTTGAAAACTTGCAAAATTGGCAGTGTATCAAATGCTTATTTTCCCCACTGTATATAGAATTTGGAGCAGATGCATCACATGCTGTGCAGATTAAAATACATTTAAATGCAGGTTGTAATATAAGCAAATAGGTAAAAAGCCAAGGGGGCAAGACACTATATAATTTTATATCAATATAACATAAATACAAGATTCTCAGAGATTTTACACTAATGCAGTGTACGTTTAACATGAACATACCATATGTATTATTATTATTATTATTATTATTATTATTATTATTATTATTGTTATTATTATTGTTATTGTTATTGTTGTTTTGTTTTTATTATTATACTATATTATATTTTTTCCTTTTTATTCAGGTGTATTATTCTAGGTTTCTCTATTGACCAAGAGAATGTTACAGGGCAGCAGCTCATTGTCTTGACTTTGATCACATCGTCTCAGTTTGTCCTCTCACCGGTCGATTGTTCATAACTCATGTCACCATAAATCTGCCAAGCCTGCAGCTTCCTTTGAAAGGTATTATTCTCACCAGTTTCTGAAACTGAACGGCCATTGTTTATATGTCTGCACTACCCCAGAATTTACAGCCCAGGTGACATCATTAGCCAAGGTGGTTTGCTCAAGAAGAAAGTAATGGGTTTTATCCCACATACAGGAACAATGCTTTGTAGTTTATAACCTTCAGCAGTCTGCTTTGTGCCTTACAGAATCTTCATTTTGAATATTTTTACTTTGTATGACACAATCTTGAAAAATGCTATGTTTTGAGCTATAGAATATCAAATATGTGACGCCCTGAGTCTTTATGGAATTGTGATACCATGCTGCAGTTGTTAATAGGGTCAGTGGGTTCATAATAGAAGCATTTCAAAATTTCAGAGGTGCCATTCTTTTACTGTGGGTTTAGATCAGTAATTAACTGTATTTCCCAAGTGGTATATAGTGATTTATGACATGGCTTTATCGACATACACCACATTTATAACTTAATTTGACCATTAGTTAAACTCAGCTTTAGCATTGTGTAGAACTTTGCACACACATCGTTAGAAAAAGTGTTTTGGTGGGACAATGGACAGAGTAGATGTATGTCCATGGATAGATGTATACAATTAAAAGCATGACCTGCACACCAAATCTCACGCAACAGACTTTCAACTGAATTTAAATCAGTTAAATTCAAATAAGGAAGAAATCGAATTTCTAAAATTCAGTGTTAAAGTATTAAATAAATGTAAAACAAATCACATTTTATTTTACAAATGTCTTTACTGTCTCAAGAATAGAGCACACATACAGCCCAACTAGATCATATTCTTGTTCTGCAAATTTCATCAAAATAATATGAAGCATGTCAATTGTGTAGTTGTTTTTTCACTTACAAATTCCCAAATGCGTACTAGTTGAATCAATCCAGACGCCAGACTGGTATGTGGACTACAATGATTATCACCATGATTTGGCCGTTTCCTGCCCTGACGTTTGTCCAGAAAACAATCATTGGCTCCGTCCACAAAGAGGTGAGCCACAGATGGTCATTGCTGGCTGTTGAGTATTGTGTCAAAGCATATTAATATTGACTGGAAGGCGGGGAAATGTGGTGGGGAAAAGGTGCATGAGTAACGGTGATGACAGCATTGAGGGGATTGTCCAAAAAGTTGATTCCACAACTTGGAGAGCTTCACAAGGAGTGGACTTGTGTGTTGTCTGTGCATCAAGAGCCACCACATACAGACATCTCGAGGAGAGGGGCTACCACTGCAGCATTCCTAATATCAAGCCACTTCTAAAGCAGAGACAACATCATGCCTTAGCTAGGCTAAGGAGAAAAAGAACTGGACTGTTTTGTCTGTAATATGTTTAGGGAGCCATGTTATCTGCTGGGGTTGATCCACTGTGTTTTATCAATTCCAAAGTCAAAACAGCATCCAAGCTTTATGTAGATTCTGATTTCCTTTTCCAGCAGGACCAAGCACCTCAACACAGTGGCAGAAGTACTAATAAACGATTAACTGGACATTATATTTAAGTGCTCTATTGGCTAGACACTTCTCTGGACCTGAACCATATATAATCTATGGCGTATTATCAAGAGGAACATAAGAAACATGAGCTGAAGGCTTCTTGTATCCCAGAAGTACCACAAGTGGATTCATTAGATGTTGTTTGGATTTGATGTGTGAAGCATGGGGCAGTAACTCCATATTAGGGTATATCTCTGTTATATCATAGTTCATAAGAGCAAATCACTTTAATCCATAGACAAGATTGCTGTTGTACATGCTATTTTGGTATTTGTTTTAATGTCTAAGTGGATTAGCATGCTGTTGCATCCCCCTTTTAAACCAAGCCCTTTCTGTAAACATGAACATTTAGGCTGTTTAGCAGAGAACATACATGGATACAAGGGAGCAGTTGAACAAATCGAGGGGCAGAGCAAGATATTGTACCCTTGCTGCATTAAAGCAGTAATCACATGTATATAAAAACCATTCACACATCCCCCGTGCACTACTGTACTACATAAGAGAGCGAGAGGATGAAGTTTGATTAGGGTCAGATCAGGTCAAGAGCGATGGTGAAAGAAAATGTTCCTTTTGTAATCACCCGTATGACATGAATAAGGAACGTTGCAAAGTCTTTTCGTTTCGTCATGAGGGCTCCATATTTCAAGTGGATTGTGTAATTCAAATAATCTGTGATAACGAAAAAGAAACATTTGGCAAACTCATTACAAGGCAATGTCTTTGGCAAAGAGTTGTGATAAATGCAGTCTACATTGGTGGTTCTTATACAGTGACTAGAATGAAAAAAAAAAAAGGATAGGCTTGGGAACTGCATGTAGTCACGCTTGGATGCATTTGATGTTGGCAAGAATGAACCTCATCACTGTACGTGACAGATTATATAAGGTCATCCTGTTACTTGTGTTGTACATTCTGACTCTTGCTGTTATGTTGGTAGCGTCCTTGGTAAGTGAAGTAGGCCTCTTAGAGACTTTTGTATTTGTAGCTCAAAAAATAATGCTCATCATTCTGACTTTTTTATTACTTACTCGTTTCTGGCAACCTTTTTATTTCTTCAGAATAGTTTAGCAATCTGGCACTTCCTTCTTGGTGCAGTTTCTTATTTGATGATTTGTGTATATATAGTAGCAAGTTCACAGATATGGCAGTGCATGAGTGTGATCAGGCTCTCATGGTCAAAAGATGAAACTGATGCAGAAGGACTAACCGGTGTGTTTCATGACTTGAGTGAGTGAAAATTGCTACTACTAATTGCACTAGTAGGAAAGAATTGCTTCTAGAATTCAACAGGGGTCTTTCACAACTAATTTCTGAGGGCACAGTGTACCATGAACAAATGGAGCAGAGTGGCACGCAAGAGGCCTTTGATCATTTTCATTTTTTGGCCACAATTCTGGTGAGAATGTCACGTAGACTGGGATTTTTGCCACCGTTGGTAAAGTTTTCTATGCTTAATTTCCCACACACTGAACAAAACATTCACTGCACAGTACCATGTCTGCTCAATCTATAAATCCCGTCCTGAAGATATTTAAAACTCAAACGTCCTTGTGCAATGTCATCTGCAGGAGCCTGAGTTTACGAACACCTTTAATGCGCAAGGTGACCTTTTGTCCATTGAGCTTATGAGCTTATTAAAATAGATATCCATACTGGTGACAGTTTCATATTGCTAATCATGTACATTCATTTATTACTTCACCGCCTCATCTTCTTGCATGTGATTAGCTTTGGGTTTATTCTACAAAGAGATGGAAATAGCTTCAGAGAAGGTTAATGGTCAGAATAACTAATCTTGCCTTGTCCACATGCCCTGATGTCCTAATTACAACCAATCAAGAGCAGGGAGATTGACCTTGTCGCTTTCAGGACATTTTCTGCTTGTAAGGCTTTAAATCAGCCCAAAGATGATGCAATTATGGCAGTTGTCTTTGCAAAGAGTGTTAGTTTGCCCTTAAACACTCCCGCACACACTCTCGTGCATATGTATTGAATATCTTATTTATTTGTATTTTTTATGACGCACACAGAGCCTGAACCATTGGTAATTTGCATACTGCACACACCGACACACACACAGTGCTTCAGATATGATGATAAATGGCATTACAGCTCCATGCAGCTCCCTCACAGCTCTTTGAACACTGTCACATAAGGGCTAATTTTCTTCAAATGAGTCATTGTTACAGAATAAGCCCTAAAAAAAAAAAAAAAAAAACGTATGAAGCAGTAGGATTTAACCACCCTGAAGCAGATCATTTTTACAGCAGTATTTCTTTTGGCGCACATTACTACACTTTAAAATGCTACACTATTGGAGCTACCGTAAATCATACACTTAATTGCCAATTTATTAGAAATACTACCGCTGACCCACAGCTTTTGCTTCAGTAGCTTCAGTGAGCCTCTGCACACATTTTAATTTGCTTTCATTGTTATTACACTGGTAAAGTACAATACAGTTCTGTACAAGCTACTGTAGAAGCCATTAGCATAAACATGTTTTTGAAAAACTCCAACGGAAATAAATCCCACCTCTACCTAGCCATCCTTCCAAAGCCACTGTCCAAAACATGCAAAAGTGGACAGCTTGCCTAGTCATAGAGAGTGAAGTACAGAACATAAACGGACAATGTCTTGTCACTTTCTTCAAGATGACAAACATATATAGCTAGCTTGCAACTGCAGTTCAGATCCTGTCCACGTGTGGCTGGAAATCTTTTAATAACGATTTCTTTCCATCTCCAGCTGCATTTCTCAAAATCTCTTCATCTACACAAGATGAAGCCAACATGACTCCAAAACATCCAAACTGACTCTTAATACACAAAAGCGAGGATGGCTGCTGAGCAGAGGAAGCCAAAGCTTTACAACATTTGTCAAGCTTAAAAACAGTCCACAAAGATGCTGGTACCTCCCAGAAGCTGTTAAATGTATTCGTTTTGTACAGCTGATGTCACAATACAGCTTTACGGGAGTTTCAAAATAAAAACACTTAAATCATAAAGCCCCCTGTGAGCAAGCCAAAGACTAGACAGAGGAAGAAAAGGGACATACCTACTTATAGGTATTAGTAAAAAGTCACCATAGCGTGTGTGTGTGTGTGTGTGTGTGTGTGTGTGTGTGTGTGTGTGTGTGTGTGTGTGTGTGTGTGTGTGTGTGTGTGTGTGTAATGGACACTGTGCATGCATCAGCATACAACGGCCATGTGAATTAGGGCAGGGGCTTCATGTAGATAGGTTGACAGGCTGGTGCGCCTTCCGATCATTATATTAGGACTGAATAAACAGGGTTTACAGTCTTGTGGCTTCAGTAGAAAACAAATCTTTTTCTTAGGTCTTCAGAGCATTTGATTTACTGATTGCTGTCAGGATATAAAGAGTATTTCAAGAAATGTAACAAGTACTGTTTTTGAACCAAATCACCATGACCCAATTACCTAGCAGCCTAAAAAATCCACAGCTCCATTTCTTGGTGGGTCGAAGCTGTAGAATATTGTCATATTGCTAATTTGCCATTTCCCTCTGGGAATAATAAATTGTTTCTGATTTCTGATTCACTAATAGGAAAGATCTGTCTGACCATGTGAAGAAATTCTTCACATTATTGTAAAGGGAACTTAACATATGCTCCTAAACTCCCCGATTCTCACCATGAGCTAATAAAGAAAATGCCGTCTAATGCAATAAAAAAAAGATGCTGAATGCGAACTCGTGCTCTAAACACAAGGTAACCCAATAAAGGCAAGCTAATGCAATGAACATGAATTGATGTCGGCTCTGGGGTACAGCTTTAGCTTGCATTTTATGCACGAGGAAACCTAATGTGTTATCCCCAAGCAAGCGCTCTAACAACTCAGTTTGCTCCCGTTGTTGCCTGTATTGTTTGAGGCTCGTGTTTATTGAATTGAGAATGATGCCCTGAATTGCTACATTTTAAACTACCCTTTCATTTCTAAGTCAGAGTCCACCACTCAAATATCTGGACAACAATGGTCAGCAGTAGGGGAGACTGAAAAATAGCAGATTCTGCAACTGTACACTTTTGGACCTATAACACAGAAGTGTTGTAACACCTGCTTGTTAATTGTTTCTTCTAAAATCAAGGGTATGAAGAGTTTATCCTGCTTTGGTAACTGTCTCTACTGTCCAGGAAAGACTTTCTACTAGATTTTTGGAGCATTGCTTTGAAGATTTGATTGCATTTAATGGCGAGCATTAGTGAGCATTCTGATGGATGATCACCACCCCACCTCATCCCCAGTGATGTCCCACTGACGGTTGATGCCCCACTGGATGATGTATTGAATGGGGGTATCATCATTCCAAGAGACACAACAAAGAACAGAGTTTCACTGCTACAAAGGTCAATGCTGGGGGCCTTGTACCCCTCTCGCCCACTCCTGGCATTAGGCAGAAGCTGTGTGCGCTTTTGCCCATCTGTGTCAGCAGTGGGTGGAACTTAAATGAGCTAAATACATTCATTAGGAGGAGTAACGACAAACATTTGGACTTATAATCTAGGTGGACCTCATAGAGTGATTCATGAGTAAAGCAGTGCAGCGAAGGCAGCTTTATTATAGCAATGGCGTGAAGCTAACTGAATTCTAATGCATGGTTTATTCAGGTTCTACTATCACCAGCTTCATATTGAATTCAGTTATCAGAGTTTTCATATCGCTACACATTATTGACTACACACTATTCTCATCTGGAAGCTCTAAGAACAATACTAGCATGACCACTATTCAAACAGACTGATAACAGGGTCTCGGGTGTCTCGTCCATTTTGCTGGAATGTGTTAGAATATGTAAGTGCTCTACATGTCTGATATGGCGTTTCCAGGAGTGGAGATAAGTGCTGTAAATGGACCGTTCCCCACTACAGATTACCACTGCAAGCCCAGGTTCTCCATTGAGACTCTTAAGACTTTGAGCAATGGAGAAAAGAGGAAGCACAGAGAGAGGTGGAAGAGGGAAGAAGGAGAGCAGAGAGACATGGATGGATAGATTGAGTAAATAACGAGAAAGAGAAGCTGTAGGGGTTTAATTTACTTTTCTGTAACAGACGGATGCAGCCAAGGAAAGTTAATTACCCTCTCCTCTTCCATCTCAGTGATGTGTGTGTGTGTGTGTGTGTGTGTGTGTGTGTGTGTGTGTGTGGGGTCTGTGCCCATCTGTTTGTTTGCCAGCCATAGGTGTGAAAAGGGGAGTCTTTTTGGTTTAATATCCAGTGCTCTCTTCTTCTTCCATCTCAAATTTCCATCCCTCCCCCCCTTTGATCATCTCTCTCTCTCTCTCTCTCTCTCTCTCTCTCTCTCTCTCTCCCCTCTCTCTCTCTCTCTCTCTCTCTCTCCTTTCTGCTACTTTTTCTCTCACTTTCTCTCCTTTCTCTTCTACCCTCCTCTCTTTCTTCTTCCTAGACTGCACAGTATGAGCAACATATTGTGTTATGATTATATTGCTACATACTATGTAGGACTGATTGAATGCGACACATTGTACTGAAGTATATTTCAAAAAAATGACAAGCCATCATGTTAGCTTGTGGCTAGGTCATCAGATCAGTCCACTACAGCCCCATTCAGACATGCATTCAGGTATTTACCAGTGTTAGGGCTGTGTACCTGAAAGAGAACCTGAAAATACAGTATGTTTAATGTACAGAGGTTACACTTTAATATTTGCTATATATCAGTACTGTAAGATGATAAATTGGGATTTAAATCAGTATTGTGATTAAATTTACGTTTTCTGATATCAGTCATAAGTACAAACGCACACCATCAAATGCATACATGCTGCATATCTTATCTTATGATGCCTAGCAACCTCCAACACCCTGGCAACCACTAAACACCCACCTGGCAATCCCAATTCAATACTCAATCACTTGTATAGCAACTATACAGCAACACCTGGGATACGGTACAGCAACGAAACGCTTACCATTAAATACCCGTTATACCATGGAACTGTTTAGCAACTGCCTAAAGAGGTAGGAACCATTTAAGATGTTTAATCATTCCTCGATTCCTTCAGGGAATGCACTTGGGTATATTTTATGCAGTCAAATGCTTTTGAGAATCAATACAGTATTAGAAAATAACACTGTACTTCTGTATATAAATATATTTTCTTACCCCAACAAAATTTTGTCTTTTAGAAACTGAATCTTGTGAGAAAGTGACGCTTTTAGCAAGACAGTGACCCAAACACACAGTCGGTCTTAAAAACTAAAAGGTGAACGTCCTACATTGCCCAGTCAGGTCCTAACTTTAATCCCTCTGAGAATATGTGGCACTATTTGAAAGTGGCAAACAGACCGAGACAACTCTTCCAAAGTGAATAAGGGAAGAAACAGCTCGCTTCTAGAAGAGTATGTGAAACTGAAACGTACTTACCTCAAAATGTTCTACCAAATCAATGTAGCCTGTTACTGCTTTTCATTTTCTTTTATATACTCTCAGAAAAAGAACTAGTTTTGCCTTTGTTTATCATAGCTTAATAGACTTGTGAGGTCAGGCCTCTTTCATCGCTTATGGCAAACAACCACGGCTCCTTTGCATATTGTTATTCTATAACAAGGTATTATAAAATGACCCACATGATTCACACTCATGTAACCCCTACCTTACATGTCCTTTTTGGTCACTGATGGTCCACTTTTATAGAATTACATTTATGGAGATTGTGAATAATTTACAGACCCTGTAGCTCATTTGTATTAGTTAACCTCTATACTCCCCAGTCATTGGTCAATTTCTGAGCAGCAGGACACACTTTTGTCCAAATATTTTTTGGATTGTGTACCATTCTGCAACAAAATTTTGTATCACTAATCAAGAGCAGGGACTGTACACTTTTGGCATATATATATATATATGTGTGTGTGTGTGTGTGTGTGTGTGTGTGTGTGTGTGTGTGTGTGTGTCATTGTGTCAAAACTTCACGATGAATTTACCAATAACAATTGACACGAGTTTCCTTTGTCAAAAGCTAGTGCGGTCTCTTTCTGATGGTAGATGTATGCACTTTGACATCAACTTTGGCAAGAGTGACCCGTAGGTCCCGTATTGACATTTCAGGATTGTTGGTCTCTATTGCGTCGTGCCCTTTGGCTGATCCTGTTAGGATGGCCTGACCTGTCTATGTTGGCTAGCTCTCACCTTCTTTGTTGAAAAGGAGATTCGTGTTTACTGGCATCTGTGCTAATGTGATTGCATGAAGCTTTTACCTAAAGAATCTAAATGGTTTTAAATAATGTCCTTAACATTAAATTTAAACCTCTACAATGAATGATAATAATGTGGTTTGTGTGTACGGTGTATGTCCCATACCCCCACATAATTATTATATTATATTTGCTAATGGAGGTGTGTGTGTGTGTGTGTGTGTGTGTCTCTGGGATCAGGGATCGATCATATTTGCCTCTGTCATTGCTGAGAGAATGTAAAATAACGATATGAATAATATGTTAAGAGATTATTAATTATTATGTTTGCTCTACAGATTATTAATCCTGCAGATAAATTAAATGACTGTAAAAAGAGAAGAAGAGGGGAGTAGAAGGACAAGGGGAGAGTAGAGAAAGATGGATTGTGGCATGTAAGTTATGCAGAATGGAGAAAGAACATTATGGGACATTATGACCAGTATATGTGATGCCTCAAAGGAGATTTTTGAACATGACCAGAAATTGCGTAATTGTTGACTAAATAATGTCACAGCAGTTACCCTTAAGTTCACTGAATTTACCAGACTTTTCTGAATGGTGCATCTTCCAAACCCTCTATTGATCTGTTCCCCGTTTTTCATATACTGGTTCTGCCATCCAAAACATAAAAAGAACCATTTGTCCTATATTCAAATACTACTTTCCTAAAGGAGTCTTCCATTACACCAAATGGTTTTCATCCTTCCTGTCGTGACAAATTTTGGTGTAGGAATAAAACCATGTCAGGCTTCCTAGAGTTGTAGTTCCACACTCCAGTCGTCCTGATCGTTAGATGTAAGGTGGTCTTGCTTATCTCGACTTTCCGATTCAATCAATCCGGGTTTGTTTTCTTGACTCATGCAAATTGTGATGTGGATGTTGTGAAGAACCTGAAGATGATGCAGGAACATCTCTGGCAGGTAGGTGAGGATTGGTGGATTGGGTGGGGATGTCCTAGTCACACACAAGGACTCCTGTGGCCAAGAGCTGCTTCTATTTCTTGTGTTGTTGTGTTGAGTGTTAGCTCAGTGTTTTGAGTCAAATTTATTACGTCAACGACAATCCCTACTTAACAATTCATAACCCATCCCAAAATTTCATTTAAAATCCAACAAGTGTTAAACTCAAGCTCATGCCAAAGTTGTTGTGTTATTTTAAATTCATGAAATGAACCTAGATCAGTGATGGTTAACTTTGGAGATACTTTGGTGGTAGACCGCCATGATGTTAAACTGTAAAAACAAATTTATGAGGTTTTCTGAAGCTTTTGTTCATTTATTGATTTATTTCATCCAGAATAAGACATGAACATCAGTGAGCTTTGTAGCTGCTGGGTGAATTGATATCCTACATTAAACTTTATTACATCCTAACAGTTAAATCATTCTAATAATTATGGATTCATAGCTGCTGCTGCGGCTGCTGCTGCTGCTATGCTGATTCAGTGCAGATGCAGAATGAAGCGTTCTTTATGGTATAGTATAGGTACATTTTAGGACATCTTCAGGCCACCATCATGTTTCAGGCAAAAACAGTTGAAAAAGTTTCATATTTCTGGAACAAGCAAACGAGTAAAATCCCTGCAATGCACTCTCCCAGGATTGAAGCTAAGAGGCCTTGGAGAGAACATTGTGTGACATTCCATTCTTTATTGCTGGAGAAATGACAGCTTTGTGGAGGCAAAAGAAAGATGATTGTGTTCAATTTTGGCTAGACAGCATGTTGAGTGTGTTCTTCAATATGACAAAAGCACATTATAGCACGCAAAATGGACGAAATAAGACGTCACTGCTGTAAAAAGTAAAGCAAAGTACACAGTAGTAGCAATCATTTCATTTATTTATTTAGTTAGTTAGTTAATTAGTTGTTAGTCAGTCAGTCACTGTTCTGCCAATTTCTCCACCCATGCTAAGACTCTCTCCACATCACATACATTAGGAGACCACTTTTTGAGCTGCTGCTGCATCATTGTTGACGCCCATCAGGGACAAGTCCAGGGTCCCCAGCTCTGAAATTTTGTAGGTAACTCTCGTCTCTTGTACTGGAGGGAGAGAGGCACCATCTATTCTGGTGTGCTCTCTCAGACTTCAGATGTTGATGGCAAGCATGACCTGGGTTTCGACCCCCGTTCATCAGTTTGTCATATATATTAATTGTTGGGTTATAAATACAGTGGGCGTGCATTATGAATAGTTAAGTGGGTTTGAATAGTTAAGTGCTCTTTTGAGGTTTATTCACTGATTGATGATGTTTATGTTGGACGACTGTGAGAGTCACAGAAAACAACATTTCTGCACTTTTTCAGGTAGTAGTTTATAAATGATGAGGTGCTTTCTTCTTTTATGTTTGGCTTTTTTAACAGACTGTATGAAGTGGTTTGTGTGCCACTGGCTGCAGAACAAGGGGGGAGGGGAGGGGGGAGGGGTAGAGAGAGAGGGGGGAGAGTGAGGAGGGGTGGGAGAGTGAGAGAGGGGGAGTGAGAGGGGTGAGAGAGGAGGTGAGAGAGAGTGAGAGAGAGTGAGAGTGAGAGTGAGAGTGAGGTGAGATGGAGAGAGAGAGATAGATGGAGAGAGAAGACTTGTTGCAGTACAGGTTCCGTCTCCACACCAATAAATCTCTATTTCATTCTGTGTATGTCTTTGTGTGTGACTGGGTGTGTAGAGTGGTGTGCTTATGTGATTTAATGTGTTTGTATATCCCACAGGCCTCTGCCCACAGGTGTGTGTGTTGTCAAGGTGATAAATTCTTGGCCAGGCTATAGTGGGCAAGGGCCTTTGGCGTTGTCGCGGTGATGGACGAGGGCCACCAGGATGGTGGCATTTCTCACTGTGCCAGTCATAACCTTGAGCCACACATACACACACACTCACACACTCTCTCGCAACCATCCCACTTCTTTTTTATTTCTTTCTTTCTCCTTTTATCCTCTTATTCATTTTCATGACCATTTCTTTCTCGCTGTCTGTATTTCTGTCTGTCTTTTTTCTTTCTCTGTTTTTCTTTTTGGATGTCTCTGTCTTCTTTCTCTTTGTATTTATGTCTGTTTTGTCTCTTTCTGTTTGTCTCTTTCTGTATCTGTCTGTATATCTGTCCACCTTTCTTTCTTTCTTTTTTCTTTCTTTCTTTCTTTCTTTCTTTCTTTTTTTTTTTTTCTTTCTTTTTCTTTCTTTCACATGCTTTTACACCACACACACACACACACACACACACACACACACACACACACACACTTTACACACACACACACACACACACACACACACACACACACACACACAGTGTAACTAGCAAAGTGGTGTGAGACCATAGTGGGGTGTGCGTTGATGTTTGCTGAGTAGTGAGTTCAAGCTGTAATGTATTGTCATTTTAGACCATTTGCTATGTATTCCACTAAATCACCCTTGCGTGAGGGGTGTGTGTGGAAATGATAAAGTCCATTTTGACAGTGTGGGTGTAGGAAGCCTTGAGAGAGAGTAGAAGCTGACTTGGGCAGAGGCATCCCAGAATCCTTTCTCTTTTCTTTCTTCTTCCAAATCTATCTATTTTCAGAAATGTCTCTATGTGAGCCACTGAGCGACAAACTGTGATTCCTCACAGGCTACTAACAAGAAGGAGGCTCTCTGTGTCTCTCTCTCTCTCTCTCTCTCTCTCTCTCTCTCTCTCTCCTCTCTCTTCACACACACACACACACACACACACACACACACACACACACACACACACACACACATACTTGAAAGCACTCTGTAGGCTTAGCTTGAGTGGCTGCAAGTGAAGTTTGGAAGGAGCGTCCTCGGTATTGCTCTCATGAGTAAGAGGGAATAAGGAGCAAGGGACAGAGAGAAAAGGACAGAACCAGCAGGCTTTGTATTGCCAGCGACAGCGTAAGAGACAACCTGACTACACACACACACACACACACACACACACACACACACACACACACACCAGAGAAAGAAATAAGTGTAATCAAGATGAACATGCACTTTGGAAGGAGAACAGATTATATTCCTTTGAGTTTTTTCTTCTTCTTTGAGGATTTCTGTGGTTGATTATGGACTGTGTGTGTGTGTGTGTGTGTGTGTGTCATATATATGTAAATATTATTGTGTGTGTGTGTGTGTGTGTGTGTGTGTGTGTGTGTGTGTGTGGAAACCAGGTTGTCTTCTAGGCTGCTGCTAGGAGACTTCATATGAATTCATTCATTTTTTTCTTTCTATATTTCTTTCTGTATTTTTCATTCTGTGTTTGTGTTCCTGCATTTTCTTCATTATCATATATTTCTTTTCCTGTGTCTTTATTTATTTATTTTCATTTTCACTTTTTCTACCAGTGTTAATGTAGGCTCTTTTAGGTGGTTAATTACAGTCATTAATTGGAGATACTTATTCATTATGATAATGTGACTGAAAAAAAAACACAGCCGCCCTCCTATAAAAGCAGTGGTCAGGCTGCTATTGTTTAAGTGTTCCTCTCTATCCTTCATTTTAATGGTTCTTAAACTTTTTTTGAACATATACCTCGATAAACCCGCGAAACCTTCACATACCATCTGCGGTTACTGACATTTTGCAGCTACTGAATATTTTTTTGCATTAGGCAGATGTGGTCTTCATGTCAGCTCTTTTCACCAGTTCTTTGGAGCTTGCCCACTTTTGCAGTCAGCAAGCTAGCAGAGTAGGATATTTGAATGTTTCTGGTCAATATAGTATCCCTGCTGAGACATCTCGGAAAACTTGAGACAGGAAAACACTAGGAGTACAATGTAGTAATGCAGTGTACACATGGCATTTTCTTAAACCCTGTGCTAATTATTGAGTAGAGTTCTACTGTAGGGAGCCATAAACTGATGTTAAGAAATTATAGTAGTAGTGTAATGGAGTGTGAAAAAACTGATGTGTGTTCTTATATTGGGTCTAACAGCTTAAGTGTGAAACAAATAAATGTAATATAATGACACGTTAAAACAATCTTTAGTATTGTGGTGTGTGCAGCAGATTGTCTTAGGTAAACCGTACCACCAGTGATGAATTAACACAGCTGATATAAAGAATCTTTCTGTAGTGAATCACTAATGAGGTTAGAGGTGTATTATAGGTCTTTGGATGCCTTAGTATAGTCTTAGATAGTCTGGCACTTGTGTGTTTACATAAGGCTGTTTTGTCAGTCTAATGCTACTTTGTTAGCTTGAATGACGCTAGTTTTCAACATTTGTAGTTGGTGAGGCGTAGATAAACTTTATGCTTTGTTCCTCTGTTTAAGAGCAAACTCACTTAGAACCCCTTTCAACTGGTGAAGATGGGAACCATCTTGTTTAAAATTTGCCTTAGAATCTGCTTTTCTGAATTCTGAAATTCAGTATGCAACAACATTAAGCATGGTGTAAATTTAGACAGCACAATGTTAACCGATGTGTTACTAGCAACTGTACAGTGGTGCCAAACAATTCCTGAAAATGCCACAATAATAATCTTGAAAACTTTAAGTCTCTCTGTGGAGAAACTGTTGGTACATACTTTTTTACTTTCTAAAGTGTTCATAAATATTACATGATGTGGTTTAAAGGCAGCAGTAATTACAGGTTACCTGTTTAATTGAAAGTGCTCTTTTTTTCTATGGAATTTATGAATAGAATTGCCTCGGACTCTCGGGGGCATATAAATCTTTTGGCATCTTGCCTAATACCACTAACACATTGTTCTGGGCTAATCAAATCCTAAAATAAATACTTAAAAATCAGCAAGAAAACGCTTTCCATACTAAAAAGCAGTGACTTCTTCTCATGACTGAACAGAGTGTTTACAACATTGTTCATATCATTCAGACATTTGCAACTGGTTCATACATACATTCTTACATTTCATACCTTTGTGGGGGGCGAGGGCAAAATAAGCCAATAATGCAATATAGTACCATGGAATTGAGAACTATTAAAACCACTACATAACCTGATGCTGGTAGCTTGGTGTTTTTGAGTTCTACTTTCCTTGAACACCATAGATGTATTCTGAAATGCAATGCTTTAGATCAGTAAAAAGATCTGTTATAAAATCCATCCATTCATCCATTATCTGATGCTTATCTGGGATCCGGGTCATTGGGGCAGCAGCCTAAGCAAAGATTCCCCAGACCCTCCTTCTTCCCAGCCACCTCTTCCCGGCTGTTCTGGGGGGATTCTAATTCCCAAGCCAGCTAAGAATACTCAATCTCTCAGCTGATCTGTCCCACCTGGGTCTTCCTGGGGCCTCCTCCCAGTCAGACATGCCCAGAACAAAAGGTAGGCGAGCAGGAGGCATCTGCACAAGATGCCCAAACCACCTCAGCTGGCTTCCTTCGATGTCTGAGCCCTTCCCGGATGAGTGAACTCCTCGCTCATTTCCAGCAACCCCATGGAAAAGTAATTCAGCCTTGTACTCAGGATCTCATTCTTTCTGTCGCCAACCAAAGCTTGTGGCCATAGGTGAGGGTTGGCATGTAGACTCACCAGTAAATTGAGAGGCTTGTCTTTGGGCTCAGCTCTCTTTTCACCACAACATAACAACTCCAGAGTCTGCAACATTGCAGCTGCTGCACTGATCCACCTGTGTCAGCCTCCTGCTCCATGCTTTCCCTCACTCGTGAACAAAATCCCAAAATACTTGCACTCCTCCACTTGTGTTTGGGAACTTCATTCCTCCCTTTTCCAACAGGCAGTTACAGAATATGCTGAAATAATGTCTCAGGCCTCAGTGGATTTTGTGGATGTTGTTTATGTACTCGTTTCCCGTCATGCAGCTTTCAGAAGCACTGAGGTCTTCAGACATGTGGTTTCCATCAAGACGACTGTGAACAGTTCAGACCTCTCTGGAACGAGGCAGTTTCATCAACCCACCCTGAATGACTCACCGGACTTATTTATGGCCGAAGCTTTGTAATGTTGATGGAATTCCCCTTTAGTACTCTCATAATAATAGTAGGCAAACACCAGTTAAATAGATGTTTAAAAAGCTGTGTAGTATTTCTTTAAGGGCAGAAAGATAGGTGTATGTATGCTGTGTGTGTATGTATGCTGTGTATGTATGCTGTGTATGTATGCTGTGTGTGTGTGTGTGTGTGTGTGTGTGTGTGTGTGTGTGTGTGTGTGTGTGTGTGTGTGTGTGTGTGTGTGTGTGCGGGGCTATAACGCTGTCTTTCTCTGTGTTGCAGGTGTTAAGATGAGGAAGTTTGCATATTGCAAGGTCGTGCTGGCTACCTCTCTGGTGTGGGTGATGCTGGACATGTTCATCCTGCTCTACTTCAGCGAGTGCAACAAGTGTGATGACAAGAAAGAGAGGGGGCTGCCAGGGAGAGACGGTATGTAGACATGCACACGTGAACTTAACATACATACGGTGTGTCCAGAAGCACGGTTGATCTGATCACAGGCTGTGATCACCGCTGACACAGCTGATCGTACACAAGCCTTATATAATCTCCAAGGAAAAGCATTGAAAATAAAATGAGACTTGAGGTCACCATGCCCGCTTCACTTTTTTGCACATCTTATGTTAGAGCCTTATTCCAAAATTGATTCAATTCATTTTCCCCTCAACTTTGTACACGCAACACATTGATTACATTACATTATTAAAAATTAAACACAAATATAACATGTACATAAGTGTTCAGAGCCTTTGCTCAATACTTTGTTGAAGCACCTTTGGCAGCAGTTACAGCCTCAGGTCTTTTTGAGTACGATGCTACAATCTTGGTGCACCTGTTTGAGAAAGTTCTTATCAGGATCACTCAGTTTGGCCGGGCAGCTAGGTCTAGAAAGGTGGTTCCAAATTTCTTCCATTTACGGATGATCTAGGCCACAGTGCCCTTTCGGACCTTTAATGCAGCAGAAAGTTTTTGCACAATTACACACTTGCACAGTTTTCATCTATCTAAGCTGTAGAAACATCTGAAGAATGATCAGTGGAAACAAGATGCTCCTGAGAGTGTCATGGCAAAGGCTGTGAATACTTAAATGCATGTTATATTTTTGTGTTTTATTTTTAATACATTTGCAAACATTTCTCTGCAATAATTGTGTGTAGAATTTTGAGGGTGGAAAAAAGAATTTGGAATAAGGCTGTGACCTAGAATGTGCAGAAAGTGAAGCACAGAGAATACTTTAAGGATGCACTGTATATCTAATGATCAGGTGCCTAAAAGTTTTCTGTCATGTAAAGTAATATGAAAAGAATAGGACACCCTCTGAAAAGCTTTATCTTTGTTCATATATTTAAACATATTTACATTTGGTCTTTGTTTAAATAGTACTGAGGAATGGAGGTAAAATTACTAAACAAATACACCTGATCAAATGTCTTAAAATCATGTGTAAAATGTGAAAAGAATGTGGAAATACCCCCTTCCCCTTTAAATGCTACCTAATATGCCAAAAATCTGAATCAGGTGCATTGCATTAGCTTCAGATGAACAGAATGATCATCAGATGATCACTCTGGGCCCTTTGGAAAGACTGGTGTAGATCGGTATAAGACCTGGAAGGCATGTGAAAACATGAACAATTACAAATGAGTTGTTCCACTCTTCGCAAAATAATTTACTGCTGTCTGCAGTTCTCCAACAATCCGAAAATGTCATCAGAGGACCTACAGCTTGGTCTCGGGCGAAGAGCTTGCTGACTGCACATATCTATTGTAAATCCTTATGGGTGTTTCTAATAATATGGCCAGTGTGAGTGGAAGTACAAGATACAGGGCCCTCCATAAGGTTTGTTCCACAATGCCCTCTATAATGTGTCCATGAAGGCACGTTTATCTTTGACATGCCACTAAGACTTTTTTAATGTCTTAATGCCATTAAGACTTTTTTAAATGTCTCATTTTTTTGTATGACACCATTTGTTTGCAATGAAAAACAAATAAATTTGCAAAAGATATTATGAACAGTATTAAAGGGGTGCAATGCAAGATGCAAACCATTTATCAGAATGACCAGATTACTGTTTATAAACAGTACTTAATATCCCGCAGAGTTCTGGATAAAAGGCCTTCTCTACAGAACCTGTTTCAGAGTGATAGCGAGAGTAAAGTGTGCAGACAAATAGGAACTGCCCACAGTCCAAAGCATATTATCTCATGATAGAGGGGCATCTTAGTTTGGTGGTTGCCACAGGCACTCTTAACTTAATTGATAATGTCACTGCTGAAGGGAGAATTCTGAGGTGTTAATAAGGACATCTTATCAGCTCAAGTTCCAGTAAATGCCTCCAAACACATTGGATGGTGCTTCATCCTACAGCAACATAATGATCCTGTGTGATGATGATGATTCCAAGAAAAAATGGAAAGTTCTTGCCAGTCACCCCATTTAAATTCAACTCGCCATGCATTCAATATGCTGAAGGGAAAACGTAATGAGCAAGATGGCTGAATTACTGGCTTGTCAAGCATCCCCAGTGAAGATACACAGCACCTGGCGATGTCTGTTGCAGACGTCCCAACAGCCATCACATGCAAAAGGTGTGCAACGATGGACTAATCTGAGGGGCAGTGCGTAAGAAAATGTTATTTCATCATGGTGAAACCGAAATGTTTGTAAATGTATGAATAGAGTTTGGTTTGATTTATACTTTTTAACTGTAGAGCAGAGGAGCATACAAAGGATAAATGTATGTGTTCACATATTTGGGCCCACATGCTCATAATGTGTACAAGAAAATCTCATTCAGCCTTTGAAGTCATAAAAAGTCTTTAAGATGTTTACCCTCGCAGGCCTTTCTGAAGCTAATTGTTGAGCTTTGTTGGTAGTAATGTGCTCCTCTCCTGGGAGGCATATTTTATTTCCTTCTTTGTTTTTTCCTGTCCTCATAATTCTGCTGTGAAACTGTTCTTTCAGGGTTTCTGTCTGCCACAGGCTGTGTGTGCTTGATAACGTGAAATATAATATGGACCACGATCAAACTCTGTGTTTGTGGAAACAATGCCCAGTGTAAAGGGGGTTCTATTGATTTTGTGTGTATATGTGAGAGCTTGTGCGAGAGGGAAGAGAACAGAATCAGGATCTGAAGGGATCAGAGCAGAGCTTGTACACCACTAAAAGGATCTTTTTGTCTGAAGGGCAGGGAAGCAACCTGTGACCGTGGCTGGTGGACAGCCAAGTTTAACCAGTTTTGAACCAGACATTAGGCATTATTTTAGGTTGATGAATACTGGGGTTGCACAATATATCATTCCAGCATCACAATATGTGCCTGTGCAATAATCACAGTGCAGAATTTGCAGTGTCTCATGATGTCACACTACTGTTGTCATTTCCATGACATATCTACTAGAGGCAGATTATATTTGCCCAATATAATAAATTTAAAAGTCTTTGCTATACAGTGGGCATTATTAATATCACGACATGTTATTAACCCCAATATCCTGTAGCTCTAATAAGAATATTCAGTTTTTAATACCACTCATCACTGTTGCTCCACAATTCTCCAAAATTGCAACTTTACAGGGGGAAACTTCTTTCAGTGGAATTCAGTGTAAAAGATCCCCCAAAGTTATTTGGAGCAAATGAACCATTTCTATTGGTCCATTCATGGTGAAATTGTAACACAATTTAAAGAACAACTGCCACAGTCTAATAGGTCTGTTTTTTTATGTCTGTGACTGGATACAAAACCAACAAGTGGTAAATGAATATATTATAAAAGTAAAAAGGAGACTGGGACTTCTTTTTAATTTTTTGGTAAAATGTCTTAAGGGAAATCTAAGGCCCTGTCCAAAGAACTGTACGAGAAGTCAAAAGAATGCAAGAACTAAATGCTCTAAAATGCTTAAATGACCACGCCAGCCAATCAGGGTGTGGATTTTTTTTTTCTTCAGTTTATTCAAAGAGGCTGTGTACCGGCCAGAATAGACCTAAATAAAGTGTTGATGTGCATAGATAAAGAAGCTGAAGTGCACTTTCTATTTCTGTTTCTATTCCATTTTCTTACCTTGTGTTCAATCAGCAGGTCTCACATACACAGGGTTCTCAGTGCAAAGTACACCAAGGACTGTAGGGCTCTGCTGTACAGACCGTTTGCAATCGAAACGGGAGCATGGTGTTAAATGCAATCTGCTGTCCCAAGTCAGTACCACCTGATACGTCCTTGATAATGTGGGTGGAGAAAGAACACATCTTTTTGAATGGACTTTTGAATGGAACAGTACTTGGGCTGTGACTGATGACGTTTCACAAAAACAGCACACACAGACGCAAGCACAGATTGAGATCAGCCTACAAAGCAAACAAAGCTACCGTAAAATTACTTATGTTTCCGTGGTGACCCTGTGTTTTTTGGAGCCTTTTGCAAATGTGAGCACAGAAGGTTGTATTACAGTGTGCTGAAACAGTTGGGCGATGATCACCATGTGCAAGTTATCATCATGATTTTAGCATTTTCAGAAATCTCCATCCTGTTGAGTGTTTTCTAACACAAAACCTTTTCAATCAGCTATATTGATGTGTTGGGAAAAAGTGAAAAAAAGTCATGTAGTTCCTGAGTGTGATTTTCTTGGAGTTTCTCTTGCATTGAAGATGACTTTACAGCCATAATCACAAGTGAATAAATGAACAAGCAAATAAATAAGTAAAATACAAAAAAAGAGAGATCAGTGAGGGAAAGCAGGAAGATAAAAGCCTGGAGGATAAAATATTGACACCTGTCTGGTCTTGGGTGCTATCAGTAGACCAGCATTGGAGGAACTGAAATTGGAGGAAATAAGCTGGGCAAGGCAGTGTAGAGCTTTAAATGTGAGATTCGGGATTTTGAGGAACAGGAGTGTGTCTGCAAAAGTAACATTTTACCTCCTGCGCCTTACACACAGAGCTACACTCTGTGCTTCAGGACTTTCACTGTGTCCATCCACTGATCTGCATTTTCATTTCTCTAGATTGAAAATCAAATCATCTTAATTTGTGATATTATATTGTGTCCACCCTTGTTGCACACTGTAGTTGATTATCCAACAGTAGTTTGAATCTGAAATGAAATGATATTGATCATGCTTCAGGTATTTGGTCCTTTCCCTCGTGTTAGTATTAGATGAGTCAAGTTAATCTGCTCACCTTGTTGTTTAAGAGTGCTGTACCACCCTGGCTTGGGGTTGTTTGCTGTTAATGCTCACTGTTGCATTGTCATTTGGATGCTTGCGAGATGAAGGGTTCTGTGGTTGAAAATTGTCTGGCGCCTGAATTTATTGCATTCGTGTAGCTGTTGTGTTCCTCTTATTGTGCTAAATCCCCTGTGCACATGTAGTCTTGATTGTCCTTGTTTCAACCAGCCCCTGGATTTCTCTGTGCAGTGATCCTATCTGTGGTAATCTATGCAGAAATGCAAGGTGACATATTATTCCTAGCTTGTAAATCACTGCAGCTGATTGAAACTGTGTTTCTTCATCTCTGGCAACCTCAGGTCCCTCAAAGTCAGGCTTAAGGGCGACAGTGCATCAGAGAAAATCTCTAGAGCCCCCAGCCAGGAACAATAAGAGCAGTGTGAGCTTAAATAAATAAGGTTTGTTAACCCTTAGAAGTCAACTTTTTATTCTCAAGGTGTTGCTGGTTATTTTCTGTAGAGTCTGTTCCAACTCTGCTCTTCTGACCTTCTCCGTTTGTTTCAGTGTAGGGCTAACAAAAGTTGAATTGAAGTCAATGACTAATCAATAAATATTTATTCAGATTATGAATCTCTCAATTTCCAAATTATATATATATATATATATATATATATAGCAATTGAGGGGAGCGATCTTAGATATACACGAATAGTCGTTCTCTATGTGATCTTCCATGTTGGAGCAATCAAACTCCGATTGTACAAATAAGTGTACGAAGATATGAAGAGTTTAGGATTTAATCACGCTTCCTTATTACCGAACCAATTTTCAACAAATTTGTTTTGTAAAGATTTTCAGACACTGATGAGAATGCCGGTAGGTTGTATTTCTGTTTAATAACTGTGATGGTGCTGGTTAGCTTTCTGGAGAAGCAGGAAAGTGTGCATTCAGCCTCTGAGGTTGAAAATCGAGTTTAGTGGAGGGTCCGTCACACACAATCAGTAAATCCATCAATGTCTGAGTCACTTGTGATGTTCCTGCACATAAAAATGTAGTAGACCTCCCAAATCACTGTAAGAAAGATGATGTTGAAGTCTCATATTCTTCAGCTTCTTGCTGGAATTTTTCTGTTCCACCTTAAATGATGCAACATTAAGCCTCGGAATGTAGCTGCTGCTCCTTTTCAGGTGAAACTTTACCAGGAAAATTCAAACCAAATCCTGAAAATCTGAAAAATCTGACTTAAGATGGCTTAAGGACGTGCTAATCTATTGTGATTATACAATTTAAGGAAGGCTGTAACTTACCCAGCATTAACAGTTATAGTAGGTATATTATCTAAGTGCATCAAATTAAGTTCCCCAGTACAGGTTATTAAATAAGCTTAATATAAAATCACTCCAAGTATTCGCACATAAACAGACACAGAGAATGCAGCAGTCGAAAAGCATGTTTGTGAACTATGACTCTTAACTCACTTTCTGAGAGCAATATTCTTGAAGTAGTGTTTTTTTGGACAGTACTCTTTTGATCATATACCCTCTGTCTCATGCCTGGCTTTAGGAATGGTGCCTAAAGAGTCCTAGAGTCCTAATCAATTGTATCGTATTTCACTACAGGGACTAGACAAGCACTGTGTGTGCATTTGCACATATGTGTCAGCAGTGGGTGTTGAATGCCTTCATTAGAAGGGGTGTCGGCAAACATTTGGACGTATAGTGTATCAAAGTGTATACCCAATCTCTTTGAATAAAATGGACATGATATAAAGCTATATTTATTTTTTTGTGCTGTGAAAGTGGATTTATTTATTCTTTTGTTGTGGTCTTTTTATTGTTGTCTTTTTTTTTTTTTTTTTTTTTTTCTTTTTATGAACACTTGTATTTGACTTTAACCCTTGCGTGATTACAACCTTAAGCAGACTTAATTCAGAGTAACGCTGCAGAAATCGGAAGACTAATAGTTCTGGTTCGTCTTTCTAAACCCAGAAGGATATGGACGGCTCTTTTGGATCTGGAGCCTGTGTGTGGGACGAACTGTAATGATTGAAAGCACACTGGCCTCAGGGCAGATGGGGCTAGTAAAAGCAAATCGACCTTTAATCTACTGACTTACTGCATGCTGTAAATGACCACATGCCTGGTTTCAAAGTTTGTAAGGCTAGGAAATGGAAAGCAATGTCAAGGTAATAGGGAAAAGACGTTGTAATAGGGTACAAACGATCTGACGAAGCCTACGGGCTCGATTCTTGAGAGCTTGCCTAGTTCATGAGTAATAAATTGTAAAGATGAGAGTGTATTTTCTCCCATTTTTCTGTGTTTCATTTGAAGTCCATGCACCACCGGAGAGAAAGGCTGAGGTACGTAGAGTAATATATATTGTTAGGGCATGAGTGAGGAAATGTGACTGTGGCATTTAAATCCACCAAATCAATTAAATCAAATCATTCCCTGCACACTTTATACACTTAAACATTATGGTCCTTTAAGGGTTCTTTATTTGGAAGATGGTTCTTTATAGAGCAATGAACACTCAAAGGAACCCTTTGCATTGAGAAAGGGATCTACAGATTGATGGAGAATGTGCTGTAGATGGTTTTATATAGAACCATTTTGAGAAGGGTTCTGTTTGGCACCAAAAAGGACAGAAAAGTATTTACCCACTTACGAGTTCTTCTGTTTATACTTTTAATTCTTCAACAAAGTTCAAAAGATAAAGACAACTTGGGTAAGAATGAAATGCATTTTGATTAATTTAAGTGAACAAGTTCTCCTAAACCAGCTGACTGTGTGAAAATGTAATTGTCCATTATTTTGTTATTTAATCAAATGTAATTGAGAATTGCCATCTAGACTCACCCCGGCTTGATTATAGCCAGCTTTGTCGAAACAAAACTTTATTTCCATTCCAGACATTTCCAGCAATGTGATCTCAGCGACAAGGTCTCAACAAGCAACACTATATGCCGCCATCAAAAGAAATTTCAAAAGAGATATTTATTGAAAAAAATCAGCCTGGGGAAGAGTTACAGAACTCATTTCTAAAGCTGTGGGACTCCAGCAAGCCACAGTGAGGCTCATTATCTCCAAATGGAGAAAACTTCCCAAAACTTCCCAAAAACCGCAATGACAACTCATAGAGGAAGTCACAAAAGAACCCAGATGAACATTAACATAAAAGAACCGGTTTGGGTTTTTTTCCACAGCTATAGGAACTGTAGGCCATGCTCACCTCAGATAAGGTTAGTGTTCATGAATCAAGAATTAGAAAAATGGCTTGAAGGAACGGCATCCATGGGTTCTGGGTTATTCCGACTGATTCTGTGCATTTGTTCAAATCTAAGGGAAAACAAGAACATTTCCTACTGCATCAGGAGGAATTGTGGTTGCTGAATGTTTCTTGGATAACATTGTTATAACAGCTCAAATGGAGTGGTTTGGGTTTGAGTGATCAAATTTGTATTTGTGTTTAAATGTGAATTTTTGTTTTAAATTTACACTTTCATTTTTATATGACTTTTCCTTTTCTAGATCAAATCCTGACATTATATTCGATAGATATAATAATACTAGATACTAAGAGATAAGATAAGAAAATCTCATCTGACCTTACCTTCATTAGTCCCACAGTGTAGAACTTCACAATGAGAATGCTATGTTCTATTTAAGTATATGTACTAAGTATAAACGGGGTCAAAGATAAACACTTGAATCTGTGAATCTGATGTGGGCAGTATTGGTGGTCTTTCACATCTTGGACATTGTTGTCTAATTTACTCTACATATTTTATATATTCTCAAATCGTGAGAAGGAATTTTTTGTTCATTTATATTCCATTGAGTTTCTTCTTACATGATCTCCATAAATAGACTGACTGAAATTTTATATGACATGACACTAGCTGCTGTGATGAGTAAATGAATAAATGTTCACAGTTTATAAACATTTCTATGTTCATGTATCTATGATGCAGCAAACATGCTAGTCACCAACTGTCTAATGTACTCTAACAGCAGAAGAAACATGGCACACGATGTATCTGATCGCGATTCTCATTCTGACGGGGAAGAGTTTCTTATATAACCCTTTTTTATTTCTTCGACATCACAGTGACCTTTTGACCTGTTGGAGATTTCCTGACTGTGATTGGTCAGTTCAGTCCAGAAGAAGCCCCAGGCGACACACATTTTCCTGCTATTCCATCTCCAACCATGCTGAAGTCAGCTAATGGAGCTCTTTTGAGCTGGTACCAGGCTCTAAAGTGTCTGGAGTAGAAATAGAACAAAGATCCAAACTGCCCAGGGGTCTGCAAGGACAGAGATAGCTTAAGATGAAGTTTTGTGAAGGTTCACCTGAGATGTTTCTGCTTTATCTCCAAAAAAGCACCGTCAGTGCAATCTGCTGTGTCCCCTATAATAAAGTCATTTGACGCTGCTGAAAAGGACAGGACATTGCCTTCTAATTTTCTGCGCGAAAATCACACACACACACACACACACACACACACACACACACACACACACACACACACACAGCATTGAAGACAGGGAGACGTTTACATGCTAAAACTGATGTAATCTCTTTCTCGCTGCTGCAAATCTGACCTTAATCTCACCAAAGCATGCTTTTGGATTTATTAACCATCAAACCCTAGAACAACAAACAAACACACACAATTACATACAAGCTCACAGCAAACCACTTTCCTTGATGGTTTTGGAAATGCACTTTAGAGTAAATAAAACCGGTTTGTCTTTTTGAGAGGCTCGAGTCCCCCCCAGGTCAGACAAACCATTTATTGTTCTCCCTCCCTGAAGTCTTGTGTTTTATACTGAGATGAGCATTTATAAATCCACCATTAGAAAGAGACTGGGTAAGAAGAAAAACATCGTTGTGAGCCTTTACAGAGAATTGTTGTGGACTGACTGTTGTAGACATGGTTCCTCTCCCACTAGTGAAAACCTAACATGGCATTCAACAATAAGAATCTCATACTAATGTTCAAACATGGTGGTGGTAGTGTCAAATTCTCCTTTGAACTGCTGGCATAATCAGTACCAGTTCCTGCAATTCTGTATCTGTGCCCATTGTTTCTTTCTGTACATTTTTCAGTTGTCAAAAGATCTATCATCTCAATTTCCACCTTTTTTTTTATTTGTTTACAACATTTTGCTAAATATTGCTAAATTTTTGAAGTCCAATGATGGTTCAACTTCTTGAATGCTGCAGGCATGCTACTAACAATCGCAGCAGCTGTTACTGTGCTATCAGGCTACCAAATATGGGACACTTTTCAGCTTATAGGACTATTTTGTGTTTGACCAGGTGTTTGCTCAGGTTCGAAGTGCCAGGTTTGAACTTTATGTTGAAAAACTGTAACCATACTTAATGTAACCATACACACATATACTGTACATACCTCCTCTACTGTTACAACAATGTCACCATGTCCACATTCACTACATCCATAAACCTTCTCTGAGGTCTTCCTCTTCTCCTTCTGCCCAGCAGCTCCATCTCCAACATTCTTTGTCTAAATAGATCCATTATTCCTCCTCAACACATGTCCAAACCATCTCAACGTGGCCTCTCTGGCTTGATCTCCAAACTGCTCCACCCTCACTGTCCCTCTGATCTGCTCATTTCTAATCTTGTCCATCCTTGTCACTCCCAATGAAAATCTCAGCATCTTCAGTATACAGTATATATATATATATATATATATATATATGTGTGTGTGTGTGTGTGTGTGTGTGTGTGTGTGTGTGTATTAACTGAGTATAGTATATAAATACAGTACTACCTTTATTAAATTATCAAATCTTGTAACTCTGGTGTTACAGTGGCTTTTTTCGTAGTCTGAACTATAAAGCTCTTAAAATAAGAAGGTGTCTTATACGTTATATATTTATGCAGTACAGCAAAATTATTCTATTTTCATATCTCAGCTTGAAAAGCAGAGTTCAGAGTACAGGGTCAGCCATATGACAGCACCCCTGGAGCAAAGAGGCTTAGACACCTTGCGCAAGGGACCAACAGTGGTAACTTAGCAGACCATCGCTGGCCTACATATTGATAAGGGATGTTGAAAAAGAATGAATAATTGGATATGAATGTTTGATCTTCTCAAAGTAGGGGAGAGCAGAGCACAATTGCTACAGTACAGTGTATGTTGTAAAATGGTTTTTATTTACGTTGTTAAACAGATTCATGATGAATATATGTTTTTTGGGGTTTTTTTTTTTCAAATCCCCATAAGAAAGTCATTTCTCAAAATTGACTGTATTCAGACAGATTGTCCCCTTGGAACTATAAGGTTCTATCTGCATTCTGAGCAGTTTTGAGATATTGAGCCTTAAAGTCTTTATAGTGACATTGACATATACAGTGCCTTGTGAAAGTATTCACCCCCTTGGCATTTTGCTACCTTGCATCCTGGAATTAAAATGGATTATTTGAGGCTTTGTATCATTTCAAGCTATTCCTGCCTTGCACCAGATGATTCGAGATGGGCTCATGACCCACTGTGACAATATTCAGGATGAAGCAGATAAGATAAGGACTGACTGACTGACTGAATAATTAGTTTGTTTATTTCATTGTTGGATCAAAACCCAAACATCATCTCTCATTGGCCAAAATGTTCACAGCTCTTGCTCATTTCCGGTGCTTTAAAAAAAGTATTGGGATTTTCCGTCTTTTGCTGCCATCTACATCGTTTCATTGACAGAGCAAAATAACAGGAAACTTCAGTGTGCATTACTATTCACCCCCTAAAGTCAGTGCTTTGTAGAGCACCCTTTTGCAGCAATTACTGCTGCAAGACACTTTGGATAAGTCTCTATGCCACATCTTCTCACTAGGATTTTTGCCCATTTCTCACCGGAAAACTACTCCATCCTTTAGGTTTGATGGTTTCCACTGGTGAACAGCAATCTTCAAGTCTGACACAGATTCTCAGTTAGATTAAGGTCTGGTGTTTGATTAGGTCATTCCAATGCATTTACACATTTCCCTTAAATCACTCGAGTGTTGCTTTAGCAGTATGCTTTTGCTCATTGTCCCTTTGGAAGATGAACCTCCATACCAGGCTCATATCACTGACAGACCATCTCAGGTTTTGGATATGTCCTGCTCTCATTCACACAGTCATTTGAATGACTTAAAGTAAGTTCCAGGATCTTGGTTTAATCCCTTGAGCTCTAGGTTTATTATTCAATCATTAAACCTAAAGCGTATTGTGTGGTGTCCAACTGGGTTCTATTTTAGGGCCTGTAAAATTGATTTTAATTATAATAGCAATGTAGGTATGAAGTTTGGGCTTACAGACACGGTCTACATGAAAACAATTGCTCTGTTACAATGGCTAGAAAGCACTGGATGCATATACCCAGTTTTCATTACTTGAGATTACTTGATAGCAACTTGATATAGTGTGTGGCAGCTGTGTGATATAGGCTTGCAGTTTCCATTACGAGCTAATTACATTAGAGAACTTGGGGCATCAGACATAAGTCGACTGATGGTCTTAGAGTATTCAATTTATCTGTTGATTTCCTGTTGAGATGCTTGATCTATCAGGCCTGGTTCACACTGTGGCAATGTTACCATCAACTAGTTCCCTGTTGAGGAATCATTTACCAAATGCCCATGAATCCTATTTGAATCCCTGCTTGTTTTTTCATCATATCTCTCAGGGAGGGCAATTACACAGTGATCGCTCTGTGATCCCAGGTGGTATTGAGACTAATCATTTATAGAAATGACTGCATAATCCCACAGGGAGGACTGCATGCTCTGTTAGCAATCTGATAACACTGAAGCGTGACCCAAACATATTTCCATATTTGGACTCTGTGTATAATTCCGTTCATGTTATCTCCTAACACAGTATATGCAGTATGTGCATTAATGATGCACTGCGTTCAAATGTTTGTGAAGTATTGCCTTCGGCTACTTCAGGTTGCTCCTATTGCTGAAACAGATGTGCAAAAGCACATGTACGGCTTTGTCTAGTCCATGTAGAGATGTATTGCCAATAGAATAGACCTATCTGGAGCATTTACATTTACATTTGGCAGACATACTTATCCAGAGCTACTTACAAAAGAGCTTTGCTGTCCACTCAGTAAATATCCTTTTTTATATATTTAATCATATATAAATATCCAGAGATTCCTCAGTTGCTGTTACTTGCTGCCAAATACAAATGTCAGAATGGAGACCGCAATACCCAGTGCTCAACATATTACAAAACATGGTATAATTTTAAGCCTTTAATGAGTTAACGAGATGTGTCTTCAAATGGTATTTGAAGACAGTGAGTGACTCAGTTGTTCGCTCCCACACAGGAAGTTTGTTCCACCACTTTGGTGCCAGGACAGAAAAGAATCTGGATGCTTGCCTTGCATGCATCTTGAGGGATGGTGGGTGAAACTGAGCTTTTGGTACAGATCAGGTTTTGTCCATTGCTATCACTGTCCATTTTGGACCAGATGTACATGGAGCAGATATACATGAAACCACTGGCACCATGCCTAATGCCAGGCATGGGCTAGAGGGGTATAAAGCCCCCAGCATTAAGCTGTGGAGCAGTGGACCTGTGTTTTCTGGAATGATGGTGCTCCATCCAGTACTTTGGGGTTATGTTGGGGGAGTTGGGGATTTGGATAGTTTGGGATGAGGTGAGATGATGATCATCCTACATCCTGAGCTCACTAGTACTATCTCTGCAATTAAATATTGACAGCAAAGCTATAAAACAATATTAGAAAGCCTTCTCTGGACAATCAAGACATTTACTCCAGCAAAAGCAGAATAAACACATTTTAATGCTCTTGATTTTTCACTAAATACTGAAACATCTGAAATTAGATTTTTTTTTTTTTTTTTTTGGAAAAATGATTGATTTGCCTGCTCTCTGACATGTTGCACTGCACTGTAGCATTTGCATATGGCAGTATGTAGAATTATGGAGATATATTCGAAATTTGTAATGAATTGCTGTGGAAGTCCTCTGTGTCCTCACTATGTTTTGTGTGTGTGTTCCAGAGGTGGTCCCGAGACCTCATGATGGACCAGGTGAAATGGGGAAACCAGTGGTTATTCCTAAAGAGCAACAGGAGAAGATGAAGGAAATGTTCAAGATCAACCAGTTCAATCTCATGGCCAGCGAGATGATTGCACTCAATCGGACACTTCCTGATGTCCGTCTTGAAGGGTGAGTTTGTGTGTGTGATGTTCAGGGCTGCTGGACAGGTGGAATTACTCCAGTTGCAGGGTTTTACTGGTGTTGCATGATGGGGTTTGGTATCCAGTTTTACTGTTATACTAGTATAGTATCAGAGTCCATGTCTTTTTGAGATACAGATTAGAATCTCTTTAAGATCACTTATATTGTGTAACTATATTCATCATCATCCTGTTTGCTTACTTACACTCGCCTACAAAAGTATTGGAACAGTAAATCCAATCCCTTTATTTTTGCTATAGACTGAAAACATTTGGGTTTAACATTAAAAGATGAACATGAGACAAAAGATCAACATTTCAGCTTTTATTTCCAGGTATTTACACCTGGTTCTGATACACAGTTCAGAAGATAGCCCCTTTTGTCTGAACCCACCAAACATCTTCAAATAGATTAAAGTGAATAAGACTAAATATTTAGTTAAATGTCATTTGCTTGCAATAACTGCATCAAGCATGTGACCCACTGACATCACTAAACTTTTGCATTCTTCTTTTGTGAGGCTATTCCAGGCTTTCACAGCAGCCTCATTGCTTTGGTATTTGTTTTGGAGGGTTACTCCCCTCGGTCTCCTCTTTAACAGGTAAAATGCAGCTCTATAAAGATTAAGTCTGGAGATGGACTAGGCCTAAAACCTTACCCTTCTAATCCTGATGAACACCTGCATAGTTTTGGCTGCATGATTTGGGTCATTATCTTGCTGGATCATGAAGGATCTCTGAATGAATTTGGTTTCATCTTTCTTTAAATTCACAGACAAAATGTTTCTGTAGATGTCTGAGTTCATTGTACTGATGCCATCATGAGGAACATCACCAATGAAGATGGCTAAATTTGCTAATTAGTGGTTTGCATCTACTGGTGAAGCCTTAGTACTTTTGCTCATGTTCATCTGTGAACAGTAGATTATGAGACCTTCACTCCTGCCTTCTGGAAGTTGTTGTCTGAGGTCTTTATTTACAGCACTTACAAAATGTCTCTGTCATTAACTGCTGCTGTGATTCTTAGCTTACCTGTTTGACATCTGTTATTTAGGACACCAGTGACAACTATGGCCAATATTTGTGCAATGGCTCTGATTGATTTTCCATCACTTTGCTTCACAATTGCTTCCCCCACATTTCAGACAAAAGCTGCCATCTTCTGAAATGTGTATCTGATCCAGATGTAAATACCTGGAAATAAAAGCTGAAATGTTGGTCTTTTGTCTCATGTTCATCTTGTACTGTCAAACCCAAATGTCTACTGCAAAAATAAAGGGATTGGCCTCACTGTTCCTATACTTTAGGAGGGGAGTGTAGATCTGCTCAGATTTCATAATTCCCTACCATGCTGACTGATAGAATGTTCTATTTGTTATTATTGTATTGTGCCTTTGAAATGCACAGCGGTCATGTGAAAGCAGCACAAAGACCAGCACAGTATCTATAGTCAGGTATTGATCGTATTGGCACTTCTGACTGAGCTGTGTGAGCTTGTCTCGGATCATGATTTGACAGGTTGGTGTATTGTTACTGGCTGTGTGTGTGTGTGTGTGTGTGTGTGTGTGTGTGTGTGTGTGTGTGTGTGTGTGTGTTGATCTGGAGCATTGAGTGAAATGCAAACAAGCACATTTCATGGGTTGCTATTTCCTCTCCCACTACTTAATTACCAGCCAGTGTCTTGGCTTCGTTTGAAAAGATGCAATAGAATCGACTCGTTCAATTAAAAGATAAGAGTGTGTCAATTACAAAGTTGCAGCTGCCACTTACCATCCAACTTTCCTTCTCATTTTCTCTGACTGTTTCTCCTCAGTCCTCAGATAAGCACTAATAAAAATAAACATTTCATTCCCAACGATTTAAGCTGTGCATTCCTGAAAGTGTGTGCCCACGCGTGCGTGTGCCCGTGCGTGTGTGTGCGCGCGTGCGTATGCACGTGTGTGTGTGTGTGTGTGTGTGTGTGTGTGTGTGTGTGTGTGTGTGTTTTCTAGGGCACTTAACTGAGTTGCAAAGTGTAGGCCTGATGGTAACCTACCCTTCTATTCATTCTCAACCTTTTCAGGCTTTCCTTGGCAACACTGAAATCCGGCACTGCCCTCAGCACAGCTTCCACGTCCAAATGTGCCAAACATCAATCAGCACTGACTCTCAGAAGCTAAGCCGTTGCAGTTGGCGGGGGCTGTTTTGCTGTGTATGTGTGTGTGTAATGTTGCTGCAGGTGCTTGCTGTTTCCCTGTCGCCCGAGCTTAGGTGTGTGACTCTGGCTTGGCTTGGCGCCCAGAAGCAGAGTTCAGAATGATATTTAAGCGTCCCGTTCTCACTCTGTATGCTTGATCAAATGGGGTGGGGAAGAATCCTGGAGGAAATGTCAGTTTAGAGTGTTTGCTTGTGTGTGCCATGGCCGTGTGTGTTTGTCAGAGAAAGATTGAACGCAAGAGAAAGTGAACGGAATGATTAGTCAACAAAGCTATTGAGTGTGTTTGTGGAGAGATTTGCTGACTGAGGAATTTTTTTTTTGTGGTGATAGGTATGTAGAATGTAGGTATTCCCTGGATAGATGTAATGTCACGGATGGGCAGGAGGACGTGTGGATGGATGAATGGATGGTTGAGTGGTTGGATGGATGGTTAATTGGTTAGATGTTCGGATGGCTGGATGGTCGAGTGGATGGATGCATAGATGGTTGATTGAATGTTTTGATGGATGGATGGTTGGTTTATTGGTTAGATGGATGATTAGGTGGTTGCTTCGATGGCTGGATGATTGGTTGGGTGGATGGATTGTTGAGTGATACCCTGAATGGTATTACTGCCTTATGTCCACTAATTCCCGGTAGACCCTGGAAAAAAAATGGAAAAAGTGGACAGGTGGGCGGATGGGATAGTTGGTGGGTTATTTGGTTGTAGTTAAACTCTTACCTCCAGAAAATCTCAAGTAGTGTATCTGGAAAAAAGTTATATTTTAGTCCTATTTTAGGATTGGTGTTCTTCAGCTGTTCCTCAGTACGCCTCTCAGCTTTCTCACACTGGAAAATGTGTAAATGCCTGTCAGGAATGGCAGAGTAAGTCCTATTTACCACTTTCTCCCCCTGTTAAGATTGTCTGCATAGCTTTTAGGAAAATGGACACAGAACAGTATAAACATGTGTGACTGTTTTAAAATGAATGGCCAAATAATATTTATCTAGACAACATAACAGAGTTACTGATTAACAGCTTGAATGAGGTCATGTGATATGTACCCCCTATATAAACAAACCCTTTGGAGATACTGTTTTTGTACAGTAATTACTAATAAAATATAGTCTGATCATTTTCAAACTCATAATTACACCTTTTAAACTCACAGTTATAATCTCCTCTCCTTCATTGAAACATATTTTGCCAATTAGCTATTGGAGAAGTCATTAACACAGTTAGTAACATTGTTTTTCTAACCTATAGCAGCAAAAAATAGGGGTGCAAAATTTCTCCTCCTGTTTGGGGATTGGTGATCAACCAATCAGTGCAGTGACAGCCTGAACTACATTGTTTAGATGTTGGTATAGGTACAACTGTGCAACAAGTACAGTTTTGTGTGTGTTTTGTTTAGATTTATTACAAATCAAGGTTCACTTACATTTTGCAACTGTTCATAGCCCCTGGCTTCATGTTTCCACACTATTTTCTTCAGCATGTAGTTCCAACATTCTTTGCAAACTTGACTTTGCTAGACTGGAAACACAACCTGTTTCCAAATATCAAGCCACAGAGCAGTATTGAATATGAACTGACTTGACCCGAGGAGCAGTGTTGTTCCTCTGGCCGTACAGACTACAGTAAGCGAGAGGGAAGCTCTCTGTGGTGTGGTCTTGTTCTTATATTATGAGCTGGGGGAAGACATGTCACCAGAGGTTTTTGCTTTACATAAAACATTCATTAATTGAAAACATGTTTTAACTGAAAAATGCAAAACCTCAAGTTTTGAGCTTCTGCTGCTTCTCTGGGCAGAAAAATGTTTATGGACCATTTGCATCATACCTTAGATGAGTTGGTCTGAAACAAGTTGTCAGTACTCACAATGTTCCTGAGCACCACAAAAACAAAAATTGACGAGGCTGGTAGCAATGGTTGCTCGGCTAGAGGATAAAAGGTACATAAGACGGGAACAGACGATGCATGTTTAAAGAGCACTGCTGGAACAAATAATATGTAAAAATAGTGCTGCACCAATAGAGGCGCATTCATTAGTGTAATATTTTAAGCACAGAATCAGTATAGAAACGTGTGTATTGTTAGGCATGCTCAGGCTTCAGTGATGCGAAGCTCAAAAATCAGCATGCTGTGGTTTAAATGTGGCATTATGTTTGCTGGGATTAAGTAATCAGTGCTGAAGGTTTCCTTCACTGTAAAATTGAATAGTCATTATGGCCATGATTTTCATATTGTTTTAGCAAGAAGTAATTTATTATTCAATAGACTGTGACAGATAACAGATGTCAGTCAGGAGCAGGCCAGAGTATTAGGTTTTGCACAGACCTTTAGCCGCTGGTTTATATAGCAAAAAAACTTTCTGTTCTGGAATCAGGAATCTCTGAAAGTCCATCTCTCTCCAGTTAGAAGACCTTAATATTCTTAATGGTACATTTATTACTGGCAGAATGCATTATGGCTGTTTTTTCAAATGTATTAAATAATCTATAGAATGTGGGGATAAGCTTTCAAATATTCAAATGCACATATCAGGAGCGACCTGATGCACTAATGAAGCGCTTTAGCTTCATCTGGAACAAGAATAAAGAATTGTGCCTCAATCTGGAGTGGTAAGAAAGAGCTTTATGTCTCAGAAACTGTGATTTAAAAGATTGACATCTATCTGGAACAATAATAAAGAGCTTTAAATTGATCAGTAAGGATTTATACACCTATCTGAAACTGTACAGCTCTCTGGACCATTTCTGTCCTCACAATCTGATTGGCTTATACTGCATGATAATAAGAATGTATTATCCTGCCACATACACACATACTCTCGTAACAACACCAGTGCTTACAAGACAAAAACACCAACCATAACAAAGCGGCTGTTATAATTATACAAGAAAAGGACTGCCAACATGAATTATTATGAGTTCATTAAATCTTTTGAACCATATTTCATTGGTTTCACAAACGAAAACAAGTGAAACAAAAGCTAAATGCTGGATATTTCACACTGTTATTCACATGGCATTCCAAACCACACGTAAGTGCACTAAACACAGACACTGCCGGCTTAAAACGGAGATCACAGCTCAGAAATGTTTCTAGATGGGTGGGTAGGTAGGGTACAATGAGTGGTTTGAGACAGATTAGAACAGACGGTCAGAGGGAGAATGATTTGCTGCACCATTTAAGGTGGAATGAAAGTGCATAGAAGTTCTTCATATTTTGCTAAAAGCTGTGACAGTATAGTATTTCCACTTTGGGATGGAGAATTTGTGTGTATGTGTGTATATATATATATATATATATATATATATATATTATTAATTTAAACCAGTATATGACATACACCAGTATATTATAGATCAGTATATATACATTATTACCATCCATCTTGGAGTTGGAGAACCCAGCAGCTCCAGAACCCTCTTCCCTGTGCTTCAACCGACCGTAACGCTTGGCCTCTCATAGGTTTTGGCTTTAATCGGATGTAGAATTGATCCTCACCTCTGTGCTCAGAATAGAGGTCATACATGTGTATGTGTGTGTTTTAGGGGGTGTGGGGATGCTTGTCATTGTGTTTAAGTCTCACTAGGGTACCATGTTTTTCATTTCTGCTCCATTTGACTTAAATATTGACCTGGCAGATCAGAGCACTCTCTGACAAACAGCGCAAGAGGAGGGAGGCTTTAGACAGGGCTTATCATACTTGTCCTTGAGAAACACTGAAAGAGTTGTTTGTGCGGGTTTGCCCGAATTGGCCCACTCCTCTTCTCACGCCCAGGCTGCTGCTCCTGCCTAACACATTTACGATTTGAAGTCTCCGGATGGACTCGCAAGGCGCGACCATGGAAACAGTTTTGCCATGACGACGTGGTCACCAGCGCTTTACTTGCCAAGAAAAGCAAGGAACTCTCCTCAACCCCGCGTGAGAAGCTGACTTAACATACACATACACATATATTCTTCCACTGGAGCTGGTGAGGTAACGCTTTGAGTGCTTTCCGTCACGGCAAATCTTACATGTCTCAAGATGAACACCCTCAGGACTGCACCTGGAGGTGTTCAGCAGGAGTCTCGGGGTGCGCTTCTGAGGCTTGTGAGTGTTCAAAGGATGCCATTGGCAGACACATTACACATGCACTGAAATTTCAGCCTCTCACAATGCCACTCTCTCTGTTTGTGGACAAAAGGATAAAATGTACCAGGTTATAAATAGTCTGGGCTCCTGAGTGGTGTAGCTGTCTAAGTGTTGGTTATATTATCAAGAGCTTCACTCCCCAGTGATGCCACAGCCATCCATACCTGAGACCTAAAAAGCTCAGCTTGCCTTGCTCTTTGAGCTGGTAGAATGGCATCTCTTCTTTGCCATAGATAGAAATAAACTTTGTGTAGCCATGTTTACTGATCTCTCTGCAGCCTTTGATACAGTTGATCATTCCCTACTTTAAGAGAGCCTGCAAAAAATCAACCAGAATGTTATAGATGGGATCAGTAATTACCTCAATATGTGACCTTTGGACAGTGCAAATCAGAACCGCGTCCAGTCACTGAAGATGTCCCTCAAGGATCAATTCTTGGATGAGTATTATTTAATCTATATTAATGACATTTGTCACCTTACAGCTGATTGTAAAATACATTTATTTAAAAAAAAAATCAGAAATCATGGATAAATCAGCATTTGACAAGCTGTTTCTGTCAATGAGGCTTTTAAATAGTTTTACCCAGAGCTTCTCTTCTGCCAATGTCAGTGTGCTGGTACCAGAACATAAGTGCATGGAGAAAGGATCAGACATACTGACGTGCAGCTTTAATGACTACCAGCAGTAGTAGAACAGGGAAGATGCTAGTTATTAGTGATCAGCCCATGAGATGCTGTGTGTGTGTCAGTCTTATAGGGTGTGCCATAATATGACAGTGTGTTTGTGTGATTGCCTGGGTTGTAGTGAATAGAGGACACACTGTTTGGTGTAGAGACATTCTCTCTCTCTCTCTCTCTCTCTCTCTCTCTCTCTCTCTCTCTCTCTCAAAGTGTCTCTCAAAGTGTTTAAACACCCCTGCAGCACAAATGCCTCTGATGTACTTTTACCAGCGCAACCCACACTAGCACACCACCAACCATGTCAGTGTAATTGCAGTGCTGACAATGACCCACCACCCACATAACATCAGCTGTGTGGTGGTCCTGTGGTCTCTTGACCGTTGAACAGCAGGGTGTAAGGGTGAACAGAAACCTGATGTGTGCGCATCAGTGTGCATATTGGAGCTTTGTCACTGTCAAACAGAACCGAATTATTTCAAAATGATTATTCAAATATAAGCCTTCTGTCACCAGTACAGTCTTACATTGATCAATTGCAGTGCATTTCTAAAACCCTTTTACACTAAACACTCTCTAATTCTCACACACATAATGTAGCTTTCTGGGGTGTGAAGACTGGCAGCTGTTTAATGAGTCTTTGGGCTTCAGTGAGAGTAAATGACTGTAGCCTGTGTGATTCATAGTGATGTGTGAGGGAGTGGAGATGAGAGGAGTGTGCAGAGAAAGAGAGGATGGCCAAGCAATAGGATACACACATAGACAGGATGTGTTGACACACTAGAAACCATCTGTTCCTCAACTAAAGATGACGATTTGATCATATTCAGTCATCTTGATTTTTGCATTACTTCCAGTCTGCCAGAGGTCTTTATATAAACAATGCACTGGAAAGAATGTTGGGTAGAAAGGCAGTGAAACATGCAAAGAAAGGCTTCTTCAAGGGTTCTTTACTAAAGGAAATGGGCCTCATTAACCAATATCTACAAATTTTCTTACATTCGTTTTTGAGAGAAGTTCTAACAGAAAGGTTGGGTCAGAGGCATGATTGTGTTTTTAAAACACAGAACTGTTTGTGGCTTTGCTTTTATAATGATGTGTTTGTATGAACAGCTCCTAAAAAAGAAAACACTGGTGAATGTCAGAATCTTTGTGCATCAGTGGGTTTTAAGAAAACAAAATTCTTCCCAAGAATGGTTGATGAATAAGGCTCAGTGTTCATTACTTGATTGCTCAAATTTGATTTGACTGTTCACATTGATGTCTCTGACCTGTATCTACTGGAATGAATATTGGACACACAGTACAGCAAAGAGGCTGTGTTGTATTCTAGTGTGGCTCTTACTGTTAGTTACTTACGTGCTTCATTTCCATTTTGAGCTCTGAGAACTTTGGGTGTGTTTTGAACATTTGGGTGTAAACCTACTTTCATAGACTTAACTGACCTGTATTTGTCTTTCATAGGGATTAATCCGTCCCACCCTTGAACATAAACAGCCACGTTTCTTGGTTGTTACAAAGCAAGCAGAGGCAGGTTGGCATGTATGTAGGACAACACTTGATATGTAGATCTGTATTTTTTTGTTCATTGTTGAGACAAATGCTGCAAATTATTCACAAAGTTTATCAGTGATTAAAATATGTGTTTGTAATCTGACCTTCACTTTCAAGTATTTTGCTCTCTTCCTATTCATCCTGGCCACCGAGTGAACCGACTTTTCTACTCAGGCGCCATCACCAACAGCACTAAGCAAATGCACGCAGGCAAACAAATACATAAAATCCATTCTGACCGCTCGCATTTGTGTCTCGTGCCAGATCAGATATGTATCCGATGTAGGACCACAAATTAAACTGTCTTAAATAGTCTTTGTCTGTTTGAAAGGTTCTTCATGTTGGTGGAAAACCTTTTAAAATGATTCTGTGTAGCACTAAAAAGGGCTCCACTTTATTTAATGTAGAGAGCCATTTTGCTTAGTATAGACTGAACAGATGAAAGTTTGCGTGTGTGTGTGTGCGTGTTGGCACACACACAGGCACACACTGCCACTGTTGAGTGTTTCATAAATGTTTTGGATGAAAGGGTTTTATCACCCCATAAGTCAATGTAGTATTTCACTGTGTGAAAATAGATTTGATATGTGATTTGTGTGTGTGTGTGTGTGTGTGTGTGTGTGTGTGTGTGTGTGTGTGTGTGTGTTGTGTTTGATTTGTTCCTGGAGAATCATGAATATTCATTGCTATGTGGGTGCACATGCCCGCACCTTCTAGTTTCATAATTGTTTTCTTTTTTTAATTAAGGCGTTTATTGGCTGGTGTTTCTTTAATTAGAGAGTTTACTGCACACTCATAAAAACATATGGCCTTAACTATAAACTCTCTTCCCCAATCACCTCTCACACACAATATCATCAATACATCGAGACACACACACACACACACACACACACTGCAGACACACACACACACACACACACACACACACAATCTCTCTCTCTATATATGTAATGTGTATTTCTTTCTGCCTGCAGAAATTTCTTCCTGGATTGGTCACATTTTGATTCCAATGTCTGTGCAGATGTGGTTGGATCTGAGATGAAGAGTTTTGTTAATTAGTTAGATGTTGTTTGTGGTAGAGGAGCCAGTGATACCACTAACTCAAATGTGTGTAATTTGCACACACACACACACACACACACACACACACACACACACACACACACACACACACACACACACAACACACACACACACACACATATTTGCACCCACAAATAAATGAAATGAAATGCAATTTTTGCAATATAAAAATATTTTCTGTCTCTCTCACACACACACACACACACACACACACACACACACACACACACACACATACATTTATCAGTGCGTAGCAGGGCGAGTATGTACACAGCAGGAGACAGTTCTGACCTTTTCTCCTTTACTGCTTTCCTGCTGTCGGCGTGTGTGTGTGTGTGTGTGTGTGTGTGTGTGTGTGTGTGTGTGTGTGTGTGTGTGTGTGTGTGTGTGTGTGTGTGTGTGTGTGTGTGTGTGTGTAATAGTCTGGAGGACACAAGATTAATATTCCAGTTGTCAGAGCTTTAAGTCTGAGTGTTTGGCATCTTTCCTGCTCATAGAAATAAAAACATTAGTGGGCAGTGTGGGCCAAATGAGTCCAAAGCATTTTGGGGAATGAATGAATCAATAGCGTGTTTGTGCAGGTCAAAGCCTTCACACATTGCCACCAGTCTGAACTTCATGGTTTAGTTTTCTAATTGAATCTCTGCTCTATAAAGGTTGTTTCACTATAGCTGTTTAAAACTGTGTTCATTCACAAAGTCTGTGTCACAGCTCTGTGATATTGTTTAAGGAACAGACCTCATCATCTGTGGCTTCGGATTGAATCTTGATACCCTAATTTAGAAGCACTTTTCTCTTGCTAGTTGACTAAGTAAGTTGCTGTTTGAGTTCAAAATTCCTCACGTCTGTAAATTGGACAAGTAATCTGTGGAAACATCTAATTCTGCTAATATGAAGCTGATGTATAAAGGACCCTGTGTGTTGAAGATTGTCTCAACCTCACCTGAACAAATATCATGTCCCATAGAAGCTAAAGATTGCTGCACTGCGCTGTGAGATGTGTGTGGGGCTCCTGCATTGAATGTGGATCTGATTTCTGCCAGAGTTGCTAGTCTGTACACCACAGACAATCTTGGCCACTCTCTGTGCTGTCCACTGTGTCAACTCGTGCCTTCTAAGCTGTATTCCTGCTACACGTGAAACTGTGAATCAAAGGAATGTCTGTACACCTTTGGAAATGGAGTGTCCTATCCATCTGGCTCTCCCGATCATCTCTCCCTCAAACGTGTTAATTGATAGTGTTGCTATGACCATGCTGGTCTCTGTTTACCATCAATCATATCACACCTCACAGCTTATGCATGTGCAGGTGTTAAGCCATCCTCGGGCGCCGCTTCATCTGTCGTCCACACCATGAGGCCTGGTTAAGCATGTCCATGCTTCAGGAAATTATTCTTTTTCCACAGGATATGACAAAATGTTTCCACATTTTGTGCAACCTGGGGTTATTTTAATGGCTTGTGTTAAAGATAGTGAAATACCACAGAATCTTCACTGACATGGGGGCGTGCAGATCATAAAAATGACTTATCTGACAATCTGTTAACATTACCCCACCTTCCCATGTGTAATTAATCCCATCAGGAAATGGTTTTACACCATAAAACCTGATGAGTTATGGCTTGAGAAAACTGATTGCCTTCAACCATTTAAGTTTAATAACTCGTAAACAGCTTGACCATGATCAGTGTACAATGTCCTTGTTAAATTTTCTACGTAGGTCTGTAAAGTAAACCAATTGTTGTTGTAACATTGCTCATTATTGCCAGTAAATATCATAAACTTTTAACAACTATGAACATCTTCACAAATTATTATGGCATAACTCCATCAGTGCATCATTGGTCACTGTAATATTCAGAAAACATAAAGCTCAGAATGTGCTTTTGGGAAGGTAGCCAGGGGGCATGACTACACACTGACTACACACTGCTGGTGAGTGAGTGGGGGAAAGACACATCATGCCAGTATGCAAATATAGTGCCAGGAGTCAGTGGTAAAGAGTGTGTGCACAAATGAACTGATTGAGTATCTCAAGAGTATGTTCTTCTCCTTCTTCACATTCTTCTCCTCATGCTGCTTCTCTTTTACCCTCACGTTGGCTTTCTTTTCTGTTACCTTCTCCTTGTTCTCCTCCTCCTTATTCTTGTCCTTCTTTCTCTCCTTCTTCACCGTTTCCTTGTTCCCCTTTTCCACTTCTCTTTGTTCTTCCACTTCACCTCCTCCTCCAGCTGCTACTCATTCTGTTTCTTTTAGTTCTTTACTTCCCCTTCTTCTTCTCCTTATTTTATAAAAAAAAAGAGGAAGTACAACAAACTTAATATCTTCAGCCTGAGAGATAAAAATGGAGTGTGTCTGTATGTGTGTGTGCATTTTGTGTGTGTGTGTGTGTGTGTGTGTGTGTGTGTGTGTGTGTGTGTGTGTGTGTGTGTGAACGGAGGTTTTCTTCCGGCCTGGTAAGAGACAGTAAAATCTCCAGGCTCCATTTTAATCAGGCAGGTAGCAAGAGGCCAGCCAATCAGATGCCTCACTGCAAATTAAACTGATGTTAGGGACCCGAGAGTGGCATCAGGTTAATGAATTTGAAGGTGTGTGTGTGTGTGTGTGTGTGTGTGTGTGTGTGTGTGTGTGTGTGTGTGTGTATGTGTGTGTGTGTGTGTGCGCGTTTCCTGAGACTGACAATAGGCTAATGAGTTTAAGGAGGATGGGGCATTGAGGTCCGATGTTACTGCAGTGGTGGGACATGAGGGGCTACAACCCTTCCACTTGATTTAATTAGAGTGTCACTTGGTGTGTCTGTGTGTATTCAGAGCATAGTTTGGACTTAGGGCTTCATCTAAGTCAGTGTGTGTTGTTGATTAATAAACTTATTGGAATGTTTGTTAGAACAAAGTTAGAACACAGGTCTGGTGTCTGATTTGTCTGCGCTGTGAATTTGTTCCGCCTGCAGCTCACCCGATTTACTTTAGTGAAGTATTGATCACATAATGTGTTGGATGGTAGCTGTAAATAACGGGCTTCTTTAATGAATGCTCTGGAATTGATGCGCACACACACACAAATGAATATTTAAATGCCATTTTTTCAGATGTCTGAAGATTACAGTCCATTAATACTCCATTTAGGTATGAAAATGAATGAATCCGTTTCAAATAATGTAGTGTCTGTGCATCCTTGTTGGCATGGATACAAAACAGCAACACTAGCAGCCTCTTCCTGTCTTATTTGGGGTTCTGAAAGAATGGCTGCTGGTTTTTGTGATGTAAACAGAAGCAGCTAATTTCACTGAAATATGCTAACCCAGTTAGCATAACATAGCGGATGCTGACAGTTATCATAGCAGCTACAGCGCTCAACGTAATCATCAGTGCAGCATTATTAGCACTGTTGTAAGCTGGGCCACCCTCAGAAATAAAACACTGTCCTGAGACTTTTAACTAAAAGCCTCTGATTTTACAGACTCTCTTCTAAAAGATGTACCGTACGTTTCTTCTTGTGTCCACGTGGTAACAGTCAGGTTTCTCTTGAACTAATGACTGAACTGCCCCCACAATTTCCAGTGCTAGCACTCCATTCCCTCAGCGTCCCTCAGCTCTCAAGCACAGATGAAACGAATGAAGAGTACGGCCTGAAGGCTCCATTCATACATGAATCCATATTGAACTAATATGTAAATAAGCATGTAAGACTGTTGCTCAGTCCTGCACACCTGGTTTGTGTGTGCAATGGAATTTTTATGTTTTAGATTTGAATTTCATTCTCCAAGAAGCATTTTCTCAGAAATTAACATAAAAAATTAATGACTATGATTAATTAGTGATTCCAGTGACAACAAATAATGGGCTTAGACTGTCACTGATTTCATCTCAGTACATATAAATCTGAATCCTAATTTGTTTTTAAACTAGTGTATTTGAAGACAATCCCCTATGCAGTGAAATGTATTGTAGACTAAAGTAAGTCACATTGTGTTCCAAACCACATTGATTTGTTCGTACCAAACAAGTGAAGTCCAGTGTTTGTTAGCTATGTTAGGCTAACATGTCTCCCACTGCACCTACCCAAGAGTGTCTCCCACTGCAGCCACCCTAGAGTGTCTCCCACTGCAGCCACCCTAGAGTGTCTCCCACTCCACCCACCCTAGAGTGTTTCCCACTGCACCCACCAAAGATTGCCTCTCACAATACCCACCAATCACTGTCTTCCACAGCACCCACCAACAACTGTCTCCCACTGCACCCACCAAAAGTCTGTCTCCCACTGCACCCACCAAAGTCTCTCTCACTATACCCACCAATCACTGTCTTCCACTGCACCAACCAACAACTGTCTCCCACAGCACCCACCAAAGACTGTCTCCCACTGCACCCACTCTAGAGTGTCTCCCACTGCACCCACCCTAGAATGTCTCCCACTGCACCCACCCTAGAGTGTCTCCCACTGCACCCACTCTAGAGTGTCTCCCACTGCACCCTCCAATGACTGTCTCCCACTATACTGACCAACGACTGTCTCCCACTGCACCCACCAACGACTGTCTCCCACTGCACCCACCAACGACTGTCTCCCACTGCACCCACCAACGACTGTCTCCCACTGCACCCACCAACAACTGTCTCCCACTGCACCCACCAACAACTGTCTCCCACTGCACCCACCAACGACTGCCTCCCACTGCACCCACCAACTACTTTGTCCCATTGTCTTCTCATACTACAGCTGCATTTAATTCTATACCCACTGCACATGTAAATATAATGCAAACATAATTTTTTATAGTTTGTACATATATACACAGAAATTCTACTGTGCTAATGTAGGTTTCAGTGCAATGATGCATGTATAATGTATGTTTAGTGTAAGTTCATATGTGAATACTTTTTTATTCTTTATTTATATTATATAATAGACATATTTTTTCTTTTGTGTTATTTATGCATCTGTTTTACTACTATGTGTAGTATTGTGATGTGTCAATAAACTTGATTTGATATATGTTCATTTCATATTTTACCAAGCTGTTCTTTAAGGGTAGAAAAAAATCAGCGGTGACTTAACACTGCAGTTTAGTCCAGTATGTTTTAATGCACATTTGTGAAAGCATTTATGGTGACAAAATTCTTTATTGACTGTCGGTTATCCATTGTGACACTTGTTAAACAAACACACAATGAAAGAGCTGGAACAGTCTTAAATAATATTGTAGCCCAGCTCACCACCAATTAAACAAAAAAACTTTGCTGATGCGAGCAAATGGTGAGTCCCACATTTTCAGAGAAATTGTGGTTTAGTGTGTTTGTATATTCACACTGTGTGTGTGTGTGTGTGTGTGTGTGTGTGTGTGTGTGTGTGTGTGTGTGTGTGTGTGTGAGCGTGCGTGTGAGTTTTCTGTTGTATAGGAAAGTGTTCTTGCACAAGTCAAATGCACATGGATATGTGTGTATTTGCTACCCTATACTGTAGAGCTTAAAAAGGCAAACAAAAGGCAGGTGCAGTCTGTCTGCATGTTTTTGGGCCAGTTGTAAGCCGACGTCAGTCCAGTCAGCTGCGTCAGGGCAAACAGGAAGTGAGGCAGGAAGTAGGGAGCGTGTGTCCCATTTTAGCCCTCCAGATCCAGCAAACACTGACTTTCCTGTCTTTACCAACTCACACTCATGTTGGCACACAATACTGTTCTTACATAATCCCCCGAGAGAGAAAAAAACAAACCCCCTAACTCCCGGCAACCCCTACACCCACCAGTCACAGCTTGAGTCCTGCCTGACCAACAAGGACACTGACAATCAGCAGAGCCTGTCGGGAATTACAGCCATATGTGATCTGTTGATACAGTTCTGTAACTGTAATTTGCATGACTTTTGTGTGTGTGTGTGTGTGTGTGTGTGTGTGTGCATGTGCACGCGGGGGCATTTAAGGGTGTGTTCACACTTGGCAAGTTAAGACAAACCTTGGTGTGAATACACTGTTGGTGTGGTGCCATGCATGCAAGGGAGATACACAGGCATGGGAATTCTGGGTCAGTGTTGATGTGTGCTAATACTCATGTTTGCCAAGTTCAGTACATAAACATTTACAAATATTCAAATGACAAATGAAGAAACTCATCATGTACATCTACCTGAGTTTGCATCACAGAGAAGTGTAACAGTGGTTATTTGTAGAGGGTTAGAATTATACATTGAATTCACATTCATAAGTAATACATCCCAGTGTCACCTAAACATTCTGGAGTTTAATAAATACATCATCAAATATCGGTTTGAACCATCAATCAAATCCTTTCATCTGTCAGTACTATTGTTTAAGCAAATACAGATACAACCCGATTCAACCCTAATGTGAACACTGAACACATCAAAATAGTGGACCAAGACTAAGGTACTCTGGTTTGGTAAAATAGGCCAAAGATTTATGACTTCAGGTACTGAAATCTGTACTTTTAAGGTTACTGACTGAATTGCATCAGTACTATGTAATACTGATGCTGTATAAGGTGTAACTTCATTCCTTCATTACTCAAATATTTAGTAATGCTTAACAACATCTTAACTACTGTTAATTATATTATATTGATATACAGACATTTGCATCTTATATTCTGATACAAGACAATCAGAAACTGCTTTTGCTTGGTGAAGCACGTGTAGTGTTTCTGTTGTGTAATAAACATGAAGGAACATTCAGGGGGATGGCCATCCATTAAAGTAAATCAGATGAACTGCAGCTGGAACTGAACAAATCCATACAGTGGCCAGAATTCACAGGGAAAAAGGCTTTCTGAATTGTGCAGCAGATCATGCTCTCTCTGATTGGCTAATCTAATCTGTGTCTCAAACCATGCAATGTACCCTACGTATGCCAGGAACAACCTGAAAGCGTTTTCATTTGTAATTACTACAGTAACAAATGAAACATTATGTCCTTCAGAAGATTTTGTGAGCTTATTAAAATCCCTTTTGGCAGACATTTATTTGTATAACATTGCTGCTTTGTTATGGCTGTTATATAGCAGAGTGCAATTATCTGGCAATTTTGCCGCTCGACTTTTATACATACTTGTTTAAAAAGCTCACTGTGTTAAAAAGTGCTCTCCATCTCTCTGTAGGTGCAAGACAAAAGTGTATCCCGACGATCTTCCCAGGACCAGTGTGGTGATCGTGTTCCATAATGAAGCGTGGACCACATTACTGCGTACCGTCCACAGTGTCATCAACAGGTCTCCACGACACCTCCTGGAGGAGGTGGTGCTGGTGGATGATGCCAGTGAGAGAGGTGAGAGTGAGTGTGTGTGGGACTGTGCTTTGTGTGTGTGTGTGTGTGTCCTCTGAGATGCCCTTTGAGTTTTCTCTCCATTAAAAAATTGACTGCTATTTGAATATAGTCAAATGTGTACCAGTACTACAGGGATGTGACATGCTTTTGTTTCCATGGCCAGAAGTAGAGCATTTTGGCAGCTGCTAGTGGTGTGTGTGGCTTGTGTGTGTAACACATCTGGAGGAAAAAGATGGCTGGTGACCCTTAGAGTTTTTAAATGTCAAAGCTGAATTGTAGATGACAGGTTTTGAGAGAGAGAGAGAGAGAGAGAGAGAGAGAGAGAGAGAGAGAGGGACAGAGAGAGAGAGAGAGAGCGCAAGAGAGAGAGAGCCAGAGAGAGACGGAGAGAGAGAGAGATCAGAGAATGCAAGTGGCTTTATTCTGTGGAATCTCTGATCTGTGTGTGGGTGTGTAGTGCTAGTCTTTTGGCCGTTATATGGAACACAAGCCTGTAATTTGGCTAGATTGAGGGATTAGTGAGTATAATGAACACTTACTTTGAACTCCACCATTTTCCTCCCTCACCCACACAGACACACAGTTGTACTGAGCAATATGCCTTCTATACTGGTGTGCTGGTGTAATTGTCGAGCATTAACAGTGATTTTTTTTACTGGATTTTAGAATAATTGATAACCAGAATTAAATCCATCACAACATCCCACTGAACAAATAGCAGAGCCACTGCTGCCATGCCAAAGTCACTACAATGTTGTCTAAGGTTCTCTTTAATGTAATTTGATGATGAAAACAGAACAATCCAGCTACGTTAAGCCATTGTGGCTTCAGGTTTTCATTATAAACAATCAGCAGTAACATCAGATTCCACTCACGTAATCTTCAAATAACTGATGACATGAGCTTCTGTTTGGCTTGAATGAACAACTGCAGCCACACTGGCCCGTTTCGGGCCTGGTTTGACACCCCTGCTCTAAGAAGTATTCACCTCCACCCTGAAAATGTTCATCCAACATTTTCAAATGCTGTTTTCATTTGAGAAACATAATGAAATCAAGACATAGAATAAATAGAATATTTGAGAGTAATGCTAGAATGAATTTATTTAATGGTTAATGTTTATTACTGAGAGAAAGGCAATTTCAATTCTCTGGATGTCTTGTACATAGTGTACCCTGTGTTCTGGCTCATTGTGCTTTTGGGGCACAAACCAATGAGCCAAACATTTAGACCTCCTGCCTAATATGAATGGTCATCTACATGACACAGAAAGCAGCTCAGGTTACAAGACTTAGGAGAGTAAATTGCCCTGTGGTATTTAGTATCTAAACATAAACATCATGTATTTAGCTCTTGTCAGTTGCAAGGTGGATTTGCCATGGGTCTGGCACTGATCCACCTTGTACTTAGCCATCCAAGTGATGTAAATGAAAGCAGGACTCAGGTCAGGTACTCTTCCATTGTGCAAATGTCTAATCCAGATGTTTGTGTGCCTAGAGTAAGCAGTTGTGATGATGCATATGAGTTGCCATGGGAAGGATGTCATGCAAGGTTGCCTTGGTTGCTCAACATCCTGCTACCAGTTTCAGTTTGTCTTTTCTCTGACCATTGTTGATAGTTACCCATCAAAGCTCTGAATTAATCATCTGGGCATAGCAGTTACGCCCTTGCCAAAGTCATACAGGTCTTCATTTACAGTTTTAACATCTTGTTTTTTCTTCATACACAAGTTCTTGTCTCTTGTCCATGGTGTTTCTGATGTCAACATACTTTCCTCTTGCTGATCCCAGAGCATGATGCTATTCCACCATGCTTGGTAGGAAGTGTTTCCATCTGTGTACTTTGTACATTCTCCTTGAGTGTTGTGTGTAACCTCCTGTACACGTCTCAGAAACGTGCCCTCATCGTGGTTTTGTCCAGGTTTTCATATTTTCTGAAATCCACTTCATCATGGATTTCATCACATCAAAGCCCTGCGGACATCTAAATACTAGCCATGCAAAGAAATGAAATGTAGTCAACCATACATAAAAACTGAAAACCAAAAAAGAAAGTATTTTTATTTTGGCTTCAAGGAAACATATGTACAAACTACAACAAAATAAAAAAAGTTGGCTGGACTAACTTTGTCAGAGCAGTAAAAGAACCAACCAGAGTTTGCAACATGTTTACGTCCCCTGGGCTTCGCTGAACAAACAGAGCCCTCTAAAACACACCAACACCTATGTTAGCTAATAGTTTATAGCTTAGTTTGCCAGTCATACCAGCAGCACATGCTTGTTTAGAGTAGGAGTGCAGAGATGGAGGACTTCTTTAAGTAAAATCAACAGGTCTGTGAGAGCCAGAATTTTAGCTGGTTGATAGGTGATCAAATACTTATTTCATGTAATAAAACGCAAATGAATTTTTTGCATAATTAATCATATTTTATTTACAAAATCCTACAATGTGATTTATTCTGTGTGTGTGTGTGTGTGTGTGTGTGTGTGTGTGTGTGTGTGTGTGTGTGTGTGTGTGTGTGTGTGTGTGTGTGTGTGTGTGTGTGTGAGTGTGTCCAGTGTTACGCTTTAGATACAGCAATAGTATGTAGAAGTAGAGCATCCACTAGGCATTGCTCCCACTACATTGAACATTTAACAGGCCCTCTGGCTGTGTTAGTACACCACCATGTCCTGCCTCCATCTCTCATGTGACTAGTCACTTCAGTATAGCTGCAGTGGCTGACTCTGACCAGCATGGCTTGTGTGAATCCTCTGGGCCTGAGTGAAGAGCATGTGGCCTGCAGGGCTGGGCAGTTGGCAGCGCTGCCGTGGCCTCTAAAAACATCGCTCGTACACATCCTGCAGCAAACCATGCAGATGACAACTCCCTGACCCAGGGCTGTGTACACATGTGCGGGAGTACACACACCCACACACGCTACTACAACAGGGATTACCTGCGGGTGTGGGACATTTTAATCTTTGCAGTTAAGCACTCAGAATGTCCCCTTTTGTCCATTTTTCAAAGCACTATGCAAAAGCAAAATGAAGATTTAACTTGCTTTGTTTACACTTTAAAATCAACTCGAATAACTGTAATCAAGTGATTATATATTGTGACAGGCCCATGTGCAAAACTAGCATATAAGGCGCTCTCCAAACAAATAAAAAATGTTTATTTTTGTCTACCAGTGTATCTAAGAGATTTAGAATATTGTAAAAAAAAGTTTAACAGGTCAATACTTTTTGTGAATGGCTTATAGATTTATGAATTTCATAAACTCGGTTTTCACATATTATTACATTTTTATTTGAGTTTTTTTGTTCCAGTTTGAGTAAATTACAGTATAAATCCTGTGTCTAGTGCAGCACACACAGCCACAATCTTGGGTGAAAAGATCATTGACACCCTCCATAAAGAGGGTAAGAGACCTTGTAAGGGGAAAATGTGATGTGAAAAGGTACACAGCCTTGAGAGGATTGTCAAGAAACATTTATTAAAGAATTTGTGAGAGCTTCACAAGGAGTGAAGAGCCACCACATACAAACATTCCTAATATCAAGCCACTCCTAGAGACATCAGAAGAAGTGTCTTACCTGTACTAAGGAGAAAACTGGAGTGTTGCTCAGTGCTCCAAAGTCCTCTGTTCAGATTAAAGTAAATTCTGCATTTATGTGGAAATCAAGAGACTCAATTCAAGTCTGGAGGAAGAGTGAAGAAACACTGAATCCAAGATGTCTGAAATCCAGCGTTTCTGCACTCTGTGATGGTTTAGGGGGCCATGTCATCTGCTAGTGTTGGTCCACTGTGTTTAATCCATCCCAAAGTGAATGCACTGCCTACCAGGAGATTTTAGAGCACTTAATGCCTCTATCTGCTGACAAGCTTTATAGAGATTCTGATTTATTTTTCCAGCAGGACTCAGCACCTGTCAACTCTGCCAAAATGTCCTATATATCTTATGAAACATTCTAGTAATATGAGTATCTGGATTTCTGTCTCTTTTTGTGTGTGTGTGTGTGTGTGTGTGTGTGTGTGTGTGTGTGTGTGTGTGTGTGTGTGTGTGTGTGTGTGAAGAATAAGCCATACAGATAATAAAGTAACAGTAAAACTACACTCCTCTACTAAAGTATTGGAACAGTGAGTCCAATCCTATTTTTACTATAGAATGAAAACATTTGGGTTTGACATTAAAATATGAATGTGAGACCAAAAAAATCAATATTTCAGCTTTTATTTCCAGCTTTTTTTATCTGGATCTGATCACAGTTCAGAAAATAGTATTTTTTGGCCAAACCCACCCATTTTTCTTTGAGCAGAAGGTTTGAAAAAGATTAACTTCAAATAGATTAAAGTGAATAAGATGTAGTTTTTCAGTTAAACGTCCTTTACTTGCACTAACTGTATCAAGCCTGTGACCCAATGACATCATTAAACTTTTGTATTCTTTTTTTGATGATTTTCCAGGCTTTCATTACAGCCTTTTTTCAGTTGGTGTTTGTTTTGGAGGGTTACTCCCTTCAGTGTCCTCTTTAGCAGGTAAAATGCAGGGTTAAGTCTGGAGATGGACTAGACCAGTTTCTCGCTCCTGATGAACTCCTTTGTATTTTTGGCTGATTGTTTTGGGTCATTATCTTGCTGGATCATGAAGGACCTCCTAATGAGTTTGGTTGTGTCTTTCTTTAAACTGGAAATAAATAAATACCTGGAAATGAAAGCTGAAATCTTTTAATGTCAAAACCAAATGTTTTCAGTCATCTATTGGCCTTACTGTTCCAATACTTTTGGAGGAGAGTGTATAAAGGTTTGAAATATTTCACATTATGTGTAATGAATAGATTTGACACTATACCTTTTTGAATTAAATTATGAACAACTATATTCATAATATTCTTAATATCCTAGTATACTGTAATTCACCTTAAGGTGATCCAATATCATGTACTAGGGTTACAACAAGGGATGTCCTGATCCACTTATTTTGCCCCCCAATCTGATTGGAGCTTCTTAATGCTGAGTATCAGCAATTCCAATATAATCTTTGTAAAAGAAAGTAAAGTCAATAGTTTTAATTAGACACTTAATGTGAAGTGACATTCTGGGCTTATTTATTTTGATTTAATTTATTTAGTTTGATCATCTGTTTTTAAATAACCATTTGATAACGTGATTAACATCTTAGAAATCTGCCTGTCTGACCTCTTTGAACATTCAGCTCCAAGTTACTTTAAATCACTGCATTAAACTCACTTTGCATGTGAGTGTAGAGTCCTCCACACAAATAATGATTCTGCTATAATTTAATACAGTTGCAGATACTACACCAAGTCATAACCCCGTATTGCACACTATAAATTGTTCTATAAATTGTGTGTATGTGTTATTCAGATATCCAATTAAGAAATCAGCTGCTATGGTAGAAATGTTGATAAAGACCTCATAGTTTCGGCTCTGTGCTTAGAGACCAAGTGTGTTGTTGGTCTCTTTGGTAGCCTGCATTAGATTCCGACTCCACTTTCTCCCATTTTTCAGTCAAGGCCATCTGTAAGGCATAGTCTATTCTCTTGAGAATAGCTGTCCTACTATCTGGTGGCTGTGTGAAGGACACAGAATCTCTTTTCCTCCCTCCCTACTGCCCTCCTTCTTTCTCTCTCGCTCTCTCTCGTTCTCCGTTATCAGCACGAGTGTTTATATCGGGAAAGCAAATATTGATCCCTGTGTGGCTTTAACCTCTCTTTTTCTCATTAGTGGTTTCAGAAGAGTAGATGAAAGTCAAAGTGAATGTGTGTGTGTGTGTGTGTGTGTGTGTGTGTGTGTGTGTGTGTGTGTGTGTGTGTGTGTGTGTGTGTGTGTGTGGGGCAGACGTGTAGAAATGCCCACATCCTCAAATAGAAATGTGTATTGTCAGACCTCTTGAGTACCACTCGTTTGTTCTCTTAAGGTACACATGCCAATACAGCAATGGGACACAGTGACTATTAGCGATGTCCAAATTGGATCCTGTCGACCAGGGGAAATCCAAGGGTATTTACATGTAATGAGTGTGGAATACGCTCTGTTTATTCCAACTTAGAGGTGCCGTAAACGTACATTATTCACAGCCTGTAGCACTCCGGCACATTATCAGTCAGATAGAGTGGTGTAAATGTCAGGGAAAAAAAACATGATACGCACAGAAATATTGTGTGTTACTACTGACAGTGCTATTAAACCTGGCATTTACCAGTGCATGAGCAGCATTGTAAAGTGACTTGTGGCCAAATCAGGTGGTTGGCCATTCAGCCTTGGTCATAATCAATCTAAAAATAAAAAAGTGAAATAAAAATTCACTATGTCTAAATGTTTGTAGACACCCCTTCTGTATTAATGAATGTTTTCAGCTTCTTTAATCTGAACCCATTGCTGTACATGGATGCATAAATGCCCACACACAGCTTGTCTAGTCCCTGTAGAGATGCTTTGCCAGAATAGTACCCTATGGAGCAGATATACACACACAGGGGTATACGATCCCCTATCATTGAGCTGTGGAGCAGTGGAAATGTGTTGCTGCATCCATTATTTTGTAGGATAGGTTGGGGATGAGGTGGAGTTGAGATATATATGGATATATATAGATATATACAAAATGTGGTTCGGTACTCAGGACCTGGCTCATGCTTGTTGGACTGTATGACCGTACATGCTGTTGCACTTTAGAATGGCCTTCAACATCTCGGTTTGAGTGGTAAAGTACTGCATTGTATATTTTGTGGAATAAAATGGTGAGGTTTTGTAAACCTATTGACAAACATCCCACATTTACTTTGTCATTCAGGCCAGTGACACGTACACAATTGACCAGCGGGACACAACAAGCTGTTTTCCCAATGCGGCATTGGTGGGAGACAAGAAAATGTCTTCACCATCATTCCCCTCCGTCGCTGTCTTCTTCTTTGCTCTGTCATAGGCTGTCGTTTCTTTGGAGATAAAGGCCTCCAGTCTAGCTCTCCGCCTTGCCTGATAAAAGCTCTTTATTTTGCCTTTCACTGTAAGAAGAAAGGCCTTTGAAGGGTGAAAACTGTTTACTGAGTGACAGCTCAAACAGTCCAAACATAACTCCACAAAGGTGCAAACATGAGGGTGACTGTTTCTAAGTATTTCTTCCAAAGTTGAACATTTTCAGCTCCTATCCACTTTCTTCAACTCCACATGATATAGCACAGGGAAGGTGAAGGATAGCATGTGCTTCCAGCATGCCTGAACCCCATCAAGTATTTCTCTTCAAACTTCTTTGAAGGGTGTTTGGATATTTGCAGAAATAACACTATTTAGGTGTTGGATTTTTAGCAAAAAATTAATTGTGTTGGATATTTGGTAGAAATGACACCTTAAGTAGTGGATATTTGCCAGAAATTACAATGTTTAGTGTTGGATATTTGGCATAAATAACACCTTCTAGGTGTTAGATATTTGGCTAAATTGAAACTATTTGAGTATTTGATCGAAATAAGCCTTTCTAGGTGTGGGATATTTGGCAGAAATGACATTTTGTAAGTGTGGGATATTTAACAGAAATTAAAGTATGATTGAGAGAGTGAGAGAGTGAGAGCGAGTACGTTCCAGACTATTATTAAATCCTACAATTCTCTCTTTCTGTCTCTTGAGACTTTTGGGTCAAGACCACCAGCATGACAAATCTTTCTGATCATCCTTCACAGCAAAGACCTCGTTCCACCTGTTACAGCTCTAATGCAGCATGATGGCAGAGAGGGAGAAACAGACAGAGAGACTGCAGGAGCAGCCAATACAAAAAAAAAATACTAGGTTTTACAAAAGTAAGGCTGGACTGAATATTTATTGGTCTGGTTATAGTTCCCGTTATGTGCTTAACATGGACTCAATCAAAATCTCTCAGATACAGGAACATTTGAAGCATTGACAGATTTGTATAGAACTTTGTGTAAAAGTATTTTCAGACCATTGCTCCTGGTGTCCTCCTCATGACATGAAATGCAATGGAAATGCAACTGACATTTTCTAATAGTGTAAAGCAAAATTGGCGAAAGAACAGTCATGAGGTTTTGGTGTGACGTTTATTTGTAGAGGTTTGTGCCTGTTTAAAATGAACACCTGTGTTCCTCTTGTGCTTACAGACTTCCTGAAGCGTAAATTGGAGCAGTATGTGCGGAAGTTGGAAGTACCAGTGAAGATTGTGAGAATGGAGCAGCGCTCCGGTCTGATTCGTGCTCGACTGAAAGGGGCGTCACTATCCACTGGCCAGGTCATTACCTTTCTGGATGCCCACTGTGAGTGTACTGTGGGCTGGCTGGAGCCTCTACTTGCTCGCATCAAACAAGACAGGTAAATACCTCAACAATGCAACGCTGTCAAATTCTACAGGTAGCTCTCCACATCCCCAGTGTAAGACTACTCCCAATATGTAATGTATAATCAATGTAATTTAGCCACTACAATTCCAAAATACCATGCAAGTCCAGTGGCTTACGGCCTTATGTTTGCAGGTGGCACATGCATATTACCATATTTGCCCTAATAGCCTGTACCATGTAATCTTCATGCAACTGTTTGCACCAAACTGTGACCCCTGTTCTGTTACAGTCCTAGTGTTTATAACTGGATCTGGTAAGCTGGACACAAATCACTAACTGCATATATGCCCATACACCATTAAACAGTATGATTGTTCTCTGATTACACTCATGACAATTGATTGTCTCATAATAATAGTGCATATGAAGAACTGGATATATTTATCAGAAACTGACCCCTTGCTTTGTGTTGTTGATGTGTTGTGTGCTGAAGAAATGGTCAGGATTGTAGACCTGTAGGAGTTTTTTTTTTTTTTTTTTTTTTTGGACAAGAGCCATATTGTTATGGCTGGACCACTCTGTCAATCCATCTCAAACACTGAAGCTTGAGGAGTGCTCCTTTCATTAGTAGTGAAAACCTAGTGACAGTGGTCTAGTGATAGACAAAAGTTGAAATGGTGAAAGGGTGTTCTTATGGCCAAATCACAGCCCTGCTTCACATGGGACTGTATACGTAACTGTAGAGTGCTTGTGCTTATCCTTGCCCTACAATGGACATCAGAACTGGAGCAGTGGAAAATGGTCACCTGAAGCAAAAAGTCCTGCTTTCTTTTAAATTTAGGATGGATGACCAGGTACATGCGTTTCATTAACCTGGGGTGGTGATGGTACCAGCATGCACTGTGAGAAGAAGACATGAGAGAAACTTGTTCTCCTGGTGACTGATCTGATGTTATGTAGCAGTTGGCTCAGAGTCTAAAATCACTAGATCCAGAAGAAACACCTGCATTACGGCCAGAAAATGAATGTTTCCTCCAAATTAATGAATGTTTTTCTGGAACGCTAAACACTGCAGGAAAATTCTGTATCCCACCCATGTAATGTATCCCTCTCTAAGGCTCATGTTCCTAGGCCTAGTGTCCACTGGCAGGGAGTGGGTGAAACATGAAGTGGTTTTTGATTAAAAAATCTAAAATCAATTGTTATAGGTGCACTAGAGAACACTGCACACAATGAGAACGCTCCATCTCCAACACCTGAATCAGCACATACTGTGAAAGTAACTTAGGGCACTTCTATATTTAATGTGTACTTTATATAAAGCAGTCATGCTTGTACAGAAGAAGTAATTGTTACACTGAATTGGTTTAATTAGGGTCTGTGTTTTTTAATTCGTTTTGTCTTCACAGTCGGCAGGTCTGCATTGTGTTTGCAAGTGTATGACCGCCTCTGATAAGCTGGCCACGAGTTATTCGTACATGGTGTCTGTGTTTGTTTATGTACCACGTGCCCCTTATCATGAGGATTGTTTGAAAAAAAGATTGAGAACCTCAGGTCGATAACGATTCCTGGCAAAGAGCCGTGAACTAATGGAATGGCTGACCTGCAAGTATGAGAGGCAAAGTTGATGCACACACTCAAGGTGTAAAATGCTTGAAATTACAGTAACCCCAAAACTGTTACATGACGTTATAAAAGAACAGTGCAATAGTGACTGGGATGCAAGGGCATGCACACTATCAGCTATGTCA
>CM067503.1:17137778-17177778 GCA_034509495.1 Acestrorhynchus altus | reverse complement strand
CTTGCCTATAAGATGTTTCAGACTGAGAACCAAACCAGTATTTCATCGTAGTGAATTGGTTTTCAGGTAATGCTTCATTTTCATTGGACATGTCTCGGGTAATTTGCTGAAGCTAGCATATCAATATGATGTTTAACTGGCACATAGGCACTGCTCATTTCTTTCTCTGCTGAATTATGTGATTACTCATTAATAAGAAAAACATCATTTGTATCAGTAACGTAAAGCTAAAACTGTTATTAGTTGCAGTGTAATGAATGTGTGTGTGTGAAACTCCTTGATAGATCACTGAAAATATAGCGCAGATAAACGAGAAATCGAGAGTGATTCCATATATAACGAGATTTTCTGAGAATTGTGACACCAACGAATGCCAGTGATCACTCATAACAAGACTGATACTGCATAAGTATAAATACACAATTTCTAAAATGCTACGTTTCTTAGTTTTAAATTTCCACATCACTTTACTAAGGAAAAGGAGAAGAATGTGTTCTTCATATTAACGAGCAAAACAGCTTCAGAGGGTTCCAATTTTCATAGCCTTCAATCTTCAGCCAGCCTGGAGACACTTGAGAACATGTAGGTTGGGAGGAAGCTTGGAGTCCTTCAGATTCTGTTACTGATTAGTAGTGCTGAACGATGTGCGAAATATCATATTGCAGTTATATCATTACATATAGAGATCGGCTTTGCAGTAAACTACAAATGACGGTTAACCTTTGATTAGTGCTGGACAATATATTTTGTGTAGTACAGTGTGCAGTATATCAGTGTGGTGTAATATTAATGTGGTATTGACACACATTTCCAGTTGTAGCCTTATTTTATCAGTGCTTTTAATGATATATATTGTATGCCCAAATGTTTGCGGAAATGCATGCCCACAACATTTACTGGTGTCATCTGGTGTACCACCGTGGGATGTTTCAAGTACCGCCATCAGTACACGTACCACAGTTTGAGAACCACTACTCCACTACCCTTTTTCATTATCCTAAACTTCATAAGAAACAAGGAATGGACAGGTGTCCTTGTACTTTTGTGCACATCCAATACTGTTCACAAGGATGTAGTGGTTTGCTACATGCTGCCTTTTATTGTGATATGAGTCCCAGGCACCTGATGGGTACAAACGTAGGGGAGAAAATGGTTATAATAATAATTATCATTATAATTACAATATCCAGCATGTTTATACTGGCATTTACAGTAAAGAGAACATTGTTTTCAAATGATTGATGTTGCTTGATTTTTGTTTAAAAATGTCCACATGTTCACTCATCAACCAGTACATCTAATGTGTTTGTCCATGTGTGTCTCAGATTTGGCAGTGTGGTGGGACTTTAGAGATTGTGACATGTTCTCACGTGGGTCATGTGTTCCGTAAAGCCACACCGTACACATTCCCTGGTGGAACGGGCCAGATCATCAACAAAAACAACAGACGTCTTGCAGAGGTCTGGATGGACGAGTTCAAAAACTTCTTCTACATCATCTCCCCTGGTCAGTCTCACACACATAGAGACTTTAATCTCGTTCTCTCCTTCCCTCTCTCTATCTCCCTCCCGCACCCCCCCTCTCTCTGGAGTATTTGTATTGTCAGTGCTCTTGGGTGGAAGGGCATTATTGACTCATAGATGGAGCATAATGGATATTAATGTCACTGTCAATATTTCCCATTGCAGCACAGAGCTCTGGGGGCTGTGTGTGTGTGTGTGTGTGTGTGTGTGTGTGTGTGTGTGTGTGTGTGTGTGTGTACACACATTTGGAAGAGATTGAGAATGGCTCTGCTAAGGGGGAACTCTACTTTTTCCAAACGTTTGAGGCGATTATAAAGAATACAGCTTTTATTAAGATATACAGCCCACTGTTATCAAAAAGTACATCAAATAGCAAACAATACCAGCAGCTGCTTTGGAAGCTCAGTTGTTTACTTGCTTTTGTCCTTTTTTATGGATAGCAGTGTTTCATACAGTGTGCCAAAGAAAATTAGCAAGTCTTTTAGAGAATACTCAACATGGTGTCTGGCAATTGTGTGAGGATTTAGGCCTGACATCATGCTATCGTTTGGGGTATAAGCTTCCATTATGTATTACCTACATTGTCCTCATAGCTTTGGTGCACCGAAAATGTTTTAGCTGATCAACTACATTATGAACAACTGCAAAATGATCGTTTTCTTATCCATCACTGTCATTGTCAATATGTCGTAAGGTGTGACAAAAGTGGACTACGGGGACATCTCGTCCAGGACGTCTCTGAGACAGAAGCTGCAGTGTAGGCCCTTCTCCTGGTACCTTGAGAATGTCTATCCTGACTCACAGATCCCACGCCACTACTACTCCCTAGGAGAGGTAACCGCCATACGCACATTTAGAATGTATTGAAATGAATGTATCAGAAAAGTATTCAAAGCGTTTTGTTATGAGACAGGTTTATTACAGGCTTATTTCATTGATTATTTTCCCTTTTAATTCAACACACAATACCTCACAATGGCAAAGAAAAAAAAACACACACACACAAAAATATAACATGCATAAGTATTCACAGCCTTTGCTTAATACTATGTTGACGCACCTTCGTCAGCAATTACAGCCTCAAGTCTTTTGGATTATGATGCTACAAGCTTGTCACACCTGTTTTCAGGGTGGGACTTTACTAATCAGTAAACTCCCAAAGTCCTTCCACTCTGCTCTCTTAAATGCATATGAATGAATGTGTTATTTTGGCCATGTACTAGATAGACATTAATCATTTTGAGATACTGTCATGGTTTATATATATATATATATATATATATATATATATATATATATATATATACAATTTCATATAACTGTCATAATTATCATTAGTTTTATAGGCCCTAAATTACAAGCTTATGGTTTAGAATGTTCCTGCATTAGGATTAAAACTGAATCATAAACTTAATGTTTAAGGTTTTCAATTACATGGATAATAAACAAAAAACTTGGATTTTGACTTGACGGAGCTGAAATTCCCACCTCTGAGGAATATAGGTAGTCTGGTGAAGAACCTGTAAAGGAGGTAGTTGAGTAAGAACTACAACAGTTGTGAACTATAACCCATAATCTGTGTAGTACGTTTTAGTGCCACTTATTGAAAATCAAAACATGATTTATTCCACTCCCTTTCCAATGCTGGTTACTGATAACACCCATTAGGCCTTCTGTCCAGCTCCTGAAGGCTTAAGCACTGAGAGATCTATCTAGATTGTTTTCATACTCTATCAAGATCTTTAATCCTTTTGCTTCTGAAATGAAACTTAAACTTTTCTAAAAGGGTTCCCATTATTTTAACACACACTGGATGCATCATCAAATGGAAAGGTATAAAGCACCTCTTGCACTGCCTGCAATAAACATGTATTAAAGCTTCCATATTTTATTTTTCATCCTAAAGCTGCAGATTTTTGTTTTCTGTTGCTGTGTTTAAAGTGCATGTCAGCGTATGTGCTAGGAGTGAAGGTGTATGCATTGAAAGAGAAACAGAGAGATAGACTGCTAGGTATGATTGTGGCTGTCACATGCATTGATTGGATCACTCATGTTTCAGTCAGGAAATGGGATATTTATATTCACATTGCCACCACAACCCCCCCCCTTATTGAATAAAACATGTGTGTTGTCTCTGATGTCTGACACTATGTTCCCTGTGAGTATGTCCGATTCTTTGACAGCTGACACTCGTTCGTCCCCTGTCTGTCCATCTCTCTGATGTTTGGCATTGGTCTCTGATGTCAAAGAAAATCTTTGAGCTCTCTGTTCGCTCAGAGACCACCGTGATCACAAGCAAGGCAGGACATAGCAGAAAGGGAACTATGTTCAGAGGACGTGAAGTCACTATAATAATAGCTGGGACTGGAGGTCATTGGTTGCATGCTGATACTGATTTTTATGGTGTAAATAATATCAACTGAGAATATAATTGTTTATTTTTAGTTTAGATTTTATGCTTCTGTAATTCCATGTTGAAATGACTCAAATTATCCTTGTGTGATACATTTCACAAATAAATAGCAGAAACGTAAATATACAGTAAATGTAACACTGGAGGCATGGCTACACATATCTGTTTATTACAGTTTACAAACATTTTTAGCAATAAAAAATAACCTCAAACTTTTGTTTCCTTTAACCATCTTGCTGCCTCTGACATTGAGTGTTTCCTCAACACGTCCATGCAGAATTCTTTCAGCTGTGTGATGTTTTCAAATCACCCAACAGCCTCTCAGTTGTATTGTGATCAGGGCTTTGACTTGGCCATTCGTGATTTCTCCATTACTGTTTTTTTAAGTCATTCCTTTGCAGATTTACTGGAATATTTTGGGTCGTGTCTTCTGTTGCTCTACCCAGATGAATCAACTTTGGATTCATCCTTCCAAATGTCTTCTCCTTGCACACCTCCCATGATAATCCAACTTCTACAGTCTGTTTTACATCTTCTGGTCTTCTGGTCTACGTTTGGGTTAAGCTTACTAACGCCAACACATTCTCAGTGATAAGACCATCTGTTAGCCACTGCTTGGAAACTCCTGTGATACTGGCAAAGATCTGAAATCTCCAGAAGCAGACCTTTTGCACATGTGCATCAGTTTAGAAGGGTGAAGTATCCAGAGTATTTGGATTTGGCAAGAAAATCAGATTTGGGTCTCTTTATCTTCTGTGTTAACGTTGGCTCCACCAAAATTGTTTAAACCTAATCTTAATAATATATTTCTTATAATTACATTTAAACAGTAAAAGAGAGATAGAAAAAATAGTAAAAGGTAACAGAAAACAATCCACCTCTAAGGGCAGAATGTGATATCCCTTTGACCCGTTGAGTGAATTTGTTGTTATTTAGCCCCCAGTGATGTTACTCACTCATGCTGAAGGGGTGTGTGTGTGTGTGTGTGTGTGTGTGTGTGTGTGTGTGTGTGTGTGTGTGTGTGTGTGTGTGTGTGTGTGTGTGTGTGTGTGTTTGATTGGCACAGTGGTGTCTCAGCTAGTCGATACTACCCCCTGGCATCTGATAAGCTTTGGGTAATTACCCGTGTTCACATATTTGACACAGAGCCACAAATATGTATGAGTTTATTTATGTCGGTGTCTGTATGTGCATATGTATGTGCGGGTAGCTGTTGGCGCTTTGAAAACATAATTAGCCGAACTGCCAGCTACACCCTAGTAAAGGTGTGTAAGCTGAAGCACAGCTATGATGGAGGAAAGTGCCTCATTAAACAAAATACGTTTTAAATGTGTCTAACCACTTTGAATGTGTTTCACTAATTGCCGACTAACATGGGACTGTAACGGGGATGACAGCAAGTGGAAGGTTTAAAACTGTCTCCCTCTCTGAGCTCAGGCTTAGCAGCATAATGGTGCTGATAATAGAAGTAATAGCAGAACTGCCACCTCATGTCAACTCAGCAGAATGTAACCAGCCTCATTTTGTGTGTGTGTGTGTGTGTGTGTGTGTGTGTGTGTGTGTGTGTGTGTCTCTTGTCTGTGGCAGTTTAACTACATAGATTTTGCAGTGTTAGTATTACTTATCTGTTGTGGAAGCACTTTATTTAAAATAACCTTCAAGTTTAATTGAATTAGACATTTCTAAATGTTTTCTTCATTAGGCTTTACTTGTTATATCCTTTATTAATACATACATATACATATACCCATTTTCCCCCTAATTTGTAACTGCCAATTACCCAAGGGCATTAGGACTGCCCCCATCACATACAATGCTCCCGACACTTGAAGGGTGAAGACAAGCACCTGCCATCTCCAACGCATGGGACACCAGCCACAAACACGCAAATCCCCACCTCTGATACAGCGGCTAACAGACACCTGTGCCGCCTATAAAAATGTAGTTGTGATGTGGGAAGAGAGTGCCATCTACCCACCCAATTTTGCTCTCTCAGACTTAAGCTGTGAGTGAAAATCAACATGACAAGTTTTTTGAAACCGGTGATTTTCAGATCATAGTTCTAGCCCATTAGACCATTGACTCTCATTTACAAAAAATAATAGGCATGTTGGATGGCTTACAGTTGTCTCAGGAGAATTCTCTCAGGAAAACACCTCATGCTGGGAGAAGCAGTTGTCTCTAAAATACTAATTTTGAAAGACTTGGTTTGGGACACAGCGCTGCTAAATTAAAGTGTTAGAAAGAAAAGCTTAAAGATGAGAGCGAGTTAAAGCACAGAAATGTGGACAGGTCTGCCCAGAGACTAATTCGTAGTGAAATAGGCAGGTCTAGACAGCATTATACTGGTGGAGCAGACGGGTATAATTGGCCTAAGGTATTGTGGGCAGGAGTGACCCTTTGCCCATGCTCAACTATGCTTTTAACATGCTTGTGACTTTCTCCTGTGGTTTAATTCATTTAGATGACTTTGTTTCATATTTTGTTTATACTTCTAATGGAATGCACTAAAGTAGTCCTAATAGAGATTAACAGCTAAAAACACAACACGTTCTATGACTACAGTCCTCTGTCTCTGGCAGCCCTCTTGGCTCCTCTATTTAAGGGATTCGTTCCTCCCTGCCAGGACTCTCATTGAGTAGCTACAGGGAGCCAGAGAGAGACATAAAAAACAAACAAACAAAAAAACAAACAAAAAACCCCAAAACAAAACAAAGCACATGCACATAACATCAGCACTTTGATTGGTTTCTAGATAGTGCCAGGTTTTGCTCATTACTAATTACTGACTAAACAGCACTAATTAATTAGCGTAATAAGGTGGTCACAAAGGGCTTTAGTGTGAAAAATTGAGGAATCTGATCGTGTGTGTGTGTGTTGCAGATTCGTAATGTGGAGACCAACCAGTGTCTGGACAATATGGCTAGGAAAGAAAATGAAAAAGTGGGAATCTTCAACTGTCACGGCATGGGGGGCAACCAGGTGAGTCTCTCATAAACATGTATATTTTCATTTCATTTTCATTACATTTTTTCTTTCTTTTTTTTTTTTTTTAAGTTTTCTGATGTTTTGAATATTACGAGACTGCTGACATTTCAGTTTCCTTTAAAGGCATTATAGAATGCATTTATTCAGTAATATGTGATGTTAAGGTTTGACTTTGGTTGTGGTGAAAATGACCAGATGTGGTTTTAAATGCCTATTTACAACCCTGTTAATATTCACATATTGGCTGTGACCGAAATTGATCCCTATTTATGTTTTAGGGCACTAATGAGAATCTCAGCCATTTTCCTCTGAGGGTCCAAAGCATAAAATGAAATGCAAGCTTGATTTTAAGGGCACTTTAATCTCCCACAATTCAACTGTGAGTCTCATTACTAAACAACACAGTAAAACGAATGGAGCTGACGACGTGGCTCACTAAGCCAGTGTTAGTTACGAGCCACTGGACACTGTGAAGTTCAGGTGTTTTCTCATGTAACGTTGGTTCATTAATGGGAGTCTTATGTCCATGAACAGCAGAGAGCTTTACTAACTTCAATTCAGAATTCAGTTTGTGTGTGTATCGAGCTTAAAACACAACTCAGACACTCACGTGTTTCTTTATGCAACTGGTGCTGATGCTTGTTACTGATGAAGTGTCAGGAATCATCAGTGTTTCTACACTACTTAGGAAACTAAATAGTCGATCCCTATGTAGTGCAATACCAAAGAGGGAATAGGGATCCATTTCGGTCACAGACAGTTTTTCTCTTTTATGGCTGGCTTGTGAATTATTTAACTACAGCACTGTAACATCTTGCACCGGAGCTCCATATTGTACCTTAACTTTGTGGTACCATAGCAAGAACATTTGTAATTGTATGGGTTTTTTATTTTTATTTTGTATCTTAAAATTATATATTGTCCTCTCAATGTGGAGTGTCATTGGCTAGATGAAGAAATGACTGCTCAGCTAGAGCAATGTTCCTCAACCCTATTCCTGGAGGCACTGCTGTTCTGCACATCTTAGCTTTAACATGCCCCCTCCAAGTCTGAAAGTGCTTGTTAATGAATTGATTGGTTAAATAATGTATGTTGGGACAATAAAGCTCTAAAATGTGTAGAACAGGGGTGCCTACAGGACCAGGGTTGAGAAACATTGGGTTAGGGTTAGCTACACTGGATCTTAATTCTTTGCACACCCTGCTTTTTAGTACCCCTTGCGCATTCACAAATCCTAGTTTGCATAGTAACCTGAGCGCACACATTTCCTCACACATCTAGTGTATTCTGGAAGTAATGTGCGTCACACCAGTGTGAGGAGAGATTGTCTTAGAAAACCGAAAAGAACAGCAGCAAAAGGAGCATACTTCAGGGAATAAGAATATCACAGAGTTGGCTCATGAAAATTAGAAATTCAGTTCTGTTCCTCAATTTATTAGAATGTTTCATACAATATATAGAATATTTTGACACTGAGGGCAGGTGCTGAGTCCTGGCATCTCCATAAAGCTTGTTAGCAGATGGAAACATGAAGTGCTCTACAATCTCCTGGTATACGCTCTGTTGACTCTGGACTCGATAAAACACAGTGGACCATTATCAGCAGATGACAGGGTAGCCTACACAGAGTGCAGAAAAATAACACTGGACTTCAGACACCTTGGATGCCTCTTCACTCTTCCTCCAGACTGGAGAAGTTTGAATTGAGACTCTTTCCAAATTAAATGTATATTTACTTTCACCTGAAAAGAGGATTCTGGAGCACTGAGCAGCAGTCTAGTTCTTTTTCTCCTCAGCCCAGGTAAGTAACTTCTGATATTAACTCTGACTTGACATTAGGAATGCTGCAGGTGTAGCACTGTTCCTTAAGATATCTGTGTGAGGTGACTCTTGATGCACTGACTCTAGCCTCAGCCCACTCCCAAATTCCTGAATCACCTATTCTTGACAATCGCCTCAAGGCTTTGGTCATCCCTGTTACTCGTGCACCTTTGTCCACCACATTTTCCTTCTGTGGTTTATCCTCTTTGTGGAGGGTTTCAATGATCATCCTCTGAAAAACCTTCAGGTCTGCAGACTTTGCCATAATTGTGTTTGTGTGCTGAACTACACACATGATTTATACTGTTTTCGAATAGTAATTCACTCAAACATAATCCAATAATTTGATAAACTGGATTTCTGAAAAGAATCAAAAGAAAAAAAAAAACATTGCATGTCATGAATATAAAATATGAGCTTTTTTACATACTGCAATTTTTTTTCAAATTCCCTGGAATGCAGTTGTATATTAAAGAAAATGCAAATTATTCCTTACATCAGCCGAACAATCAGGTGTGGTTATGCTGTCTGCACAATCTAAATCAATGTTGAACTAGAAGAGCGTTGATGAATCTCATATTTATTTACAATGGTAATTAGAGTTTCTGCAAACACAACACTGAGGGCTGTGATGGATCAAATTACATTACAAGCACACTGTGACAGAGTAATTAGATTGGTGGAATATAGTCTAATATTAGGGAGGAAATGGGCATTACTGGATTTGAACTCATGTATACCCCATAAAGAGCAAACGACCTACCATCTCGTCTGTCTAAAAAATTGATGGCTCTCCCATTAATAAATGTATACATTAAGCAGCTTTTGTGCAGGCATATATATACACTTGCTTATTTGCTGTTTCTTCCACAATCAAAGGTATTAAAAGGGTTTGTCCTGGTTTATTTGCTCAGAAATTTATTCAAATAAAACAAAAGAGAAACACACTTCCAGTCAGAGACACACTATTAAATCGTAATTCAGTGATGATATTTAACAGTTTTGCCAAACACTACATTTTATTTCTATATTGTGCTGTTTCCTAATGAAGCCTCTATTATAACTATTTGTGTAAAAGAACAAATATTTTAACAGCAGTGATGGTTGAAGGGTCCATCTCTAATTGTAGTCCCTCTCTCTTAGGTCTTCTCCTACACAGCCAATAAAGAGATCAGGACAGATGACCTGTGTCTGGATGTGTCTAAACTCAACGGTCCAGTCATGATGCTCAAGTGCCATCATTTGAAAGGAAACCAGCTTTGGGAATACGACCCTTTGGTGAGTGTGTGTGGATGCATGTCTGTGCGTATGTTTGTGTATGTGTGTTTTCGTTAGTGTGTATTTGTGTGTGTGTGTGTGTGTGGCTGTTTTGGGACACCTGCTCATTTATCAATTCTTTAAAAAAAAATCTTTAAAAAACTCATTTAAAAATGTTTATCCTTTTGTTGGACTAAGAGTCTCTACTGTGCAGGTAAGACTTTCAGGATTTGATTGCATTCAGTGACCAAAGCATTAGTGAGGTTAGGATTTTGGATGATCACCACCCCAACTCATCCCTAACTCATCCCTAACTCATCCCCAACTCATCCCCAACTCCACAACTCATCTGAAAAATACTGGATGGAGCACCATCATTCCAGATAATACAATTCCACTGCTCCACAGTTCAATGCTGGGGCATTATTCCCCTCTAGCCCATGTCTTGCATTAGGCATGGAGCCAATAGCTTCATGTTTCTTTTTTTCTGTGTGTATTTCTGAATGTGTGTTTTTGTTAGCATGTGTCTGTGTATGTGTGCAGCTTTGTGCATTTGACTCAGATCCTTCACCTCAAGGGTGCTTATATGCCTTCCATGTCATATAGCATCTAAATCAGGCAACTTATTCCTGTGTGTGTGTGTGTGTGTGTGTGTGTGTGTGTGTGTGTGTGTGTGTGTGTGTGTGTGTGTGTGTGTGTGTGTATGAGTAAATGTTGACTGTACATGCGCGCGCACACTCTCTCCTTATAGTTTGCCTTATAGATGTAGTTTGAGGGCTGATTGTATAGTTAGATTCAGGCAGCTGTCACTGCATCTAAATATCACACTAATGCTTCAGTACGCTAAAGAGGAGGAGAGGTGAGGGGAGGGGAGGGAGTGGAGGGAGGAGGAGGGAGGGAGGAGAGAGAGAGAGAGAGAAGAGAGAGAAAGAGAGAGAGAGAGAGAGAGAGAGAGAGAGAGAGAGAGAGAGAGAGAGAGAGAGAGAGAAATGATGATGATGGACAGATGATGAAGAGAGAAAAGAAAACAGTAGAGACAGTAGATTAGATCATGGAAAAGGGGTATGTAGGGAAAGAAGGAAAGAAAAGGAGAAGAGAGGACAGAGAAGCAGATGAAAAAGATGCGGAGAGAAGGAGAGGGAGAAGGATAGTAGATGAGTGAAAGGAAACATGTTTTTGGACACCGAGTGCACACAGCTTGTCATGTCGCTGTAGACAAGTATTGCCATTAGAATAGGACTCTCTTGAACAGATGAACCTATTGGCACCATGCCTAATGCCAGGCGTGGCCTAGAGAGAAACTGCAATGCTCCAACATACAAAAGAAAGCCTTCTCTGAACAGTAGAGTTACTCCAACAACAGCATGGCACCCTGCAGGCACCTTTGATTTTGGAAGAAACAATGAGCAGGTGCCCCAATACTTTTGTCCATAACAGGGGAGAAGGGACAGTAGAGGAGAAAAAGAGTTGGGAGTCGGTATGTAGAGTGAGAAGCAGAGAAGAAATGAGAGATATTAGAGGAGAGTGATGTGGAGGGTCGTTCTGATGAGTGCTCTCTGCATTGCACTGAAGCTTGTGTTGCTGGAGGACACAGCTGTCAGTCCAAACTGTTTTTTTCTTCTTTCTCTCCCCCTCACCTCCAACCTAGATAGAAAGAGGGAAAAGAGGTAAGAAGGAAAGAGCGGGAGAGTGGGTGGGAGAGAGAGAGAGAGAGAGAGATGGAGAGAAAGTGAGGGATGGAGATAGACGGAGCTAGACAGGTGAAAGGAGGACTGCAGCAGTCTTTCCACTCTCAGATGGAGGCTCTGTTTTTCTTGCCCAGAAAGAGACAGCCACGGCGAGGGACGGACAGAGAGAGAGAGAGAGAGAGAGAGAGCGAGAGCCAGGGCGAGAAGGAGTGGAGATAGATGAGGGAATCTCTTGCCAAAGGGAGCACCTCTCCTGCATTTATTACCATACATTACCATCACTCACGCGTTGAGGTGTGTGGGGGTTCTGTTAGCACAGTTGTATTGGCATGTTACACATCCTGGATAATTGAAACTTTAGAACCCACAGCTCACCTAAACCCTCACCAAAGTGCCAGCGTCAAGGTTTCCTTTTCGGCTTTCTCTGCGTCAATAGTTCTGTGTCAACTATTGGTGTTGTGTGTCAATAGTTAGGGCTGCTTAATATATACGAACTTGACATACAAATAGCTACCTAACAGCTGTGCACATACTCACTGGCCAATCATGTGATAGCAGTGCAGTGCTTCAAAACCTGCAGATACAGACGACCAGCAGCTTCAGGTAATGTTAACATCAGAATAGGAAATAATGTGATCTCCGAGAGTTACGCAGAGTCAAGTGCCAAAAATCTCAATACTAGGACCTAATAAACCCATTAACCCTATTAATCTAGATGGTTTTTCAGTTATGCCCAGCTCCACTGTAAGAAACCTTGGGGTTATATTTGACTCAGACCTTTCATTCGACACACACATTAATAATGTAGTAAATACGGGATTGTTCCACCTACGCAATGTAACAAAATTGCGTAAATCATTCTCACGCAAGCATGCAGAGATACTGGTGCAGCATGCACTATTCATCACATCTAGACTAGATTATTGTAATGCCCTTCTAGCTGGTCGCTCGGGGAAATCCTTACAGAAGCTCCAATCTGTACAAAACGCTGCTGCGAGGGTTCTCACTAGAACTCGGAAATTTGACCACATTAGTCCTGTTCTTTCATCCTCCATTGGCTCCCCATTAAATTCCGAATCGACTATAAAATATTGCTACTAACATTGAAGTCACTAAATGGCCTAGCCCCACATTATCAACAAAGACCTGTTAATACAAAACGATCTCGGTTTTCTCTCCCTCTTTTATTTTATTTCATTTTTATTTCTTTTCTACTTTTCTATACCCATGTATTGTGCTTTTGTTTAGGCTCTCCAGTGTCAACCAGAGGAGGATCGGTTCCTCTCTTGAGCCTTGGTTCCTGTCAAGGTTTCTTCCTCCTAGTCTGAGGGACATTTTCCTTGCCACTGTTTTGCCCACTGGCTGCTCATTTTAGGCTTGGACCCGGATTTTTGTAAAGCCGCTTTGTGACAACCCCTGGTTGTAAAAAGCGGTATAAAAATAAACTTTAATTGATTGATTGATTGATTGACAAAAAGGTCCTGTGTACAGCAGTTCTGCAGACAAAAACACAAAGACTTGTTGAAACTGACAGAAAGATCTGCACTCTATAATTGTAGTGAGCAGGAAAGACTCTCAGAGTGAACAACATGTCCAAACCTCAAGGCAGATGGGCTACAACAGCAGAACACCATGTCAGGTTCCACTTCTGTCAGCCCAGAACAGAAAGCTGAGGATGCAACTAGCACAGGCTTTCCAAAACTGGACAGTTGAAGACTCTCCAGTCCTTGGACCCTTGGATGGATTTCTGTTGAGGCACACAGTTACCATGAATGTGGCACCAGTTCAATGATGTAATGGTGTGGGGAACGTTTCCTTGGCACACGTAATATTATGGGCCATTAATACCAGTCAGTTATCACATTGTTTTACACTGTACTGTTGGAGTTAAGACTGAGATTATAGCTCATGAGCACAGTTTACTGACGGTATTTCCAACACAGTAAAGAACAAAGCAAAGTTTTTACAATGCTGAAACCTTTTTTTTTGTGACCTTACAAGCTGGCATACTCTGCAGTTTTGTTTTGGCAGCCACAGGTGTTCTTCGTTTTGCAGAGTTCAAACTTGAGTGTGAAACAGTGCCTCCACAACACTTGTGATGTTAACTTTCTCTGCAATTACACTATATTGTTCTGAAGCCAGACAACATCTCCTCTTACAAATTCCGTCAGCCCCTCATTGAAAGCAGTGAAAGAAGTCCTTATTCCTCCTTGTTTTCTTCATGCATTGTTTAATCAAACAACATTTTCAGTATTCTAGTGCTGATATTTCCTGTTGTACGTTTGGTTTCAAAAATGTGCACTGTTCATTTACTTTGTTGTATTTGATGCTGCCTTAGTCACTCCAGTGCAACGCTGGGGGACATTAGAGCCCTTTTGTTGATGATTGGCTTCCAATACAGAGAACATTGGCTCATTTGCAACAGCTCCAATGCACGGCTTTGTTCAGATCCTTCACCAGCTAATCTGATTTAACATCATTAAGCACTGATTTACCAAACCAGATCTCACGAAGAGAGCTATGAAGATGTCAAATCAATACTTCTTGTTTGAATCCGTTTTTATTCTAATATTAGTGTTTTATGGAGCAAATACAGTCATTCTGCCCAGATAATGACCTTTTTCATTCTAAGTCTCACAGGTGCCTGTTTGTATGTTTGATCAGCAGCAAATATACACTATATACTCAGGTAATGGGACATACCTCTTAATCAGTCAGGTGTTCATTCAGGCCCATTGTTGCAGGATAATGCTTTGGGGTTGCTTTTATGGGTTGGCTTAGGCCTTTTAGTTCCACTTCAGCGTACCAAGACATGATAGACAATTCCAACTTTGTGGAAGCAGTTTGCCGATGGGCTTTATCTGTTCTAACGTGACTGTGCGTAAAGGCAGGGATGGATGAGTGTGGAGGAACTTGAGTGGCCCACACAAAGCCCTGACCTCAACCCCACGGAACAGTTTTTGGATGAATTAGAACAGTGATTTTGTCCTTATGTATTGACTGTTGTGCAAACGACATCTCTAAAATGACAACTTAACAGGAGAAGGAAAAACCTTTCTCAACTGCCAGATTTGACATAATTAATAATAATAATAATAATTAACACCGTCTCTCTTTCTTCCTCTCTCTCCCTTTCTGCAGAAGCTGAGTCTGGTGCATGTGAACAGCAATCAGTGTTTGGATAAAGCGTCAGAGGATGACAGTCAGGTGCCCAGTGTCAGAGACTGCACGGGCAGCCGCTCCCAGCAGTGGCTGCTCCGCAACGTCACACTGCCCGAAATCTTCTGAGAGCACGCACACACACACACACAAGGACCCATGGAGAGGCGGATGAACAGACAGACAGGCTCTCGACACCGCTGATGGTGGAGAGATGGAGAAAGACAAGGAGAGGGAGAGAGAGCAAGCCTGCAGGTCACCTCTGTACTCCTCTTTCATTTCTTGGAGGTGCACTTTGGAGGCGGCGCCAAAAGAACAGACATACATATGTAAATGAATCTCCCCATCACTCCACTTTAACAAGATGAGGAAAAGAGATGGAGAGAGAGAGAGAGAGAGAGAGAGAGAGAGAGAAGGACATAGGAGGAAAAAGTGAGCGAGAACATGATTCTGTCTTCTGTGGAGAAAGCTTGATGCCCTTGTCTTCCTTTGAGGAGCAGAGGGGTTTAGGTGATGTTTACAAGGTTGCCTCCCTTTTAGAATATCAGATTGTGTGCATGTGCATATGTGTGTTAGTGAGTGTGTGTGTGTGTGAGTGTCTGTTTGTGGTTACACAGATGAGTTTCATCTTTGTTTTTTCATTAATTTAAATCTTTTTGGACAAAATTAGTGTATGAATATAAGTAGTGACCACATGTGTGCGTGCGCGTGCGTGTGTACGTGTCCACGTGTGTCCATGCATCTATGGATGCTTTAGTGACATGCTATGTGATTGGCCCAGCTCTAGAGTGTGAGCCCCCCCTGCTGGTCACTGGTCAGCTTCATCATCAGCTCACAGCTCAGAAAGGACAAGCCTGCCTGCTTAGAAAGATCAGTGAATATATCAGCAGAATATCATACATATGTTGCATTTCTATGTAGATCTTTTAACTTTAAGAAAATTTACATTTTTACTTATTTTTGTGCCACAAGCAAATACCTTCAGACAGTGGCATTCGAAAGGTTAGTCAAAACGTCCGTCACTGTGAATAGTGAGAAATAGATGAACTGATTTCCATAATACGTGACGTTATCAGTGGAACATTTGCTTGGTGTTTAAGGTTTCTATTTTTATTATTTTATATTTCTAGTTACAAAATGCAAGAGGGAAACGGGGGCTTCACAGTCTTTTAGTTTCTCTTTGGGAAGTGAATCCTACAGAACCAGGAAAGAATACACAATTAGTTTAGCTCTTCCATCCTGGATTTTCACCCATTCTCTGCTTACGAGTCAGAATCTGTTGTGTTTCCGACGCTCCATTAGTGTTGGCACCCTAATGCGGAATTTTGCACTGAGGATGTGCCAAATTTTTTTTCTTCTGATGATTCATGAGTTTGCTCAAACATAATGAAGGTTTTTTGTGGTCAAATTGGGTTTTTTGTTTCTAGCAATGCTACAGGCAGTTTTCTCAGAACATTTGCTTGGTCTTCCAGACCAACTTGACCACTTTTCTTAATTATAATATGGAGAGAAGAAATGGAAATGTATCTTTTATAGCCTTTTCCTGTTTTGAGGGCATCAATTAGTGTAATTTTCAGAGGGTAATGCAGCTGCTTAGAGGAGGCCATGGCTTCTGAATGTTGGGTTGGAGGACTTAAACTCATTTTACAATCTAAAATTGTACGAAATAAAAGTAATATACTAATGTGGCTTAAAAGGTTAAAAGATACTTCATTATACCAAACCATTGTACCTTTGGATCTTCTGGAGATCAGTCAACTATTCACATTAACAGATGTTTTGGACAGGAGTGCCCAAATTTTGCATGCCACAGTAAACTGAACAAGCACAACATTAGCACCACTTGCCTAATTTTGCTTAAAATATGAAGGTGTTCTGGGGTTCTGGCACCAGTATATTAGCAGCAGATCCTTTAAATTCATTAACTTGTACGTTGTGAGGTGGGGCCTCTATTGGCATTAGTGAGTGATATTTGGGCATGACCCCATCACTGGTTCAGTGGTTGTTTTTTCTTGGACCACTTTCAGTAGGTACTGACCACTGCATACTGGGAACACTCCACATGACCTATTTTATTTTGTGGAAATGATCAGAGATTTCCTGATCTAGTCGTCTAGTCATCGCAATTTGGTCCTTGTCAAGGTGGCTCAGGTCCCAAAGCTTCCTGCACCTTAAAGAAGCGACTGCTCACTTGCTGCATCATATATCCAACCCTTGACAAATAGCACCGCAGTGTTTACAGTTCACCTCTCAGTGGTGCTAATGTTATGGCTGTTCAGCATATATACAGTGCACCCGGAAAGTATTCACAGCACTTCACTTTTTGCACATTTTGTTACATTACATCCTTATTTCAAAATTCTACACACAATACCCCATAATGACAAAGCAAGAAAAGACTGTTTGAAATTTTTGCAAATTTATAAAAAATATAACACAGCCTTTGTTTAATACTTTGTTGAAGCATCTTTGGCAGCAATTACGGCCTGCAGTCTTTTTGAGTATGATACTATAATTTGACACACCTATTTTCAGGATGTTTCTCTCATTCTTCTTTGCAGAACCTCTCAAGCTCCATCGCAATTGATGGGGGAGCGTCGGTACGCAGTCATTTTTTACATATCTCCAGATATGTTTAATGGGGTTCATGCCTGTACTCTGTCTAGGCCACTCAAGCACATTCACAGAGTTGTCCCAAAGCTACTCCTTTGATAGCCTGGCTGTGTGCTTAGGGTTGTTGTCCTGTTGGAAGATAAACCCTCATCCCAGTTTGACGTCCAGAGCACTCTGGAGTAGGTTATCATCAAGGATGTCTCTGTGCATCGCTGCAGTCATCTTTCCCTCGATCCTGATTAGTCTCCCAGTTCCTGCTGCAGAAAAACATCTGTGTGGCCAGCTCTAGAAAGTCAATTTTGAGTGTCATGGCAAAGGCTGTGAATACTTATATTTTATTTTTGTTTTGTTTGTTTTATGTTTCTTTTATTTTTTTAAACCAACTTTTCACACTTGGTCAAAGTGGGGTATTGTGTGTAGATTTCTGTGGGGAAAAGTGAATTGAATCCATTGTGGAATAAGGCTGTAACAACAAAAGTGAAGTGAGTACTTTCTGGATGCACTGTGTGCACACAGAATGATTATTATTATTATTATTATTATTATTATTATTATTATTATTATTATTATTATTATTATTATTATTATTATTGTTTCCANTTATTATTATTATTATTATTATTATTATTATTATTATTATTATTATTGTTTCCATGTGTTTGGTATTATTTGTAATGTGGTGGGAATTTAGCACTAACCCACAGACTTGCCCAGTACTGGGCTCATCCTGACCGATTGCCTTCCTCTGAATTGAAGCCTTCTGGCTTATAATCAACTCTGTTATCCATGAGCACAGGAGTGATTCTGTTAGAAGAGATGAATTCAGTAACATGTTGTCTTATCATTTATCATTTACTGATTCAAGGGCTTAGGCTTGCTGTACGCATGAGAGCAAAAGAGTGTGTGTGTGTGTGTGTGTGTGTGTGTGTGTGTGTGTGTGTGTGTGNGTGTGTGTGTGTGTGTGTGTGTGTGTGTGTGTGTGTGTGTGTGTGTGTGTGTGTGTGGTTTTAGTTTTAAGGTTTTTTTTTTTATATACTCTACATCATTACTGCTATCACTGTCATGTGCATGTGGTTTCCTATATTTGAAATCATTTGTTAATACACACACAGGTTTTTTTTAAGCTTTGTGAAGCATCTGAAGCTGAACGAGATTTCACTTATCAGAATTCTTTTACATTTCCTGTCTGTGCATTTCATTGACTCTATTTTTGTTTTTTCTAATTCTTGCTGAAGTCATGTTGCTTTAATGCCCTGTTTGCCTCTGGTCTGTGCTCTGATTTCAATGGTTGCAAATGCTGCTGAGCACTGATTAGGGGGGGGTTGGGTGAAAGGAAGAGTAACCCAGAGACTGACAGCTCCATCCTAACCCCCTTTCTTCCTCCTCTTTCACCCTCTGTGTCACTCGGAATATTGGAATAAAGGACAAGCGGAAAGATTTCCCTGGGAATGCGGAATACACAGCACGAAGGAATTCACTTTTTTTTTTTTGGTTGCTTGCTTATTTCTTTTTTTTCAGCGTGAAGGAATAGACCCGACTTATCTGTGAATGGCAGGACAAGCTTCAAAGTCAGAGAGGGACATCAGTTGGACCTGTCTATCATTGCACATCCAAGCCCCGAATGGACGATTTGAGTTTACAGAGTTTTCCCCTCAGTCTGAGTGAGTGAGTGAGTGAGTGAGTGAGTGAGTGAGTGAGTGAGTGAGTGAGTGAGTGAGTGAGTGAGTGAGTGAGTGAGTGAGTGCGTGAGTGCGTGAGTGAGTGAGTGAGTGAGTGCGTGAGGCATGCAAGTGTGTTTGTTTCTATCTGTCAAAAGGATAATGTCTTTTTCTTTTCTTGACTGTGGGCGTGGCCTGATGATGGACAGGTCAGGACACTTTGAGCTGATCCACAGGCTGGAGGAATAAATAAAAGGTTTACAGTCCAGCTTCGGCTCAGCTGTCACATTTGTCTACACCCACACCCACACCCCCCCCAACCCAAACACACACAAGCAGAGGAATTGCACCCAAATGGAGTTCCATTTTTTCCTATTATAAAACAGTACGATGGTCACCAGGCAGATATTCATCACGTTCTGTAACAGCTGTGAGCGAGCTTTTTAGAGATCTGAATCTCTTCAGACATCTGGTCTGTTAATACTTCTAATACCATCATTGTTCATTTTGACTGCAAGTGTCTGAAAAAGTATTCAACAGCGTATTTACTTAAAGCAGCCTATTGATGTTAATGAGATGAGCACGCAATGCTTTAAAGAGATAAATGTAAAGGTGAATCTGAAGTCATCCTTAAAGTCATCATTATCATTTGACCTCATTTTTAGTGGAAGAAAGACTGGCTGTGTGGCCATGTGATTAATCTAACCTGTAACATGCCCTCATGTTTTGGCTTTTGCTTAAAAGCCTGATGATTGGAGAATTATTCCCAGTGAATGAAGGACATGGTCTGGTGTTTTAGCAGCAGGATGCTTTTAGCTAATACACACCATACTGTCCTTTATCTTAATATCTTTGGAATTCATCTCACACTTGGCATGAACCTTGTGTGTATTATTAAGTATAGATGGACACAGAAAACATACAAAAACCTCAGAATGATAAAGCAGCGTCCAGTTCAGTCCCCTTCTGTAATGGTACGATTGTGGTGAATACCCTCTCACCCCCTCCTCCCTCCCTCCTGACGAAGCAGCGTCTGGTTTTGAATGTAGTTTGTCCTTTTCTTGTAATGAAAAGACTGCAGGGCCATGACTTAGAATCAACCCCATGCTGAATTTATAACTCAGTGACATGATCTCAGGTAGGGTTTTCTTCTGATGACTTTTCCATGTACATGCGGTGCACCATACCACCTTCTTCTTCTTTCGGCTGCTCCCTTTAGGGGTCATCATATTTATGATCTGCATTATAGTTTTGGCATAAGTTTTATGCCGGATGCCCTTCCTGACACAACCCTCACCATGATCCAGGCTTGGGACCATACCTATGTGGACTAAACCTCCTGCAGATCCTTTGCTGTGATACGGTGGGGGATTGATTTAGCTTTCAGACCAACATCTGGGCAGTTTTGTCTCAGTTACCTTGGTCATTCAGATCTTACCTCAACTTCCACGCTTCCCCTTAACATTTCTGATTTTCATCTCGGATAAAAGCATTTTGGAGCTGGAAAGACCAGCGCCTTTTTTGTAGGCATTAATGAACATTTATAGATTCTTAGCACAAGATTTGTAGAGTCCGAATGTATTACTCGAAGAAGTGCGATATACCAATAAACGAATGAACGTCATTTTGAGGCATGTACCCTGCCTCTCAGCAGCTCCCGTGCTCTGAACCACACGTTCTTGTTTCATTTAACCGATGGGAGAGCACTCTGATGAAGCCATCAGGTTGAAAGAACGAGTCAGACAAAACTTACACACAAATACACACCTGCTCACCAAGAAAGAATACAGATAGAAAGAGAGAAAAGGCCTGAGTCAATAGCTCTGGGTGTAATTGAGGAAGGGTGAAACAATCGATTTCAATCTCACCCTTGGCAGATTCTGACAGCTCTGATGGCTCCAGTGGGGATGGGAGAGGCCACGTGATTGCTGAGCTTCGACCCTTTTGGGGGGCTATTGAGGTTAAAGGTCATATATAAGGTGGTGTACCATTGCATTAAATGTTGGATAGTATAAACCCTGGTTGGATGAATGTGGTAATCATTACATAAATTGTGAAAAATATGAATATTTATGATTTATTATATAAATCGTATATAAAGTTTGATGAAACTGGTTTGTGTGAATAATTTCTGTGAGGTTGCCGGACCTTATGAAGTCACGTAGTGTTTGATTGCAAGTAAACTGTACAGAAAATGCATTTTATTTATATCCATAAATAATGATGTTCTGGAAGCTTTTACACTGTAACATTTTACGACCGCATTAAAGATGCTGCTTAAAGCATAAAAAATTGTTTAAAATGCTGTTTTAGTTCAATAAACTGCTGTGATTTTACTGCATTTGTGTCACACCATAAATACTGATATGGAAACCCAAGAAATTTGATCTTGGTCCAAAAGAGCAGGTGTTGACCAGGCCACTTCGCTACAGTGCTGATACACTGATGGACCTGAACTGAGCATGTGCCTCTCATTTATCTCACTTTCATACTGTTTGAGAAATTTTAAATAAAAATGCCGGCTCTGCAAGTTTGAGGGGTGAAGGCAAGTGCTGTTACCTTTGACAGCTTTTCTCTGTTTCTTAATTCCTTGCTTTTAATTAAAGTTTAATCTGCAGGCTGGATCATTCAGCTACTTTGTAAAACTGCCCAAAGTGCTCTACCACCGTAATACCTAGTGTTACTGCCGGGATAATCTTTCTATATGGTTATTTTAGTCAATCAGAATCCAGCTTTATGTAGAGCCTTATGCTCCTGGGTGTCACTTCTGCAGTTCTGAGGAAGATGAATGAAATCTGTTTCTGGAAGACATGCGTTCATGTAATGTTCCATGGTCGTTCCAAATTGTATTCTGGAAGACATCAGAGAATGATTTCTTACTTAAGTCCTATTAACAGGTGGGTTTATGCCACATTTGGAACTGAACAAGACTGGAAAGTATAGGCACATATACAAGGTAGAAATAGAATTTCTAAGATGTTAGATTGGGGTGAGGAGGGGTTTCCGCCATGTTCCTCCAACCAAAACTCAGCCAATTTGTGCCTGTCTCTCTGTCTGTTCACCTGGAGTGTCTCACTTCAACACCTTCACTAAAATGCCTCAATGTGTACATGGAACAAAAGGTGCATAAACATCTTTTGCTTTGGAGCGACAAATAAAAAGTTAATAATAAAAAATCCCCCTCACAGTGAGAAGGATTCTGCTACAAAGTCCAGCTGTGATGACCAATACATTTTCAGTGAAAGTAAAAAATGACCCAAACAGGGGGCTTTAAAGATTCAGATGTCTGCTTAAAGTGGAGTTTCAAATGTTGGATCTATCCAGAAGCCCACTCATCCCTCATTTGAGACTCCACTGCCAGCTTTGAATGTTTAACCCACACGGACGTCCACATTAACACTGAGCTTGTAACCGTCTCACACTTCCATTCTCATTTCCACAGCTCCCACTTCTAGTTATACATCTCTATTGTTATTTTATGCCTATGTCTGCGCTATCTGGTGTCGACCAGAGGAGGATGGGTTCCCCTTTTGAGCCTGGGTTCCTTTAAAGGTTTCTTCCTCTTAGCCTGAGGAAGTTTTTCCTGGTCAATGTTTCTGTAAAGCTGCTTTGTGATATGTTGTGAAAAGCACTCTATAAATACACTTTGATTGACTGAATCATTAATTAAGTAAACACACAAAGCAATACCAGATTTTATCCCAAAGGTTTATTAATGTGTATTAACCAAGTAGAAAACATGTAACAGAGGAAGCTTTACATAATCCCAAAATCAAAACCTACAACGAGGAAGGAAAACAAACACAAAAAAAAACAACCTAAAATGTGATGCTGTTCAGTAATTGAATACCATCTAACCTACAGTCACTGTGTTTGCAAAACACAAACTATGTCTTTCATTTGGTGTAAACTGCATCATAAAAAGTGCATCTATCGCCTCCTGAGTGAAAACAAGAACACACTAAACGATCTATCTGCTCTGCTGTGCTACATGTCCAGTGTATCATATTCAGGCCTCTTACACTGAACTTCCACTTTGGTCTTTGTGCACCCAAAACAAATTCCTTCACAATCTTATTAAAACAAAAAAGTTTTATTCATTCAAAGTCTGTCTTAAACATATCTCTGGTTCACGTCTCAGGTTCAGTCAGAATTAAGCCCAGCTCAATAAATACACCCTGGCCAAAGTCTAACAATAGCTCCAAATCATTATTGTAGTTCAGATAAATAGGAACAAAGAGGAATTCCACCCATTTTCAAAAAATCTGCAATTTAATGTTTCTCTTGGCTGTAACACATGGATTGGTTGTGTGTTTTGGTGATTTTTGACAGTAAATCAGACAAATACTGAAGCCGGAGTTTTTTACTTTACGTAACTGTTCTTTCTGTTTACTGTGTTAAGCTGCAGGATTCACTCCTGCAGTGTAATATTAATTAGAAGCATGTAAATAAGTTCAGTTACAGAGATTTAATCTGTACCTGATGGACAGGTATATGTTGGTTGCTGGAAGGAAGAAATATTCCCCCAAAATAACATTTTGGACAAACTTTATTCACATTAAATATAAAAGCCAGAAGACACTTAAAACTAGGGTCACCCATCATGTTGGATAGTAAATAGAACGCCTACATTCAGACACTTCTCATCTCCATGACTGAGAGAAAATCCAGGTCTGCATATTTCTCTACAGTCAGCCATTTCACACCAAACCCACAATGAATAACTTGCTTACACTTCAACAACTGAATTACCCAGGATTTTCTGTAAAATGATGGAATTCCCCTTTAAATGCTCTGCATATCGGTTTGTGAGTGCAAACCGAGGGTTTTGTTCAGCAATGATGTCCATAAAGTACAAGAAGCATGAGATGCGCGCTCGCTCGCACGCGCACACACACACACACACACACACACACACACACACACACACACACACACACACACACACACACACAACACTCTGTGAAAGATCAGTGCTGGGGTGAGGTAAGTGATGAAAATAAGGCATGTACACACACACACACACACACACACACACACACACACACGGTATATGTAAACATTAGTAATGCCTATTGTTAACTGTGCACCAACTTACACCTGCATAATCTATGGCAACATCTTAACGTCGGTCATAAATAAAGAACCCAAATGAAAACCTCCCAAGTTCTGAGGGAACGTTCATCCAATAATTCCTAAAGCCTTACAGTCATATAACAAACGTGGCTAATGAGAGATAGTTTATCTGTTAAATACAAAAATCCATAAGTATCAAAGGTGCACACGCACGCACGCACGCACGCACGCACGCACGCACGCACGCACGCACGCACACACACACACCCTTAAAGTCAGCAGTGCTCTACATATCGACGTGGTAGGAGAGTTCTCTGTTACGGTAGACATTAGTCTGCATGCATCATTTCTTCTTTTGCACTTGATTGACCTCTTTAATTAACAACACCTATCCTGTCAGGCACTGCCGTGTGATTAATGGTACTGTAATTCTTATTAAGATAAATTTGAGTATTAAATTTCAAGAGCTGTGATGATTGATTGGATCAAATGACCTCACCTGCATGATGTCACACTGACATATGCAAGACTGGAATATAGCACCCTGTTCTGAGCTGAACCAGGCTTTAATGCATGGACAGCCATTGACCAATTATTTAACAACAACCCTGCCCAACACTAAAACTTCTAGAATAAGCATGCTGCATCAGTAAAGAACACTGTTGCAACAAACCCCAATCACCATACAGACCTTTTTAAATAATGCATATACGATTACACATAAATAAAATGATCTCATTGGAATGCAAAGGTTTTCTGTTAGTGTGAATAGTTAAGTGATTATACTGTATATACAGGGGTTGGACAATGAAACCAAAACACCTGGTTTTAGACCACAATAATTTGTTAGTATGGTGTACTAGGGCCTCCTTTTGCATCCAATACAGCGTCAATTCATCTTGGGATACAATCCAGGTTAGCACCCGAACATCCCTTTCAGACAGATTCCTCTTGCGTCCACAGTTAATCCTGTTGGATGTGGTTGGTCCTTCTTGGTGTTATGCTGACATTACCCTGGATACCGTGGCTCTTGATACATCACAAAGACTTGCTGTCTTGGTCACAGATGCACCAGCAAGACGTGCACCAACAATTTGTCCTCTGAAAACTGTGCTCTTACCTGCTAATTGAACCTTCACACTCTGCTCTTACTGGTTCAATGTGCAATTAATGAAGATTGACCACCAGGCTGCTCCAATTTAGTCATGAAACCTCCCACATTAAAATGACAGGTGTTTCAGTTTCATTGTCCAACCCCTGTATATGACTGGTGTGACAGGCAGTGATTAGTTAATGTGCTACCTCATTTAGTAGCATATGTTAGTGCTGCAGAATTGATATTATGTTAAACTGAATCGGGACCTTTTTTGTCATCTTCAGTGTAAAATATATACTTAAAAGAGCCTGAAGCTAAACTCTGGCCACAGTTTTTATTCCAGACTCTAATTTTTTGTTGCTTTTTTTTATATGGCTTCTGGTTTGGAGGCATTCTTGGACAGTCTTGCCACACTAGTGTCTATCAACAGATTTATGATGAGGATGTCAGTAGGGCCCTGTGAAATCCATACTTCCCCATTTCTCCTTTTTTCAGACCCCCCCACTGTCATCAAGTATTAGAGAATAAAATGATACATGCCACCAATTATCTGTCCAACGACCTTATATTAAATTACTTATTGAGCTCCAAAATGAAAACAAATGTCCAGATAAACTAACCAGGGAAAATATTCTGAGCACTGAATCTTGTGTGTAATAGTCTAGTAACGTTAACGCTGATGTGCTACTTCAAGTTGCACTGGAGTGCTAGATAAAGCACCGAGGTGCTAACTGAACTTCGCATTTAGGTGTTAGCTGTGTAAATAATACCGCACTTATTGAGCTTCGGCCCCGAGCACCCAGCGCAGCTCAAGAGGATGCACTGCCATCATCATCATCAGCCATGGCAATTTGTTGTGAGAACAGGGAACAGCAGTATTTTAATCTCGAGCTTCAATAGGCCTCCTGGTGAGCTTTTAATGGCGGAGATTCTGTGCCTTTGCAAGGCTGTGAGAGAAACCCCCGAGCAGGGTTCATCTGAGAATCGAGGGCCAAACAGCAACAGAACACACACAAAAGCAGGAATCAGACTTTCCTTCACTCAGTCCCTCTCCTCAGCAGCAGTGGAGAATCAAAGAAGGGTCTGAAAGAAACAGAATTGAGAGTCAGCATACGAGGCAAGTGTGCTCAAAAGAAAGGCCAAACAATACACTCTGTGTGCTTTTCCACATTATGGGTCAAAGGCATTTTAACACTTTGCATTACTATACAAGCACAAAAATTAAAACAGCTGATATTTTTTGCTTGTAAAAAAAAAAGTGAAAAATAAAAATAAGTAAACTTCTCAAAAATCTCATTCTGAAGAAAGTAGTTGGTTCCAGAGTTTCCCCTGAACGCTCCAGCCAATGCGTTCAATTCCATCACCAGCTCACATGTTCAACATTCATTACGCTCTGATTTACCAAACCAGGTGTTGAATGAGAACCATGAATAGAGGAGATCATTGGAGATGGACAAAGGACTATTTTGATAATCGAATAATCTACAGATTATCAATCTCTCAATTACCAAATATCTCATGTAATCCACTGTTATAAAAATTAAAACTCCAATATTTCTTTGGCCAAAAATAAATTAAATTAATAAATCCAATGATGTGCAAAGTAGCAGAAAAAAATAAAAGGTAATCACTTTTCCCACACTAATTTCTCAAATGTATGTATTAAAGTATGTATTGCTACTCAACTAATTTTAGTAATCATTGCCCCCCTAGAAAACAATGACATAATACTTCCTTTTGTACAAATGTCACTGGTATAACTAAATAATCACGTATTCTGTTTTCCAAAGTGCCTAAAGCCTTTGCTCAGTAACGCCTCATTAACAGCTCACTCATTTCCCCTTGATTTCATTGCTCTCACATGACTTGTTCTGCTGGGTGGCTGGAAGTCCCTGTTGTACTGGACAGAAGCATCTATTCTGTTTGTTTACCGGCTGTGTGTGACCTTCCCAATTGTTGGAATGTTGTCAATGCTTGTTTGTTGTGCAGAACAAACAAGCACTGACAACAAAAGGAAGGTCCTTCGTGTTTATGTCCGTCACCTTTTTCAAAGAAGCAAACAATGCTTTAGGGATCGCAACAATACCTGTATTCATACCGAACCGTTAAAATAATACAGACACCGTGCTTTGGTGCAAACAATCATATTTACATTTACATTTAAGGCATTTGGCAGACGCTCTTATCCAGAACGACTTACAAAAGTGCTTTGCTGTTCACTCAGAAGATATCCTTTTCTAGTTAGTAGAGTCCAGAGATTCCTGAAGCTCAGATTCAGTATGAATATAAACCTTTAATGAGATGGGTCTTCAGTCTGTGTTTGAAGAAAGCAAGTGACTCAGCTGTTTGGACCCCCAAGGGAAGTTCGTTCCACCATTTAAGCCAAGCTGTACTTGATGCCCAAATGCCACCAAGTACAGGGGGTCCATTTTTGGCTTTTGTAGGCCAGCTTCAAGGGTTTGAATCGGATGCAGGTAGCTACAGGAACCCAATGTAGGGAACGCAACAGAGGAGTTACATGTCCGAACTTCATGCCGCTGCATTTTGGATCAGCTGCAAAGGCCTGATGGTTCACATAGGAAGCCCAGCTAGACCAGTTATCTTAGACTTAGTGGTCTTAGACTTGAAATGAAGAGACTGAACAAGCACCTGAGTAAAGAAATGAATTCAGAGAAAAGAATTCTCCTGATGTTGTGAAGGAGAAATCTGCATGACTGTGTCAGGTTTGCAATATGAGCTGAGAACGATTACTGGTCATCCACAACACCACCAAGGCTCCGAGCATCTGCCAATGGAGTGACCAGTGAGTTTTCAAAGGAAATGGCAAGATCAGGGTGAGGACCACTGGTTCCAGATATGTATAGCAGTTCAGTCTTGCTGGGGTTGAGTTTTAGGTGATGGGTTGTCATCCATGATGAGACATCAGCCAGGCATGCTGAGATGTGAGATGAAAGTTGGGAGGTTGAGAAAGAGAGGATGAGTTGAGTGTCATCAGCATAATAGGAGTGGTAAGAAAACTGATGAGAGTCTATTACTCTGACAAGAGAATAGGACCAAGGACGGAGCCTTGTGGAACACCAGTGGAGAGTCTGCATACAGCAGACGTGGCACCTGGCAAGAATACTCCTCAAGGTACAATGCAAACCATTGGCATGTAGAACCAGTGATTCAAAGACTACTGAGGACTGACAGGAGGATCTTCTTGTCTACAGTGTTAAAGGGTGCAGAGAGTTCAAGGAGAAATAGAACAGATGATAATTTAGCTGATCTTGCAGTGTGGAGGTCTTTGGTGACAGCAATGAGAGCAGTCTCTGTTGAGTGTTTGAAGCCTGATTTGTTTGGGTTCTGTAACCTGTGTGAGAAAGCAAGATAGCTGACTATAGACAGAACATTCTAGGACTTCTGAGAGAAAAGAAAGAAGAGATATTGGTCTATAGTTGTTAATGTCTGTGCTGTCTAGAGTTGGATTCTTCGAGATCGGGATCACTCTGGCAGCACTGAATGCAGATTAAACATGACCTGAAGACAATGAACTGTTTATGAAGTAATGAAAGGAAGAAGGTCTGGGGCAATCGTCTGAAATAGTGCAGAAGGGATAGGGTCTAGTGGACAGGTGGCTGAATTGTTAGATGTGAGAAGATGAAGGAGGTCATCTGTGAAAAGTGGAGAGAAACAAGACAGATGGAGGAGGAGAAAGGTGTCTGGTGGAAGGAATAGGGGTAGGTAGAAGTGATTGGCAGATCTTGTCAACCTTCTCTTTAAAGAAGGTGACAAAATCTTCCAGGGTGATGGTAGTGGGTGGAGGGGGAGCACGTAAGTTTAGGATAGAAGACGGAGAAGATCTTGTGTGGATCAGATGCCAATACTTCCAGGCTCTCCTTAAACAAGGAGACAATTGGGAAAGGAGAGCCCGATAAGCACAGAGGTCTGAGTCCTCTTGCAATCTTCTTTTAGAAAGTCTCAACTCTCTGGAGATTCTTGCAGGCCTTGGAAAGAGAGGACAGAGAAGGTTGACTGAAGAGGAGATGAATGAAAAGAAAGTGCTTGTAGCACTTTTCAGTGGGAGGTAGGAGAAGGAATCCAAACATGGAAGAGGGGTTAGAGTAGCGGAGGTAAGACATGAGGGAGAGAGAGATCGAGGATAGCTGTGAAAATTGGAAGAAGCTGAGGAGACTCTTTGTGCTGAAAATGAAGGAAGGGAGCGTGATGGTCAAATGCTGTAACATAATATGGAAACGAAAATCCCAGGTTCACCTGGAAACCGTATGCTCTCGGCTGTAAGACGGTAGTTTGGATTTGTGTGGTAATTTAACTGGTATTGGCTTCAGGAGTATGATTATGGTAATGGTGGTCTAATGGTCACTGTCTCGGTGGAATAATGTCCCCTGTAATACTGCTCTACTAAAACGTCTCCTGATAGCCTGCAATTCTGCTCCTGTGGGGTAGCTCCTAGCATGTCCTTTCCAAATGTCTTTGTTTTATGAGATAGAAAACTAACAGGGCAATGTTGATGTCAGGTGTATTTTGTAAAACGTAGTTCGTTAGTGTGGGCATAGCCTGCAACTGCATGTAAGAGTGTGTGAAAGTGTGTTTGTATGTTACCGGCCCAGGTGTTGAGGGAAGCTGCTCTGCACTGGTGTGGCCTGGCTGCTGCTGGGGCTCATTAGCATGGCGCTGTAGATATTGGAAGCCACCACTAGAATGCAGAGCAGGATTGGGCCTATGATGGCCCCTTCCAAGCCCAGATAGTACGCTCCACCGGCCACGGCCAGGCCAGTCAGATAAGGATGGCCACCCCTGCCCAGCAGACAGAAAAATAAATAAATAATCCCACAATGCACTGTGCAATTCGAATAAGCCAAGAATTAGAACTCGCACACAAACACAATTCATCATTCAGCTGCAGCGGTAATTAGAGCAGATGGATCGATCAAAGTAAAAAAAGAAAATCAAACACTCTCGCACACACAAAGAGCTTGATTGTCTGGATATCTGTCCCCACAGGGTAGAAGTGTCCTTGGGTTGTTTACATTACCTGCTCTCTCCTTAATTAATCTCATTAAACATCCGCACATTAGGCAGAGCACAGACAGCCAATCAGTCAGGCAAGGACACAAAACTCATTCTTATATAAGACAGGCAAGCATATCAACACTGTCACAAGAAAACCTCTAACCTCAGAAAACACTTAGCTGAAGGGAAAATGGATCTAAAAAAAAAACTCACTGAAAAACAAGTCAAAATACATTAAAGTTCTAATGATTAGTTTTGATAATGAGCAACCTGACGTCAATGCTGCCACCACCATGCTTAACTAATGGTGATGTATTCACTTTGAGACTGTACTACTTAGTTGTATTGTTTCTCCTCCCCACATGGTTTAAAACACATAAGCAAGTCTATGTGAGATTGCTTTGACTGTTTTGATTTACTCTGATTTAATTTGTCTCCGGTGAGACACTTTGATGCAAGTTTAAATGAAGTTTCCACAAAGCTAATGATAAAGCGGTCGACGCATCCATTAATTGTTATTGTGCTACATTAGGCACATGGGAAAGATTTTCTTTCAGAATTTCTGTTGGTTCAGTCATAATGAAATGTTCATACAATGTGAAGGGCAGGTGCTGTTTCCCCCCAAAAAAAGGTTTTCTTATGTCAGTGAACATACCCCTGCTCTCAAACACACAAACCCACGCCCTCCTTCACTCATACCCAGATATATCCGAGTAGATGGCAGTGTCCACAAAGTACGTTGGAAGCAGGTGGCAGAAGAGCAGCAGCACAGCTTTTACTCCCTCGCCCTGTGCCAGCCACAGGTCCAGCACCGCCGGCAGTGCTGCCCAATATGTCCCCAAAAATGGCACAGCACCCAGAATTGCTGCCATCGCTGCAACACAGAGAAACAGTTTCATACTTTTAATCAGAGTTTTATTAATGAAAACTTTACACTTCATTCAGCTCGAGAATTTTTTACATGTTTACACTACGACATTATTTCTTTACGATTTGGAAAGTGCTTTTCAGACAAGGGGTTAAGACTTATTCGATTCAGACGAGAGTAAAATAACCTGTTTCTCCAGTGAAAGAGAAATTTACCCCAGGACCCCTGTAAACTTAATTCTGGACGAACAGTAGTTTAGTTGAACCAGGTATTAGTATAAGCTACCGATGCAGCTCCTCTTCTCTGTGACCAAGAAACAGATGTTTGTGATGCCATCTTGCCTGTTGTTCTAGTACCACATGACAGAAATTGCTTAAGCAGTTTTTAGTGAAGAATGCACAAGTCTGTACAGTTGCCCATCCAGGTATAGAAACCCGTGTTGCAGGTCCCCAAGGTTGACATATTTGCAAGAATCCATGGGTTGTCCCTAGAGGACATGCACCAGCATTTACAACTCACTGAAGATCTTGAGAGAATCTGTGATATGATGGAACACCTCCATGATAGAATCTGTTGAAATGCCCTACAGGTGATGAACCTTCACATCACAATTAGCTGAAGATTCAGAATCAGTTGAAGGTGCATGAAGTACCTCTATTTTAGTATCTGTTTGAGGATCCCAGAGGTGACATTCCCTTATATCCTAATCTTCTGAAGATCCGTAGAGGTGATGAAAGTTCTGGAAGAGTCTATTGAAGGTTCCAAGAGGTTGACTGCCATGTGGTGGCCCAAGAGGTAACAAACCTCTCTATCAGAATCTGTTGGAGGTTAAAATACCGTATTTTCCAGATTATAAGCCGCTACTTTTTTCCCTCCCTTTAAACCATGCGGCTTATAATGAGGTGCTTTTTCTTTTTATATATGTTATTTTCCAGGTTTTAAAAAAAACTTTGCGGGTACAGTTTATATTCTGGTGCGGCTTATATTACAGAAAATACAGTAAATTTTGTACTAGTACTCAGATGTAATGTAATGTAATGTAATGTAATGTATGTATGCCGGAGGTTCCTAGAGGTGAAATGGCTCTGTATTGTTGGAGGTCCTAATGTATAGTGTAACTATCAGACATATGTCTACGTAAGAAGATACACAAGCGATGCTCTTAAGGTGACAACCCTCCATGTCAGAATCAAATGGAGGTTCCAAGAGGTGATGTTGCTCCATGCCATGTCTCTGCACGTGCTGCAGTCATCTTTCTCTCGACCCTGACTAGTTTCCCATTTCCTGCTGCAGAAAAACCTCCCCGTGCTGCCACCACCATGTTTCACTGTAGGAATAGAATTGGCTAAGTGATGAGCAGTGCCTGGTTTCCTCCAAACATGATGCTCAGCATTCAATCCAAAAAGTTCCATCATGTTGTTTCTCGTGGTCTGAGAGGCATTTAAGGTCCAAACTCCAGAAGGGCTGTCATGTGCCTTTTACTGAGGATCAGTGGAAACAAGAGGCACCTGAGCTCATTTTGAGTGTCATGGCAAAGGCTGTGAATACTTATGTACATGTTATATTTTTGTGTTTTTATTTTTAATGAATTTGTAAAGATTTCAAACCAGCTTTTCTCACTTTGTCATCCTGTGTAGTAGAATTTTGAGGGGAAAAAAATATATGTAATCCATTTTGGAAGCTGTAACATCAAATGTGCAAAAAGTGAAGCGCAGTGAATACCTTCTGGATGCTCTGTACACTACAGGACTGCTCACAAAGCTAACACACCAATCTAACCAAGAAACAGTGAGGTGTTCAAGATAGTAAGTCAGCAAGTAAACCACAGGTCTGTATGATTGAAAGTGACATCATACCCAAGTAAACCACATCCAATCAAACACCTTCTAATGTCTACACCTCCATATTTTCACGACTGAAAAACTGTTATGGATTCAGAAAACAAGAATAGATGATGTTGCTCTTCTCTACCTTCAGAGAAATCTTACATGTTTGATGATCATTATAAAACTAATCTATGAACCATTTTGCTAAACATAATGCAGTGTCAGCACTCATTAGCATAAAGCTGAAATCCTCAGTTTTTTTTTGGTTGCATTATAGCCCATCGTGCACTACGTAATGCAGCAGAGCGCTTTATTAAAATGAATAGGATGCAGCGAGAACAGTTTTCAAGAAGATGCATACTGTTACCCTTTTGCCCAGTGAGGTACTTTATTGTGAAGTTCAGCACCAACACAAACACCACCTCATCAACCTGGTAATGGCTCTTGGGAGCAGGTCTGGCTGATTGGGGTTGGAACTCAACTCTGAGCAGGCAGAGCTGAAGGAGATGGTGAACCACTGCACTAAATTATATTACATAAGAAATGATTTCCAACCAGGCAGCAGAGACATTACAACCCACAGTGCCAAGAACATTACACTTCTGTGCAGCTGGGTGAAGCCTTTAATGCTGATTAATATTCCTAATTTACTCACACCAAACGCTTACATATTCAAGAGGACTAGGGGTTACATTTAATGGCAGACAAACATGATCCCTAATTTCTCTCAATAATCAAGAAGATAAACAATGTTTAGTCATTCTAATAGAGCAGTGCTCTGCAGTTACTGCAGAATTTTATTCTCTTATATAGCCGACAGAGCAGGAAACAGCTCACACCTCAAGACACTTTTAAACACTGCACAAATACTTTTGGGGTAGTGGTATGTGCACACTGTGTACGTACTGTTAATATTACACTGAGAGGCTGCTCCTAAAGCTAATCTTTAAATATTGGTCGAAATTCATAACACCTTTATCTATAAACCAGTTTCAGCCCAGTATGTAATGTAGTAACTCCACAGAGAAGCCAGCTTCAACTAAAGAAACTCAACACTTGTGTTTAGGAACTTGCAGGCTAACTTTGTCCTTGGTACTTATTGCAGTAGATGGTAGTTTACAGCAACATCTTATTTACCATACCAGTCAAAAGTCTGGATACACCTACGATCTTCAATCTAAATAAGAAAACATTACAAAATACTGTCCAGTACTATATTGTTTCAGCACATTGTTTCATTATGATGGCAATGGTCAAAACTCGAGTTGTACCAAGAGCCCTTCGAGCTTCAAGTACAGCTCGGCTTGACCCACCATCCCTCAGAATGCAAGGAAAACATGCATCCAGACTCTTTTCTGTTCTGGCACCAAAATGGTGGAACGAACTTCCCCTGGGAGTCCGAACAGCTGAGTCCCTCACTGTCTTCAAACGCAGACTGAAGACTCATCTGTTTCAGGAGTACTTAACTCCATAAAGACTTTTGTTTCAACAGGATCTAAGTGCGAGGAATCTCTAGATTCCAGCCTCGTCTACTAGCTAAGGATATTCTAAGTAAACAGCAAAGCACTTTTGTAAGTCGCTCTGGAAAAGGGCGTCTGCTAAATGCCGCAATAATGTAAATGTACTATAGAAACCAAATGTAGACATGTTTTGCATTTTGACCCACAGACAAATATCCTCAAGAAGTAGGCATTTGTCTATTTGTATCTATAAATAAAGTATTTCGTTCATGCAATATATTTTAGTAGTATTGGATCTAGACACCTTGTTGATGTATATAGGTGTATAGTACAGACCAAAAGCTTGGACACACCTTCTCATTCAATGCGTTTTCTGTATTTTCATAACTATTTATATTGTAGATTCTCACTGAAGGCATCAAAACTATGAAAGAACACATGTGGAGTTTTGTACTTAACAAAAAACAGGTGAAATAACTGAAAACATGTTTTATATTCTAGTCTAGTCAAAATAGCCAACCTTTGCTCTGATTACAGCTTTCCACACTCTTGGATTTCTCTCAATGAGTTTCAAGAGGTCGTCACCTGAAATAGTTTTCCAACAGTCTTGAAGGAGTTCCCAGAGGTGACTCATTGAGAGAAATCCAAGAGTGTGCAAAGCAGTAATCAGAGCAAAGGGTGGCTTTTTTGAAGAAACTAGAATATAAAACATGTTTTCAGTTATTTCACCTGTTTTTTGTTAAGTACAAAACTCCACGTGTTCATTCATAGTTTTGATGCCTTCAGTGAGAATCTACAATGTAAATAGTCATGAAAATACAGAAAACGCATTGAATGAGAAGGTGTGTCCAAACTTTTGGCCTGTACTGTAGGTCAAATCTTCACAGCAATGCTCTACAAACTAGTACAAACCTCCTCTAGTAGAGACAGTCCAACAAAAGTAGGAAATACCTTTGACTTCAGTTTTAAAACTCAGTTTTTAAAACCACTGGACTCAGCATCTACGTGGATGTGGGTGTATTTTTTGACCCTGTGTTGATTTCAGACCCCACCCCCCAAAAATGTGATTTTGTACTGTATTATGAAAGAAAACACTTGTTGCACAGACGATTCCTGAAGAACACATACAAGTAAGATTAGTCAAGTAACTGAATGGTAGTTGATAGCTGAAGTGACCACAGAATAATCCTCACCTTTAGGTCATCTGTTACAGGGCCAATAAATCCTCACATGAATTATCGAACCAAGACCAAAGATGATCATGGATTATTGAATGAAAACACAAGCATAAAATAATAACTTAAATCGACTAAAGTGTAGACAGCTGTATAACAGATGACAGGATGTGAAAGGAGGTATGTGTGCATCTGTGTGGAGTGAAGGAAAGATTTGCAGGGCTGTGGTGTGTGGGAGGAGAGAGGTAGAGAGAGATGAAAGAGAGAGATAAGGACAGTGAGAGTCTTGTGTGTGTAAGTGTGTGTGTGTGTGTGTGTGTGTGTGTGTGTGTGTGTGTGTGTGTGTGTGTGTGTGTGTGTGTTTATAGGGCCAGATGGTAACCTTACGTCTGAGTAAACAGAAGCTGTGTGTCACTGATAAACAAACAAAAGCATCCACGTCTCCATGCTGCTATAAATAGCTTACCTGAAGGGATGAAGACTATGTTGATGCCAAAGATGGTGTGTGTCAGCCAGGTGTAGAGGCCATAAAAGACTGCCATCTTCAGAGATGCATCAAACACACCCCTGAGAGAGAGAGAGAGAGAGACATTAGTATTACATATGTGCTTTTTTAAGGCATACAGTAATATATTAATGATTCAATCCTGAGAATGAACATGCAAACACATCCAAACACATCCACAGCAATACCTGGGCCACTTTTGCTGACCTCAACTCACAATTGCACACTTACACACTTCCTTAACCAAGCACTGCAAGTCACACAATACATCATGGTGAATTCCTCTCCTCATTTCCTTTCAGCAATGACAAACCCAGCTACAGGTGTATCCTCTGACTTCTCCAAATGGAAAAATGTGTGTGTGTGGGTGGGCATGTGTGAGAGAGAGTCAGACCTGGCTAGGATATGCCAGAGTGCTGAGATTGCATCAGCCCCAAACTCCCGTTCTACAACTGATTTTCTGCAACTACTACAAATAATAACCAACGAAAAGCCAACCCAAACTAAAGGAATCCTTCACTTTAACAAGTACATCATCATCAACAAACTTCTAGAGCTTCTTCAATATGAAACTCTGAAGAAACCTCTTAACCTATAGATCCTCGGTCCAGTTTTATGTCATGTTTTCATAGTTTGACGTGTTTTTATTCACCAAAATATTTTTATGTATTTATAGGAGACAGTCACAGATGTTTTTTTTTTCAGGAAATCATAGGATCCATTTCTTTATTTGAGAACTAATTATTTATATGAATTTGACCATGTTTTAATCCAAAAAATTACTGCACCTGTTTTTTTTTTTTTTTGCTTATGAGGACTAAACAACACTTTATAGTTTTGTGAATTGACCTTCCAAAGTGTTTTTGAACTGAAAATGAAACAATTGTACTGAATTATGTGTAATCATTAGATGGACAGGGATATGTTATTCAAAATACTCGATAGTTGTCCAAATTAAATAAACAAAATATCTTATAATATTTGTAGTCTTTATGTACGTATCAGTATAATCCCTTCTCCGGATATCAAACAGCCCCTCCCTTCTTGATTTACGCTACAACACAATATCTGGGTGAGTGAAATCATCAGCCCTGCCCTCTTTCGCTGATCAGCTTGAGCAAGTGCACGTGGACAACACACGAGTAAACCTTAGTAAATAAGTAAAGATGCACTGGAAGGCTCCTTTAGCATTGAAATTGGGACTTAATTCAAGGCTAAAAGCTAACCGGCTTCAATCTCCACAGCTTGCTATCAGCACATCACAGTGAGAGAACACTATGAGAGGACAGTCACACTACCCAGCAAGACTCCGGAATCATTTCGTTTACAGTGTTAAAACTAATGCTCTAATACACTATACGTATGTCCAAATATTTGTGGACACCCTTGGTGACAAATGCATTTAACTACTTTAAGTTGTACCCATTGCTGACACAGATGTTCAAAGGCACACACGCAGCTTGTCTAGTCCCTGTAGAGAAGTAGTGCCAATAGAATAGGATTCTATGGAGCAGATAAACATGAACGTATTGTTTCATCAAGTTCGCTGATGACACAACTGTCGTTGGCCTCATCAGCAAGAACGACGAGTCAGCATACAGAGAGGAGGTGCAGTGGCTAACAGACTGGTGCAGAACCAACAACCTATCCCAAAACATTGACAAAACCAAAGAGATGGTTGTTGACTTCAGAAGAGCACCAGGAAATCATCACCTCCCACTGAACATTAACGGCTCTGCAGTGGAGATTGTGAGGAACACAAAGTTCCTCGGTGTTCACATAGCAGAGAACCTCACCTGGTCCCTCAATACCCGCGCCATAACAAAGAAAGCCCAGCAGCACCTCTACTTTCTGCGGAGACTGAGGAGAGCACACCTTCCACCACCCATCCTCACCATGTTCTACAGAGGGACTATAGAGAGCCTCTTGAGCACCTGCATTACCGTCTGGTTTGGGAACTGCACCATCACGGATCGCAAGACCCTACAGCGGATAGTGAGGACAGCCGAAAAGATAATCGGAGTCCCTCTCCCCTCCATCAGTGACACCTACACCTCTCGCTGCATCTGCAAAGCCACCAGCATTGTGGAAGACCCAACCCACCCCTCACACAGTCTCTTCACTCTGATGCCGTCCGGCAGACGATACCGGAGCATCCGAGCCTCCACCACCAGACTCTGCAATAGCTTTGTTCACCAGGCAGTCAGACTTCTCAACTCACTGAGACAGAGCTGAAACTGAACCCCACACCAACACAAACACTGGACTGTAAACCACCCAGCACTCTACACACACACACAAACACACACACTCGGCACACAGAGACTGGATCATCCCCATCCTATCAGCAATATTTGCTGCACACCAAGAACTACACTTCTACCTCAGTAACTGCTGTCATCACGCACATCTAGATGTACAGTATGTTACATACAGTGGGGAAAATAAGTATTTAGTCAGTCACCAATTGTGCAAGTTCTCCCACTTAAAAAGATGAGAGAGGCCTGTAATTGACATCATAGGTAGACCTCAACTATGAGAGACAAAATGTGAAAAAAAAATTGAGAAAATCATTTTGTCTGACTTTTAAAGAATTTATTTGCAAATAATGGTGGAAAATAAGTATTTGGTCAATAACAAAAGTTCATCTCAATACTTTGTTGTATATCCTCTGTTGGCAATGACAGAGGTCAAACGTTTTCTGTAAGTCTTCACAAGGTTGGCACACACTGTTGCTGGTATGTTGGCCCATTCCTCCATGCAGATCTCCTCTAGAGCAGTGATGTTTTGGGGCTGTCGGCGGGCAACACGGACTTTTAACTCCCTCCAAAGGTTTTCGATGGGGTTGAGATCGGGAGACTGGCTAGGCCACTCCAGGACTTTGAAATGTTTCTTACGAAGCCACTCCTTTGTTGCCCTGGCAGTGTGCTTGGGATCATTGTCATGCTGAAAGACCCAGCCACGTTTCATCTTCATTGCCCTTGCTGATGGAAGGAGGTTTGCACCCAAAATCTCACAATACATGGCCCCATTCATTCTTTCATGTACACGGACCAGTCGTCCTGGTCCCTTTGCAGAGAAACAGCCCCAAAGCATGATGTTGCCACCCCCATGCTTCACAGTTGGTATGGTGTTCTTTGGATGCAACTCCACATTCACTGTCCTCCAAACACGACGAGTTGTGTTTTTACCAAATAGTTCTACTTTGGTTTCATCTGACCATATGACATTCTCCCAATACTCTTCTGGAACATCCAAATGCTCTCTAGCAAACTTCAGACGTGCCTGGATATGGACTGGCTTAAGCAGGGGGACACGTCTGGCACTGCAAGATCTGAGTCCCTGGCGTCGTAGTGTGTTGCTGATGGTAGCCTTTGTAACGTTGGTCCCAGCTTTCTGCAGGTCATTCACTAGATCCCCCCTTGTGGTTCTGGGATTTTTCCTCACCGTTCTTGTGATCATTTTGACCCCACGGGCTGAGATCTTGCGTGGAGCCCCAGATCGAGGGAGATTAGTAGTGGTCTTGTAGGTCTTCCATTTTCTAATTATTGCTCCCACAGTAGATTTCTTCACACCAAGCTGCTTGCCTATTGCAGATTCAGTCTTCCCAGCCTGGTGCAGGTCTACAATTCGGTTTCTGGTGTCCTCCGACAGCTCTTTCGTCTTCACCATAGTGGAGTTTGGAGTGTGACTGTTTGAGGTCGTGGGCAGGTGTCTTTTATACTGTTAACGACTTCAAACAGGTGCCATTAATACAGGTAATGAGTGGGGGAAAGAGGAGCCTCTTAAAAAAGAAGTTACAGGTCTGTGACAGCCAGAAATCTTGCTTGTTTGTAGGTGACCAAATACTTATTTTCCACC
>CM067503.1:16964130-17127780 GCA_034509495.1 Acestrorhynchus altus | reverse complement strand
GAGAGAGAGAGAGAGAGAGAGAGAGAGAGAGAGAGAGAGAGAGAGAGAGAGAGAGAGAGAGAGAGAGAGTAATTAGCTTTCATTATACAAAGATTCTGGTAGCTTCATCAAGTGGGTGTAAACACAGAGAAACCTGCTTCTACAGCACTCTGAGTAACACAGAGGAGCAACATGAACTAGAAGCATCTATCCTGCATCTTGTAAAAAATGACAGACAAAAGTGAAGAAGTTCCTAAACCCTCTAATCTAGACATGAGCTGAAGATCATGGTCTTCAAGAGAACAATTCCTTTAATAGTAAATTCCATTCAAGTGAAATAAACTTAAAATTATTCTTACATTTTTAAAATCAGCCACAACATGTTTGATGTTCCACGTTTCTCTCATATAGAGATGGCACTGAAGTGAACTATTTAAGTGTTTCAGTTTGTATTCTTCAACAATTTATTATTGAGAATTTCCATCGTTTCATAAACCACAAAGATTATAGCCTCTAATAAATTCATCTGCTTCTTCGGTCCTGATATACAACAGTCACCATTTAAACATAGATGATGTTACAAATAAATATATGATATCTGATTTAATGCACCATAGATTCATGTCAGGCTCTCAAATCACCTACATATTAAGCTGATTAACCAGCAGAGTTGGCCAGACTGTTCAGTTCATTTGCCCTTATAACGTGCACACTTTTAAATGATGGTTCTTCAAGGGTTAAAAAAGGTGCTGTGCCTGAATAAAGGGTTTTTCAGATTGATGGAGAATATTCTGATTGATGGAAAAAGGTTCTACACACTTTAAAGTGAGGGTTCCATATAGAACCCTGAACACTCAAAGAACCCTTGAAGAATCCTCATTTTAAGTGGGTTCTATTGTTACAATATCAAACTTGTAATAAAAGAAGAACCCTTTTGGGTGTTATATAGAACCTTTGCCTAAATGGTTCTTCATAGAACCCTTTACAGCACATTCCTTATCAATCCGAAAAACCTATTCATGAAGCAAAGAACCATTTAATTGTGCAAAGCGTTGTTCTGGATAAACTTCAAATGAAAATGTTGCTGTAAGAATGGTTTTAATAACTAGTCCCTTGGAATTGTAAGGTTCTATCTGCATCCTGACTAGTTTTGAAATATTGAGCCTTAAAGGCCTTTAAGTGAGACTATCTAGAAAACAGAAAGGTTCTATCTCCATAAAGGATTGCATACAAGGTACCTCACATGATATTCAGAAGTAGTCACAGAACGAGAATACGTGAATAGCTGTCAGATAGAACCAAGTACACTACTCTAAAAACAGCAGAAGCTGGCGTCTCAAATGTCTGTATTTTGTCCATTTTAGTAGGTAACAGTGTGCCTCAAACCACATAATCAAATCTATTTCACACTAACGAACCTCAACGCAGTGTTATAACAGTGTTATTAATAACAACTAACTAGTGGTGTGGATTAGACACCATTAGCTGTTGGATAAATTAACCTCCTGATTAAAAAAAGCACCAAAACATGTCTTGGCTGATGAAGTACAGTTGACCACAGGGGGATCTTTAATACATCAGTTACCATCAATCTGCTGACCCTTAAAGCAGGCATTGTTGTTTACTTGGTAGCTGCACCAGGTTTCTCTGTGCACCTCACAGCTCCAGGCCTGTCGGCCCAGTCTAATCCTGTCCCTGTGTTCCATTTGGCCACACAACTAGTTAGCGCACGGTCAGCTGACGTGGTGCAGATGAAGCTTGATTAGTAGCCGTTCCGGTTTCATGGTGTATTTGAGCTTGTGAAACCCGTTAGAGCTCGATCAGTTCTATCTGAAGCGCGACAGCTTGTAATTCCAAAAAGTGAAAGGAAATCTCTTGCCAAAATGTATTAGCAGCCATGGACATGCACATGAACTTAAAACCTCAATGTGACCTTAAGCACCATCTGTTCCTCTGAGCGTGGGGGTGAGTGTTACATATCTAACACAACGCTGCGCAGAGGAACGTCGTGCTCCATGACAGAAGGTTAGCACTGATGATACTGATCTCATACACTTTAGTCGTGCTCTGACAGGGCTTTCTTTCACAACTAATAAAACGACGTTTAGTTAAAACCAAAAATGTGCGTTTTAATAAATCAAGAATTAGTTGTGTGCATACTTCCTTGGTTACACATTCCCTTTCATTAATGGCATCATCAGGAATGCTCCATCCCGTCTCTCCTGTCCATTTTAGTCAATTGGGTAAGAGTCTGTAAAGTATTTTAAAACACTCCAGTTTCAGACTGACAGTTAAGCTGAACTGTCACACAGATCTGAAACTTTTGCTCTCCTAGCACATGATCCTTTGGTAGTCGTCAACAAGCTTCCAGAAGAACTGTAGTTGGATATTTGGGAGGACTGGTACTTGTATTAACCTTCTTGGTACCCTGGCACAGCCCACATACTTTCTATAGGGTTGAAACCAGGAAGTATAAGACTATTTTCCATTTGGGTCACTTGCTTGCAGGATGAACCAGTGTCCAGATTTCATCCACCTGGCTGTAGTCTGAGATCGAAGAACTCGGCAGTGGTCTCATTTCTTCATTAGTTCTTCTACTTGTGCAATGGAACAGCTCCACTAGTTGTAAAACCCCAGCGCACGATGCTACCGCCACCATGCTTGCAAACGTCAAGTCTCTGGTGAAGTCTCTGAATCATTGTCTTTATCTGACCATGAAACATTCTTCCCAAAGGCTTTTTTTTGTCCAATCCAAAATCCTTTCATAGATGTTAGGCCTTCAGTTCCTGTCAATGTAAAATTTGATTCACTGTAGACAGTTACACTAAAATTCCTGCAGCTTCCATTTCATAGTAGACGTGTGCCCTGGTGGTTCTTGAGTAGTTCCTGACCATCCAACACAATTTCCTCTTGGACTGAGACACTTCAAATCTTCTTCCAATCCTTAGCAAAGGGGCTACACCTCCACCTATTTTGTACTCTTATATTACCAAAAATTTATGGTAATCTTGGAAAAACTGATAATCTTGGAATCTGCACTTGTTTAGAAATGACTCCAAAGACATTCCTGATTTTTGTTGCTCAATCCAAGGAGTGCTTTCAAACTTATTTTGTGGCACTAAAAGCTAAAAGCTGCAGTCAATCGTGAACACAATGTCTTTTGTAAAATTTTACAACTTTCAGCACCATTGAATTAATAATGAGTGGGTTTGTTCACATTTTTGACCCTGTATGTATAATTTTGGTTTCAGAAAACTAAAATGGGTCCTTTTAAGATGTTTGCTCCCCAAAAAAAACACTCTGGAAATGCCAAAACAATAAAAAGTCACACGGTCCAGATCTATTGCTCTTACCCAGTCTTATCCAGACTTTGGGACAAATCAACTCGCAGCCCAAAACCCCCATTCTGACCCCTCTTTCCCTCACCATGATGCATTCCGAACCACAGGTAAGCCTTTTCCACCAAGCATGTGTATTGTTACAGACGTTTGTTTATCTCCAAAAATCAAACCTGGATCAACTTTTAAGACGACGTAGAAGACTACAACGTGCAAGGTGAATGGTATGCCATTGCTCCTTGCTCCTGTACAACTAGACACACCCACGACCTATCTTTGGTTCCCGCTGTGAACAAATTTTCAAGTTCCGGAACCTATTTTTGATGGTGGAAATGTGCCAAACCGTTCAAAATTAGGTTCTCAAACTGGAACGGAACCCATTCCACATTGGTGGAAAAGGCCTAAGGGACCACTCCACCCCTAACAACTCTATCCGGTTTGCTCTCCATGCATCTCAGACACTCTGAAGCCAACCAGCCCCATACACATCTACAGCTGTGGAAGAGCCCGGACACTCACAGAATTGCTTTTTCGTGGTTTTGCAGAAGTTTCAATACTCAGTGGGCACTGAAGAGACATTCGTTCCCTTCCACAGCACAAAAGCACTACACACAAGAACAGAAAAGACAGCCAGAAGCCGGGGAGCTGTGCGCAGGAAAGGAAAATGGAAGGATGATAGTGGACGGGAGGGGGGGAAATAAAGAAATAATAAAGCATCAGGTCAAGCCTCTAATAAGTGCGCACACTATCACACTCGCATTCTCTTCCTCTGTTATCTTTCTTTCCTCATTTCTCTCCCACACCTGCTAGCACAAATCATTTACCTGCTTGTTAAGCCAATGCCAGAGCTTTGAGGAGGGAGACAGAGAGACAAACTGTTATTAGAAACAACCAATAAGAGTGCAGGAAAGCAGCACACATCCACATGGTTTCCAGGCAACAAGACAACAGGACAGGATTGTATGGACAGGGAGGTGGGTAACAGAACAGTCTCATTGGACAACAGGGAAAGGAAAAGGCGACTTGTTTGGGGGTGTTTACAATACAAATACACCAACTAACACATCAGTTTTTGAGATGACCGTGAAATTCTCTTTGATTGTACTGAAAGAAGATCTCCTCTGAAGGATTTGGGAAAAACAACACACTGTTAAGTTAAAATGAGTATTTCTGTGACCTACACTTCTAAAAATTAAGCTCTTGTATGTGTTGAAAGTTGGTGTTCGGTGTTCACAAGAGAGTCTATAATGTGCAAGTCCGTACGGACCATAGTTTTGTTTGTGTTTTGATTTGTTTTTATGCCAAATTTTACCCCTACTAATTTAGACATGCCAATTACCCATCCACCTAAGTTGTCTCCCACATTACGTGCCCTGTTCCCGGCACCAAGGGGGAGAGATCGTCCACATGTTTCCTCTGAGTCATGTGACAAATGCCTACCGCCTCATTTCAAACTGCCGCCATTGCGCTTGGAGGAGAATGCCGGATCCCCAGATCAGACGCAATGTTCAGCAGATGCCTGCGCCGACCAGCAGCACACTTATGTAATGTAAGAAGAGCGCCATCTACCCACCCCCCGTGGGAGAGCAAGCCAATTTACACGCCTTAGTTGTTTATGTATTTATGTCTAGGTCTTGCTCTTAGCTTTCAAGTTCAAAAGAACAAGCAGCAAAACAGATAAAATGTAACTAGACATCTGATAGATCATCAACTCTAGAAATTGTGTGTGTATTTGTGGAGAAACAGGACAAGACAACATGTTTTAAAACTGGCTTGTTCAACAAACTGTGCTCGTGGTGGTGGTGGGAAGACCCATGAGAGGCCTTACCTTGGTGTCGACCCTGAGCAGAAACTGTGCAAGCCCTTTGATTGGTCCAGGGAGCAGAGCATCCTGTCTGTCTCTGACAAACTTCTCTAGCACCGCCCACCATGCAGCCAGGGTCCGCTCAGCAAAGTCCTTCACACCGAAACGCACCACCAGCTTCTTGATTACCCACACTGTGAAACCACATACAGACACAATGTAAAGCTTTAATGGCATCACACCAGCTATTAAATTCATTTTGAAAACCTAGGAGGGTAGAAGATTACAAGTGATGCAACAAAACAAAGAACAACTTTTCAGGCCTTACCTGAGCAAAAATGGGCCTTTTCTTTTATTTATTTTTTGTACTATTGTGTTAATGGGAGGTTTAGGGGATGTTTGAATGTGCTGAGATTAGGTTTGGCTCTTTTATCTGATTAGGAAAGAAATATGGGCATTTTTCCATGGGAGACCTCTTACATTCTCTTCAGTTCTGGATGAAAAATGCTGGTGTCTGACATTTTTGCACATAGCTAGTGAACTTCCAAAGACATCTGCTCATCAGTACACACGCAAGCAGATTACCTGCAAAAGGGATGGGCAACAGCTGCAGGATCCAAAGGTTGAGCCAGACTTGCACCAGCACTATCGCCCACACAAGCAGCACAAAGTAGATATCACTGGTCTTCCCTTTGTGTGGAAGACCCTGGAACTCTTGGCGCACTCGCAGAGGGGTGGGAGGAACACCACCGCCCTTTCTGGAAGAGTCCACTGGCTCTGTGGAGATAAGGAGCAACATTACACTTCTACTCTAAGAACACCCACAGATTTGTTTATGAGGTGCAGGGTCGGACTTAACTCTCTGTGTGTGTGTGTGTGTGTGTGTGTGTGTGTGTGTGTGTGTGTGTGGTTTCTGCATTACCTTTCGTTGATGTGTTGCTCTCTTCTTCTGGCTCAGCAGCAGTGTTGTAGTTACTGCAGGAGATGGCCATGTAGATAGTGTTCGCAGCAAAAGACAGGACCTGTCCTGAAAGTTCACCTACAAAGAGACAGAGGAAAGATGGAATGTTAAATAATCTAATATCAAATAAGTTAATTTCTATTAAATGTAGGCGTAAATTTTTAGTAGAAACGGTTATTTTTGTACCATAAAGAAAGGGACATCTAAGTGTAATATCCAAAAAATAGAAATGATGGCAGTCACATTCAACAACTTCTTCACAACCACACTTTTTAAATGAATGTTACAAAATGAACTGATTGAAATGTTCTCAAAAAATCTCAACATATGTTTTCTTTTTCAGTTTATTAAAGTGTAACATTATAAAAGTGAAAAATATGAAAACAGTATACTTCATAAAAATCCACTCTCATGCTCTACCCACAATCTAGCATCAAGTTCTTCCAATAGTGTGACTAATCTTATGTACATTGAAGATCTTATGAACTGAAGTGTACAAAGGCATTTTGTATAAAAAAGCAGAAGTCAGTAGTTCCTCAAATGATGCACACCAGCCACCATTTAAAAGAATACTACACCAAAAAAAATGAATAGAATGGTCGTTTTAAAAGAAATGCAGTTTTGTTTCTAACACAGAAAACCCAGTACATTTTTCCAGTATGGAAAGACCAGCAAATAATTTCTGAGGGTCTGAGTGAAATCAAATTGTGTAATCAAAAATGTATTCTGTTACAAATCGTATAACGTCACCATAACGCAAAAACCTGTGGCTACATTTTTCCTTTTTGACATTGAAAGTTAAGGATTTTCCCTCTCCTGTAAAATTGCCAATTTGGAGATATAAGGTCTTTGCACAATGAAATGTATAAAGTCAAAAAATCCTATCCTGTTATATTTTAACTGAATGGCAATATAAAATATAAAATATATGAGGTAAAAAGTAAAATGGGAAAAAATTAGGACACCCCATGAAATCCCTTTTTTGTCAGTCTTTTAATTTATATTTAAACATCTTATGACCTTCCATAGTGTGGTAAAAGAGTTCGAAAAGGGCAGTTCAGAGCAAGGGAGCAGTAATTAAACGGAATGTTATATTAACTCAATATAAACAATATCACCTTAGCCATATCTCTTTATATCCTGATATTGATATACATACCCTTCTATATCGCCCAGCCCTAGGTTGAACAACTTGTCTCAAAGCAGCATAATACGCTTCTCAACCAGAGTTAAAAAGGTTTTATAGCTGATTGTTAAAGCCATTTTTATAGATAAATTACTCAATTAATCATCTAATATAGCGAGAGCAGTGATAAAAATAAAGAAAGAAGAAGAATTTTAAATCATCAGGTAGTGTCTAACGGTCCTCACCTTTCGCTGATACAGAGGCTTTCTCCTGGGAGCCCACTATCAGCAGAGAGACCACCACCACAAACACTGGCACTCGCCAGGCACCCGTCAGGGACACTGCACAGAAACACATCACTATGAGACACCACTATGAGATATTCTTGATCTACCATTTATCATAACCCCTATTTCTGACCTGTTTTGAGAGTGAGAGAGGGTTTTCGGGGTGTGTTTGGTGGGGGGAAATAGTGAGTGGATGTGTGAGACTAGAAGAATGAGCGGACCTGTTAGCCAAGACGAGCAGCTGTGTGTGTGAAACCATCAGCTGTGGTGATGCATCATCAGGGCCTGTTGGTGGGACAAAGGTCAGCACAAGTTTTTTGGTCAAAGTCTATGATGAACACAGGACGCACTGTTTCACTATCAAAGCTCAAATCTCAACATAACGAATGACCAGCAAAGGCCCCTTAAGGCTAACAACTAAATTTACTCCAGTCCAGACTGATCCAGTCAGAGCTGTGAAAGAGTGAATTCACACTGTCCAATACACACAATCACGCCGGTTTATTTCAGGGTAGCAAAGAGTAAAATAAAAGACATATATACCGTATTTTCCAGACTATAAGCCGCTACTTTTTAACCATGCATCTTATAATGAGGTGCAGTTTTTTCTTATTATATATGTTATTTTCCAGGGTGCAGCTTATAGTCCGGAAAATACGGTAATTGTTTACTTTACTTAAGATTTAGATTATCTAACAAAGTACTGGAAAATCCAGGCACAACCCCAGGATTGCCTCTTTTTAATAAAATATACGCAATAAACATACACGCATACAGACCCACTGTGACTGCGCACAGAATTAGTCCCCCACATTTAACCCTTCCATGCTGTGGCACACACGCTAGTGAATTCACACACTAGAGGCACACATTTTCGGTGCGGTGAGCAGCCCTATTCACCGGGGAGTTCAGCCTTGCTCAAGGGCACTTCAGTCATGTCCTGCTTTTTTCAGGGGACTTTCCAGTCACGAGGCAATTTTCCTAACCACCAAGATTCCCCCCTCTGTTAAATCAGCCAATCATTAAATGTTATACTCTGGACTGGCACAACCCAACATGAAGAAGAATATTGTTTTTACAGCTGTGTTTTCAAATATACTTTTAGTCTCCCCATATTCTCGATTTGTCAGCAATCAGAATGATATTTCACCTTGCTTTGCCCTGATTACACCTTTAGTATCATCACTTTAAGTGTTTTTAAGTCCTACATTTTTTATGGCATTCTGTTGATGGTTTAACACACTTTGGTGTATGTAAGTATCTAAAAGTGAAATAAATATAAAAGAAATATAAAAGAAACCTAGAAACATGAAATTCAATCTAACAAGCACCAACTACAGGCTCATTTATACTCAATGTTAAATATGGATTTGGACGGAGCCTTCAATCCATACTCTGTCCATATTTGTGAACGTTCTCTGAAAGCTTACAGATATGGACAGAATGGGGCAGTACCACTGGAGGTTGTGATGGCATGTACTAAGTGTTCTAAATGATTATGCAAATTGGAATTGTCAAAGATTTTTTGATCACATTCAATTAAACTCATGGACAGTTTTGTGTCTCGGGGCTCTTTGGATCACTGACACCAGTGATAATTAAGTTTGCCAGATGAAACTTGTTCCATATTATTAAGCCAGCCACAGGTTTCAAGCTATATGGGGGAAAAAAAAGAACATCTCAAATGTATTTTTAGGAATACTTAAGCATGATTATCGTGATCAGATCTGTGGCTGATTCAGAAAACAGATGGGTTCATTCAGATAAAGGCATAATGAGGAAGGTTTCTGACAAACAAATTCATCCCACAAAGCTGGAGTCCCAAGAACCTCAAGGTGTAGGATCCTCCAGAGGCTTGCTGTTGTGCATCAATCAACTATTTGTCCACCTCTAACCAATGCTCACGAGCAGAAATGGGTTGCACTGGGCCCAGACATACATGAAGACTAATTCTCAAAACAGTCTTGTTTACTGATGAGTGCTGTGCATGGATGGTCCAGATAAACGGAGTAGTGGATGTTCCAACAAGCCTGCAATCTCAGCAAGGAAGTGGCAGAGTCATGTTTTGGACCGGAATCAAAGGGAAAGAGCTGATAGGTCCCTTCAGGGTCCCTGAAGGTGTGAAAATGACCTCGGCAAAGCATAGAGTTTCTGAGCGACCACTTTGTCAATGGAACAAAAAGAAGAATCGTGCCTTCCGTAGCAAAATCATCTTCATGCATGACAGTGCACCATCTCGTGCTGCAAAGAATACCTCTGTGTCATTGGCTGATATAGACATGAAAGGAGAGAAACTCGTGGTGTGACCACCATCCTCCCCTGACCTCAACCCTATTGAGAACCTTTAGACTTTCCTCAAGCAAAGATCTATGAGGGTGGGAAGCACTTTGCATCAAAACCACAGCTCTGGGAGGTTATTCTGATATCCTACAAAGAAATTCAAGCAGAAACTGTACAAAACTCACAAGTTCAATGGGTGCAAGAATTATAATGTAACATTGTAACATGTAACTTGGCCTGTTAAGATGTTTTTGATTGATGTCATACAAATTAAAGTGTCAAAATGAGTATCCCATGATGTACCCAAAAGCAGTTGTCTTTTGAATGTGGTTCCATTAGACACTGTTATCCAACAATGGAATTAGAAATGAAAAAAAAGGAGGTACTCTGGGGAAAAAAATGAAAAATGATGCACAGCGCTGAAGGCAGCAGCAGAACTTGCAGTGATTAATGTTGGCGTAGCAACACTTCAATTCCTGTTATATAAAACCAGGTTAATACTATATATAATTAGATGTGAAGATTTTCACACACTATCCTGCAAAACCATCTCTATTAAAATGTGTATACAGTGTTTACGTTAAAGTATCTGTTTGTAGTACTCGTTGTACTCCGTAACTGGGAAACTACCTGATCCTGTCATCTGTTTTGTAGTGAGTATATTATCACAAGCTCCTCCACCGACCTTGACACTACATTGCTGTGAGAAAAGTCTGACTCTGAACTGTAGATGTGGATGTATTATTTACCATCCAAGTCAACATAAAGGACACACAGTATATAGGCAGAGACAGTAACAATGTTAGAAACCGATGTATTCATTTTTATACCTAAAGGCTGAGTACTCTGTCAGCTCACTGTTACCTGTAAAATTTGTATTACAGCCAATGGCCAACATGTAGCTATCAGCATACTTATGCAACTGCACAGAAGTAAACAGCTCTCTATAGCAGGAGCTGGCTTTTGGGTTGCAAACCTGCTACATAAAAATAAAAGATTTAATGCTTGAATGTATTCCAAGCATCTGGAGTTTGTGTTTAAGCTAAATCTAGGGTGTGAAAGTGAAAGCAAAACACAACAGCTTGGTATTACAAAGCAGAAAGTACTATTTAAATGTGAATGTGTATAAATGCCATATATGCCATGAAATATTTTATGAGAGAACCTGAATGAAGAGTTTTCATAAGCCTGCATTTATTAATAACCTAATTATGAAAAAATGCCTACATACTAAGTAAATGTGTGTAGGCATGTTGAGTGAATGGAAACCAGGCCTTTTAAATTTCATTCTTAAATGCATGAGTGATAATTTAATCTATGTGCTGAAGATCCATAAAACTAGTTCTGGGTCCAGAACAACTTCAGAGACACAAAAAAGTATGTGTATAATATATGTTTTTAAACTGAATCCATAACAGCTGAACTACCTGTTGGACTGTTAGACTCAAACCAAAGCTGAACTGTGCAACTCTTACCCAGGTAGAAAATGAGCGCTGTCCAAACAGGCACCGACATGGCACGCAGGTAGCTCTCCATGCCAGGGGTCCACTTAAAGGCCACAGCCAACACATAGCCCACCACTAATGTGCCAACCTAGGGGAGAGAAAAGGCCTGTGACTGGGAGAAGTGGGCATAATCAAATACACTGAAGCTTCAAAGCTATTCATTATGGTATTGCACAGCTAATCTAATACTATCTAATGATTAATGCCCTTCACCATGAAATTAAATAAATATAGAGATAACTATAAATAGCTCAGTAAAATAAATCTAATTTTCTTCATACCCCACACACAGTCTGGCGGCTTCAGCAGTTACACTGTACTTCTTCAGTCCTTTAACACTGATCTGAGAACAGTAGCCAACTATGCACAACCTGGACAGACCTACATCACTAAATCATATTATCATCATAATCATAGTCATATTAGTATGACAGAGTGTCGGGGACCACAAACAAGTATGGAGGCTGCACAGTAGCATGTGTGTGAAGATTCATGACCAAGAGAAGATTCTAGGGCTGGACGATATAGACAAAAAATATCACATTGCAAGATTTTTTAGCTGGTTATTTAAAAATTTGACAAGTCTCAGCCAATATTGTGCTCCATTTATATCCCAAAATCAATATAAATATATAAATATTGATTTATTACCCAGTCACAGAAGACCCGACAGCTTCGAGATTCGCAGTTGTGCTTTACTTTGGCTTGTCTTTGGGAGGCTTAGACTTTAGCTAAAGAAGGGTCTGATGAGCTCTGCAATTATGCATTTTTCATAATGCAGGAATACATTTTAAAAACTCACGGCAGTTTTGGGCTTTCCATGCAATAATTCCCTCAAATTACTTTATGTCTGGAGCAGAATGAACAACAACACACATCTGAATAGAATACAAGAATTAGAAAACATGACTAATAGAACATAATAGAAAACAAGAATTTCATGTAGGAAGTCTTGTTTTTCCTCAGTCAGATTTTGGTACAAGAATATACAACATTGTGTTGAATGTCTGGGAGCACTCTGCTCTTTGAAGCACAGAACAGGAATGGCATTAGCTCAGCCCTACAGCTATTTAAACTATGCAACACGTGGTCACATGTTCAGCTGTAAGATGATGTGCAAATGAACTTTTAAGCATGCTCCCGGGTTTGGCCTGCATGACCTGACTAAGAGCTAGTTAGCAGTAGCTGTACTGAGAACAGCAAAGTATGTCATCAGGATGTATCTGAGCAACAGACTTGTGACAACAATTCCAAATACAGATAAATAACCATATTTCACAGACTGTAGTCACAATTACACAGTGCTTTTACAATCTGCAATAATTTTATTATGCAGCTCAGTCCAGGTAGGTTCGTACACATTGCACACATTGTGCCCATTCAGATCTCCATCAGCAGATAAACATGAATCTACTGACTAAAGCCTAATGCAAGGGGAGTATAAGGCTCCTCAGCATTGAGCTAAGGAGCTGTAGAACAATGTTCTCAGTGATGGTGATCCAACTAATACTTAGTTGGTTACATGGAGATCATACAACCTCCTGACCATCTTCCCAAAATGACCATCTTCCCTGCACAGTTGGGACAGTTACAAAAGCATGAAAAACGATTTTTAATACCCTTCATTTTGGAAGAACAATAAATGAGCAGATGGCCCAATACTTTTGTCCACATAACATAATTCTACATCTTGAAAAGAACTTGGTTAGCAACGAACACCCAAAAAACCAACACCTATTCAATAGCAACAGCTTAGCAAGCACCTAGCAGCACATTAGCAATCGATTACTATACCATAGCAACACCTTAGCAACCATCTATCAACCTCTTAACAACCACAATATCACAGGAATACTGCTGAGCTGTAATCATGCTTGCAGTTTCAGCAGGAATGTGATCTCAGGTTTGACCTTCATCAGTATATACAGTCCCCTCCAAAACACTTGGAACAGGAAGGCAAATATCCTTGTTTTTGTTGTTCACTGAAGACCTTTGTGTTTAAGACTAAAAGATGAGACAAGAGTTCAGAATCTCAGCTTTTAATTACTGGCATTTTCTTCAAAATATGTCAAGTAAATCTGGATTTATCACCATTTTATTACACCACATTTTATACATGAGCAAAAGTAAAGGAACAAACAAAGTGAAATACACTCAGTATTTAGTGGAAAAACCCTTGCTTTCAAGAACTTCCTCCAGCCTGCGACCCATGGACATCACCAAACTGTTGCACTCTTCCTTTGAGATGCTACTCCAGGCTTTTATGGCAGCTTCTTTTAATTCTTGTTGATTTCGGGGGGATCCTCCCTTCAGTCTCCTCTTGAGGAGGTAAAATGCATGTTCAATCGGGTGAAGATCAGGTGACTGACTTGGCCAGTCTAAAATTTTCCACTTTTTAACCCCTAATGAGCTCCTTTGTCTTCTTTGCGGTATGTTTTGGGTCGTTATCCTGCTGCAAAATGAAACTCCTGCCAATTAGTTTGGTAGCATTCCTCCTTACATTGGCAATCAAAAGTTGTCTGTACACCTCTGAATTCATTTTGCTGCTACCATCATCAGTTACATCATCAATAAATATGATTGAGCCTGTTCCAGAGGCGGTCATGCATGCCCAAGCCATGACATTACCACCACCGTACTTTACAGATGAGCTTGTGTGCCTTGGATCTTGGGCCGTTCCCTTCTTCCTCCACACTTTGGGTTTTCCATCACTGTGGTAGAGGTTAACTTTGGTTTCATCAGTCCATAGGACTGTGTTCCAGTATTTCTGTGGCTCATCTCTGTACTTTCTGGCAAACTCCAACCTGGCCTTCCGATTCTTGCTACTGATGAGGGGTTTGCATGGTGCTGTGTGCCCTCCATAGCTCTGCTCTCGCAGTCTTCTCCAAACAGTGGACTGGGATACCTTCACCCCTGCTCTATGGAGGTCGTTGGTGATCTGGCTTACTGTAGTTTTTGGGTTCTTCTTCACAGCTAAGACCATTTTTCTCTCTTCAGTGGCTGTTTGACGCCTGTTGCTCAGTACACCAGTGGTTTCTTTCTTTTTCAAGACATTCCAGATGGTTGTGGTTGCTATGCCCAATGTTTTTCCAATGGCTCGGATTGATTTCCCCTCTTTTCTGTGTTTCAGAATGGCTTGCTCTTCTCTCATAGACAACTCTCTGGTCTTCATTGTGGTTCATCTTCTTTTACACATATTTTACAATCTTTATAGGTTTAACCAAAGCCAAGAAGGAGAGGAGTCATGCAGACCTTTTAGGGCTTTAACAAACAACCTCAATTGCAACACCTGGTTAACAAGAAACCCCTTTCAGTCACATGATCCAATAGTTTTGCTCACTTGAAAAATGGGTGGGTTTAAAGAAAGGGTGGTATGTCCTGATTGGTTTATTATATCTGATGAAAACTACCAGGAAATAAAAGCTGAGATTCTGAACTCTAATCTCATACTAACCTTTTTGTCTTAAATCGAAATGACTTTGGTGCACAAAAAAAAAGGATTCTGCCTCGCAGTTCCAAAACTTTAGGAGGGGACTGTAATTGGAGGTCTGTTACAACGTATTCACTAACTGTGTTATTACTTGTAATAATGCACAATAAGCACTTAGTTCCCACCCTGTTACTCTAATTATTGTTTACCTAAATATATGGTGGTGTGTAACTGGCAACATTTTAATTTGGGAGGGTTCTAGATAGTGGCAGTTCACCGCTCTGTGTGAGTTTATTGCATTATGTCACACCAATATTTCATAATCAAGTGAGATTCTACTAAACAGTCACAGCATTTAATGGGGAACTTTGGATCACTCGGCATCTATTCATGATATTTTACCAGAAAAAAACAAAATCATTAGGTCAAGCACCACTTTGGAGATAATCTGTGCTCCAGGCCGTTTCTCCTCAGATTTGAATTTCATTTTTACAGATGGAGGTATGTTTGGTATGTTGTGTTGGTTTCCTAAAATGAATTAAATGTTATTATTAATGTTGATTCATCAGGCTAGTAAACAGACAGGCAGGGCAGCAGAAACAGGTTATCCAAGCCCTGGGTTACCCCCGATCTGAAGGCCCTTCTGGAAGAAAAGAAGAGGGCATTGAGATTTGAGAGGAGGAGGAGCTGCATAGGAAAATCAGGGTGGGCAAATAACACTACAGGAAGAGAATGGAAGGCCAATGCAAGTGGAGGTTGGAAGGGTTTTATAACCATCTCAGGTTTCAAGGAGTCCAACAGGCAGCCTGTAGGAAATCTGCAGGAAACCTGCAAATTTGATCTGACCCTCCTTCAGCCCAGTGTGCACCCCTGCTTTCAGCTCCCACCATGTCCTCGACTGTCCATCACCAAAGAACAAATGAGGAGGGAACTGAGGAAGATGAAGGTGAGGAAGCAGCAGGTCCAGACAACATCTGTCCTGGGACACAGCGAAGACCAACTGTGTGGGATAGTAAAGGACATTTCCAACCTAAGCCTGGAACAGGAGAAAGTGCCAGTACTAGAAGATATTGTCTGTAGTACCTATCCCAAAAACTGCACACACCAGTGATCTGAATATGGGACCAGTTGCACTGACCTCACATCTGATGAAGGCTCTGAAAAGTCTTGTTCTTGCCCATCTTCATCCACTGAGGGGACCAGCTATGATTACAATTTGCCTACCAGCTAGGCACTGGAGTGAAGGACTCAGTAACTTGTCTACTCCACAGATCCCTCTCTCAGGGGTGGATCACCATCTCATCATATGGACCATGGACTACCTCACAAACAGGCCTTAAACACCCTCACATTCACCCTCCCACTCATCCAACCTCACAGACCCACACCCTCACCCTCACCTTCACCCTCCCACTCATCCAACCTCACCCTCCCACACCTACACAAACACACCTTTACCCTCCCACTCCTCCAACCCAACACATAAACACACATAAACCTTTACCCTCCCACTCATTCACCCTCGCACATACACACACACCTTCACCCTCCCACTCATCCACCCTTACCCTTCCACTCATCCAACCTGACACACCCACACCTTCACCCTCCCACTCACCCACAGTGCGTTGAAGTAGTCCAGCAGGCAGCAGATCACCGCACACACGTGTCCCAGCACCACCTGCATGCCGATGACGCTCCAGAACAGGTAGAGCATGTAAATCAGAGGAGCCCCGGCCCCGATAGCCAGCAGCACGTGCAGCCGCTCGAGCACAAGCGCGCCCAGCGCCTCCACGCCGTAGTTAACACAGCACGGCGGCACCAGCAGCGTGCCCAGCACGATCGGCGTGCCGCTCTCGCGCAGCCCGCGCAGCCACGAGCGGCCCAGGCGCGCCAGGGAGTGTTTGAAGGGGTGCAGGAAAGTGCCGCACAGCACGGCCCACAGCAGCGGCCGCAGGAAGGCCTCCAGTATGAAGTACACGAGCACCGCGGCGCCGCAGCAGATCGCCACGAAGATCATGGCGCCCGTGTTGTAGAAAGCCTGCTTGATATTGCGGTCGAACTTCAGCGAAGACGGCTGAGCCCCCGGGCCCGGCGTGGGCGGCGCGCGCCCGCACGGCTCCCCGTCCATTCCCGGGGCGTCCGCGTCCGCCATGTCCGCTGCTTAACCGCCCCCCTCGTACTCCGCGCGCGCTCCCGCTTGTGTCAGTGTGAAGGCGTGTGTACGGAATTACCACATCAGGAATAGCGGATGGAAAACATGACGTGATTGGTGAGGAGGTCTCTGGGAAATGTAGTTCCTCGGAAGTCGAGTACGCCGCACACTTCCAGGCTTATTTCTGAGCGTCAGGGGCAGTCACGTGTCGTGTTCTGTTCTTCATATCTCAGGATCAGAGTAACCTACAGATGTGTTACACACAAAACACACTACGACACGCGCACGCTGCCCGCTCTGTCCACGTGACCACACCCAACCTGCAGATAGACTCTGACTGATCAGCCAGAGGGGGCGGGGTGGGGCGTGTGACGTCACTGCACCAGACTCTGGGTTATGGAGGACAATGAGAAAGGAGGGGTTGTAAATGTTTCTTGTCCAGGGAGTGCTTATATACATACCACAGACCAGATTCTTGGTCAAAGATTCCTAAACTGGACCAATAGTCCACACCAATAGTGTGTCGCCACTGCAGATCTCCTTTAGTCTAGCTACAGAGATCACAATAGTCTCACTCCCTCTGGGGAGATGGCCTTACCTCCCTCCCACCAATACAATTCTAGCCAGAATGATCATCTGTTAGCACTGGCAATCAAATTGACAGTTAGATTACAGTAAATAGCGTGTAACAGTAAAGACAGGAGATTTTAATTTCTGGGTTATATCAAGAGGCCTACCCGGTGAGCCACCATGGTTTTTAGAAGGCAGGGCCAAGCTGGTGTACAAGTGAAAGGATGAACTGAAACAAATCATTTAAAAAAATGACATGAGGAATTGAATCTAGGTCATACCAGCCCAGTCTGAGATTAGGAATATAGAGCAAAGGATGCCAGGGAAAATTGGTTTGGATATGATTTATAAATCTTGTGTTTTTTACTGTCCAGACTAACAAAATTCAATCTATATATATCTCCTTACTGGGGAAAATTAGGTTGGGAAAAATTTACATTTTTCCAGCAATATAGCATAATTCTAACCTTCTGGAAAGGCTTCCCTCTAGCCTGGAGGGTTGCACCAACTGATTCCATTAAGACATATTATGTCAAAGTAGGGTCAACACAAATTTCTGCAGGATTACATCACTTGATCACCAACAGTTTTCCAATTCAGGCAAAAGTCATTTGGTGGATTTTCATCACTCCAAAGAATGTAATTCATCTCTTTCTCTTACTAAGAACCCAACAGCAAGAAGCAGTTATACTGCCAGCTTCAACACTGCAGTCAGTGACCTCTGGGTCATGGCTGCTGCAGAGCACATGGAAAACAGTAACTAATGAGATAATGCATTTTAAAATGCAAAAGAGCTGATTAAAGTAATTTAATTTAATTTAAAGTAATTTATTAGGTAAATACTGGCTTAAAAGTATATCCAACATTTGTAGTTTCAAATGGATCTTCAATTAGTGAAATATATTTGAAGATCATCTTCATAGCTACTGCCTCAACCCATCATTCATAGTGTGTGTAACTTAATCTACGTTTTGCTGAATTCACAAACACTGTGTGTATGATCAAGATATTTTCACTGCTTTTTGAAATATTTGGACAGCTAAAATTGTTCCATATTATCAGAAAAGGGTACGGTATAGGTACATTTTTGTCCCCTAACATTGTAAATGCTTTAGGTCCAGCAAGGGGAAGGTGTGTTCATAGCCTAGCCATATTTAATGAAATTAAGAGAGCTGGAGGTTCTGCCAATGTAACATGGTAGTTATATAACTTAACTTAACCTTATGTTCCTTGGGATTCCACCCCCTTTTAAGTTTTGTACCTTTTGTCACCAATTAAACACCAATTAAGTAACTACACTGTCAAATGCACAAGATCCTTATTGAACTTTTGGAAGTTCTTCAGTTTGAAACTCTGGAGGAACCTCTTAATGTGCTTCAAGGAACCTTCAATAAAAGGACAAACTTTTTGAAGGTTATATAAAGCACCTTTACAGGTTACTCCAAAGTTCAAACTGAAGAACCACCAAAGGTTCCTTGAGGATCTAACACTTTTTACAGTGATATTTATTTACATGGAGAGTTCCATTTACATTGAATGTACTTTCAGCATTAATGGCTTTGAGGCTATAACTCTGTCTGTTTTCATGCAAGCAATGACAAGAACATATAAAGAGGACAGTATGAAGAATAACGTTTAATCAGTTTCAAATAATAATAAAATATCTCCTGTTCTACTCACAAACACAAAAGTGATATCAACAGAAACTCTCAAATATTTCAATGAGGTGACAACTGTGGATGCTATGTATTAATACTTAACAAATGGTTTGCATAAATCCACTAATTAAAGTTGATGTCTGAATACTTTTGGACATAAAGACTATGTTCCTTTCCTGGTACACATCTGCGGGTTACAATTATTACTAAAGCTCCCTCTAGTGGCACAGAAAGTGCAATTCCACTTAATACATGAGGGTCAACGTGCAGCTGTGAACATATTAACATTTTCCTGAATTAGTTCCATGCATTGGCACTTGATTTGACATGCCATATCAGTGTGAAGGTATATACGTAACACAGAAACCAAATAGGAGAGGCAATGGACCGGAGAAACGCTGACAAAACCAGAGGAATTGTGCGTTCATCTGTCAAACAAATAAGGCATGTGATTTCTATGGCATCCTGAATTGATCTTACAGTTATACACACTGAAATAATAAATATGGCTAATAGTACCATAGTCCTTATTCTAATCTCTACTCCACTGCAGAATTTAGCTCACTGGAGATTTTTCTACTGTAGTCATTTCAGTAGGCCTACACATAGCTAGCTTGCTGTTGCTATTTTATGACATTTCTCAGATGCTCTTTTATTGCTGTCAGTCCCTAATGTTTATATATATGGCCATAATCTCTGCTGGTTGCAGTTCAGCACTCCAGGGTGAGTTTAGTCCCTCTCCCCAGTCCCAGTGGTGGCCCTTTGTGCATTATGGGGTACCCATGAGTAGGTAAAAGGTGAGGGCCACAATGAGGAGGAGGCAGAAAGGGGAGGAAAAAGTCTGGTAGGCGGCAGCAGGCATGAAAATGTCCTCGTATTTGTAAATGCTGATCATGTGATCAGACACAGGCGGTGTGTCGATGTCATGCCTCGTAATGGAACCTAGGAAAAACAAACAGAAATTTCAGATGAGACAAAAGGGAAAAAGGGACATAATGATACATATCAAGGTAGAACATGTACTAAAGGGCAGGGAAATTCCACAGGGCGAACATTAACTACAACTAATGTTGGAAAATGGATTTATCTGTATTTACATATGTAAAGCAACCAGGTGAAACCTGACCTGACGCAAAGGGCTTTTATGAACAAACCAACAAAGCACAAGATAGTTTATGTTGTGCAACAAAGTTGAGGCCCTGGTTTTAAGATCCACCTGAAGTGATCTGATTACAGTAGGACAGTCGTATGAAACTTTATCCCTGCAATTATTCTCAATGTATCACAAAAGTATATCCAGTAAAATGATAAAGAATCTATATATAATGAAAATAATCCTGTAATAATTACGATGCATTCTTGACATAAACAACAGTATAAGAAAGTAATAAATTAATTTTAAATATTTGCAAAGCAACTAATTATTTAATGGAATTCCAGAGGCTGCAGATGGTCAGCTGGCCTCAGCTGTAGGAAGTGCTCTAAAGGAGCAGACAAAAGCTGCCAAATCTTTGTCTAAGTGAGAGGAAGCAGGACAGTTTCATGTGGAGGCAGGTGAGAGTGGAATTTAAAAATCGGTCCTGCACAGACCTTACAATGGAGGACACATCACCCATTACTCTTATGTTCCACTTGGTATAAAAAGTGTGTATCCTAGTTTGTGTGTGTGTTGCTGTGTTAATATCAGGATGCTTTATGTTGTGGTCTTATGCATCCCCATATCTGGAATTATCATATGGGCAACCTGAGTGACTAGCCAGTGGCATCCAGTGTCCAGGGTCACCAAATTGTTACTCAAAAACTACAATGTCAGTATTTATCAATACAGCTGCAAATACCTTAATAAGCAAGTAGAATACATGCCTAATATCTGGTGAACAATTAACACTGTGCTGGTGCCTGAGAGGAACCAAGACCTAAAAGTTGACCAGATGCTCTCTTGAACCATTCATATTGTCAGAATGATTGTAGAACATCCAGGCATCTTGGACAACTTGAAACAGTTATGGAAAAATATTTTGTGTGTGAAGCATAGTGAAGGGAGAATCATGGTTTGGGATTGCTTAGTTTTGCTTTTGCTTCTTCTGAGTCTACAAAACCTTGTCAGGAACAAATGGCAGAAGCAGATCTGGTGGTCTACTAACTACAAGACAATTAAAGATCTTAGATGTGAGAATGAGGCTAAGAGGCAAGGTTACAATATCAGAAAGAATTCAGGAGTTCATCTATAATAAGTTACCTATAATTTATTATAAATTTTAATTACAACAGATGCTCTGTGTAGGTTATATGTCCACGTACCCTGTATTGCAGGGCCCCACGCAAACAGGTAGTACCAGCTGAGATGCAGGTCCACCAGAGTCTCCTCCCGGGGGACGTGCAGCGGGCGTTTGAAACGGCAAGTGACCCTGTTGTTCTCGAAGATCCCCTCCTCATCCCGTGCTGGGTTACGCTTTATCTCTTTAGCCCACTGACCCACATTATAGAAGTGATGGATCCTCACACGCCCGTTATCATCATGGACACAGCCCATGACATCATCTCCTCCCTTACAGGAATTTCAGAAGAGAAACATGTCATGCAGCAGTTCTGCAATGTCAGTGTGTGTGTGTGTGTGTGTCATATTAATGTGTTATATGGGATACAGTTATTAGAGTATTAAATATACTCTGGAGGCGGCACTGGGTTCGATCCCCGGGTGGAAAGTTTCTGTGTGGAGTTTGTATGTTCTCCCCGTGTTCGCGTGGGTTTCCTCTGGGTACTCCGGTTTCCCCCACAGTCCAAAGACATGCATGGTAGGTGAATTGGTGACTCTAAAGTGGCCCTTAGTGTGTGGATGTGTGTGTGCATGGATTAGCGCCCTGTCTAGGGTTGTTTCCCGCCCTTGCGCTCAGAGTTGCCGGCTGGGCACCGGCTCACCCGTGACCCTATTCAGGAATAAGCGGTTCGGAAAATGAATGAATGAATGAATGAATGAAATATAATGATGTCTTGATTCACAATTGCCTATGTGTCCTAACTGAATAGACTTATGTCCCTGAAGTTTATCTCTTTTGAGCAGTGTACATATCCAAAAGAGAATATATATATATATATACTGTATATATTCCATCACATACATTTGAATTCACTCTCACTTATTTACCATTTTCTTGTCAGAAGAAAATCCCACAGCAACCCAACCATCTGTGTCTGCGCTCATCTCAAACTCCACATCTGTGCCAATGCGCCTGTAGCTCAAGAAGTAGTCACATGTCTCTGCATCACAGCCAGGCTTTCCATATCTACACATACACGGAAAAACAGACATAAAGACACAAAAGACAAAGCGTGCGCATTGGTATTTGGAGCTTCAGCCATCCAAAGCTTTTCCTCTACCACTGAATGCTTCTAGTCTGAATTCAACATTGGTTACACTCAACTAAACTTGAATAAGCACATTGCCTTCAACCAATTTAGACAATTTAAATTGCACAAGAAGTTCAATTATACTGAACATAAACCTGAGTCTTATAATACACACAATATGACTTGATTCAATGGACCAGATTCTGAAAAGTCAGCAGCAAAATGTGTTTAAGTCTGATTTATAAAAGAATGGTTGCATTTTCCATCATAACACTCACAGGATCTCAGTAATCAATTTTCACATGGTAATGATCATATTCACTCATTAAACCCTGTACATAGGCCTACACTTGAGTCCTTCACACTCATAACTGTAGTAAGTCACAAAATACTAGAAATCCATAATAGTTTCTGCATTATGATTAATGTCAAAAATATTTTCAAAAGATGGAGAATTACTGTACCAAATAAGAACCAAGAAATACAGTAACATAAAACCACCTAGAATGATGGTGAATAGAGCAGCAGCATTCCATAGATCACAGTTCCACAGCTCCATGCTGGGGGGCTGTATAACCCTCTAGCCTACGCCTGGCATCAGGCATAGTGACAATAAATACATGTTTATCTACTCCAGAGAGTCCTCATTTTGGTAGTACTACCCTACATGGACTAGACAATCTGTGTGTGCATTTGCACATCTGCGTCAACAATGGGTGCACATTAATTTTGTCTAAACCATGTACGCCTTTGCTGATCAGTGTAAAATATTGTGTAAATTAGACTTTCTGCTCACCTGATACAGCCTTTTGTTATTCCACAATCGCTGACTTTGATGCGAGCGAACGGGTCAACAGGAGGTGCAGTTGGAAAGGGGTAACCTGCATCACACATCAAACACACATCAACCAACACACACTGGAGACCATTAGAGATTCCCCTGAGCTAAATCAGGGGTCAGAGTCAGTGCTGATACATAAAACAGATAAAAATGTACAAAATGTCAGTGTCTGCTCAAATCTGCAAATCCCAGGATTCATTATCTACAATTATTATTATATATAATAACAAATTATTAGCAATGTCCTTCAACTTTATTATCAACATTATCAGTACAGCCTCACGGAAAGCCTTCTCATTGTTCTATTTCAATATTCTGCAATAACAATACAAAGACAAGCAGTGGACTGACAGTGTTGGTAGGTGCCTAACTGTAAGCATGGCAGTGATGTAATGCTTAATGGTGATGTAAGGATAGAAATATACTTGCTCTTAACTATGTGAATGCACTCACCCTAGTGTTTGTGTGTACTGCACCTTGCACGTGCAGTACACACAAATGCTAGGGTCAGTGCAGGCACTCAGCAGAAGCAACATGCTGAAAAGTTTTAAAGAAACTCTTTGTGACTGTTAGCAGTTACCCACATCTGTATAGATGAAAGAAGCCGTATGTCACATTCCTGTCATCCAATGAACCACACCCCCTTTTGTGTGATAAGTAACCCAATCAGATTGCTGTGACCAAATTGGAAGTAGTAGTAGTCTGGTTTAATGTTGACCTGTAATAAAAGCTTTACCACAATAGCTTTACCTGCCTGTTCCATGAAGTGATGTTATATCATAATTGTCTTAGTAATAATCCAAATTCAAAATGGATCTTCTATAACACTTTTGTTGTTGAAATGCAGTCAAATTAGAGCGACTGTTTTCACCCCAGTCACAAACACAGTGACAAACATGCTTGTCAGAACAGCTGGAGAGAGATAAGTATTATTTTAAAAGTCTCAAAGACTTGCTCACTGTTGCTCACTTGTTCACTGCTCTGATCTTGAAGTGGAAACTTCAAGTAACATGTGTATCACAAAGACAAGTGTGAACAACTACATTCACAACACAGCCGGTTGTCTACATGTATGTGTCACTGTCAATCACCAAGTATATTTCTAACCTAAATGCTCCTTTATCCTATGGAGATAGATGGAGCCTTCTATCTGTGTTCATTAAGCCATATTTAACACATTCTCTGAAGGCTTACAGATGTGGAGAGATCAGACAAGTACCAATGGAAATTTTTTTTCTGGTAGTGTGGGTCCTTGGTAAAACTGTTTATGAAGACTACTTTTAGTAACCTATTGGTCACACCAAATGAAGAGCCTAACTTTGCTGTGTGCTGATGTTACCAGAAAGGTCAAGACCTTTGTGTTCAACAGGATCTAAGCGTGAGGAATCTCTAGATTCTAGTCTTGTCTATTAGCTAGGGATATTTTCTGAGTGAACAGCAAAGCACTTTTGTAAGTCGCTCTGGATAAGGGCATCTGCTAAATGCTGTAAATGTTAATGTAAATGTCCCACTTTTTACATCTGTGGCATGAAACTTGCAGGGGGGCTGAAATGTAGTCATTTGTTTGTTTTGTTTTCTTTCCCCCCTTCCTTGTAAGTGCACTATGTGCACAGAAAACTGTGGGAAATCAAAGGCTGTAAAAGATACATCAATTGTGTCTTAGGCTTCAGAAGCTGCATTTGTATTGTCCTTCACTTTGGAACAAACCTCCTGTGAAGTACCTGCTGAGAAATGCAGCCTATCTTGACTGCAGCCTAGGCGAAGGCAGGCAGCAACAGTCACAACCCCCTCCACCATCTCCACGTTTGTTGATGTCAGAAATCTCTGTCTCTGAACAGCCCACTAATGGACGTATTGCTTAACATACATGTAAACATTAAGGATGCATAGATGTATGTGGACAGTTACGGATACACTGTTGGGAACTAATGTATTTATTGCAATATGAGAGAGCAGGACACAAGCTGACAATGTATTATTATTTTTTTAATGCAAGCAACCCACGCATCCCTTCTACAAAGGAGAACATGAACTTGGTGTTTCCATGACTTCAGTTCCTGAAGTGTGTGCAAGGATTACAACTTATAGTATAAAATATTATCAATAATATCTGTCAAAACTCAGACATCATCCAGGGAAATGACCAATAACGAGTAATATCTGACCATAAATGACAAATCATCATTTCACATTTTCTATAGATTTTATTTACGCATATTGTGAGAATCATACATTCAAACTGGCTTTAAATGTTGCTACAAGTGACTTTCCTTGCAGTCTGAGAACCTGGGCCTGTGTAGAGACCCTCCCCAGGATCCCCTCACTGCAGAACAGAGCCAGGCCTGTTCCGCTGAGAAAGAGGGGGCGGGGCTTAACCGCGGGGTGCTGACCATGGTGCTGAATTTCAATACGGCCTATTTTCACCATTAAACACAGCAGGTCCTTCAACCCCAAACACCAAACAGCACACAGTCAACACGGTCACATCACGCCATTCCTCTCAGCTTGGACAATCAGGGAAAACGACCCCCACGTCTACAGCACGACATAAACAAAGAGCTACTGAACACAAACCAGCTCCTGCAGGAGGGCTCATCCTCTCACCTTCATCAGAGAGGTACCGGGACTCGAGGAACTCGGAGGCGAAGGTGCTGTACGAGTCTTTATGGTGGTCTTTGTGGCCCGGTTCTCCGTGCTCCCCGTGTCCGGCCCGGAGAGCGTTGTCGTCGGTGGGGCTGCAGAGGCAGGTCAGAGCGAGCTCCAGCAGCAGAGCGAGCTGCAGGACCAACATCACCGCAGGCTTCAGGTCACCCACCACAGGTCCACGTGCAGAGGCCGATCGGCTCACGTTTGGGCTCGCATTTGGTCCCCGTTTCTCACATTACTTTCTTAACTCGTGATTAATTGACGTATAAGAGGACAGTGGACACGGAGCGTCGAAGAGACTGCGCCAGGATCTGAGACTCGGGGACGACGAGGATCAACCAATCAGCTCAAAGAGGGATTCGAACACATCCAATCACATTTCAGCAAAGCAGCGCGAGGCTCCGTGAGAAAATCACCAGCATGCGGCGGTTTAACGGCCCCTGAACGGAAACGGTGTCTTTATAGTGGCTGTTCTCTTCTTAAACCTCAGCTTTTATCATGTCCACCCCTGTCTGTGTACAACCCCCTCCTGACACCAGAACCAGACTGACACAATAACAGACCCCTTTATCATTCATTGATCATCACCATCATCATCATCATTATTATTATTATCATCATCATTATTATCACCATCATAAGCATCATCATCATCATCATCATCATCATTATTATTATCATCATTATCATCATCATTATTATCATCATCATAAGCATAATTATCATCATTTTTTATCATCATTAGCATCATTATTATTATCATCGCCATTATTATTATTATTATTAGCATTATTATTATTATCATCATTGTCATCATCATCATTATTATCATCATCATCATTATTATCACCATCATAAGCATCATCATCATCATTATTATCATCATCATCATCATTATTGTTATCATCATCATCATAAGCATCATTAGCATCATTATTATTATCATCATCATCGCCATTCTTCTTATTATTATTATTATTATTATTGTCATCACCATCATCATCATAAGCATCATCATTATCATCATCATCATCATCATAAGCATCATTATCATCATCATTATTATCATCATCATCACCATAATTATTATTATTTTCATCATCATCATCATCACTATCATCATTATCATCATCATTATTATTATTATTATTATTATTATTATCATCATCATCATCATCACATCATAATCATCACCATCATTAATATTATTATTATTATCATCATCATCATTATTATTACCATTATTCATTATAATAAACCCTACTTCATTATCATTAACCTCACCTCATTAGCCTCACATTAACCTAATCTCATTAGCCTAGCTATATTAGTATTAAGTTAGCTTAATGATCATTATCATATATTCATTACTATTAGCCTAGCTTCATTATCATTGACCCCACATCATTATCACTAGCCTAGTTTCTTTATCATTAACCTAGCTTCATTAACATTTGCATAGTTTCATTACCAGTATCACAGCTAATAGCTTTATTTCTATTAGCCTAGCTTCATTAACATTAACATATCTTCATTACCATTTTAGCTTCATTGCCACTAGTGTAGTTTCATTACCATTAACCTAGCTTCATGATCATTAGTGTAGTTTCATTACCATTAGTGTAGCTTCATTATCATTAGCCTAGCTTCTATATCAGTAGCCAAACTTTTTTATCATTAGTTTGGCTTCCTTATCATTAGCCTAGCTTGATTATAATCAGTGTAGCTTCATTGTCACTGGAGTAGTTTCATAAACATTAGCCTAGCTTCATTATCACTAGTCTAGCTTCATTATTATTAGACAAGGTTCATTATCATTAGTGTTGCTTAATTACCATTAGCCTAGCCCCTTAATCATTAGCGTATCTTCATTACCATTAGCCTAGCTTCATTATCATTAGTGTAGCTCCATTAGTGTAGCTTCAGTATCATTAGCTTGCACGTTGTAGACATCTATGTCTTCTTATTGCCAAAAGTTGATCCTTATTTCCTTTTTGCTTGCAGATAATCTATATTCTCCGCCATCTTCTCACTTCCTTTTACTGACACTGTGCTGTGCCCTCTGTTGATGACATATTCTGTGATATAATTTCAGTTCCACTAAAACTGGTGTAAACCCAGGATGGTTTGCTAAAAAATGCCAAGGTTCTTATAAACCTGAACAGAACCAGCTCAAGGTCCAGAATTCAGTTCATACAGCCTGAGGGAAGAAGCTGTTCCTCAGTCTGGAAGTTCTACACTTAATGCTTCACAACCTCCTGCCTCAGGGGAGCAGGGCAAAAAGTGTTTGCTGGGTGAGTAGGGTTCACTGTTTAATAACCCATACCTGCATTTTCACCCACCTCCTGCTCCCTACATGACACATGCAAGATGATATAGAACAATTTAAGCATCCAAAATTCCAGAGTTACACCAGACATCAAATCATCTTTTAAAATCCAGAGGAGATTTGTTTGAGTGTTTCTCTTTATATGTCCTAATAAAAAAAACGGTGTTTTGTAATTTGTCTGCCCACTGTACAGGTACTTGGTGGAATCAAACTGATCTGAAATTATGACCACACCCAAAACAATGATGAGAATGAATACAAAAGCAGATTGATGAGCACCCTTCAGATAATTATTCAGGATGTTAACCTTTGAAGTGCAAAGCAGCTAGAAGCTCAGTCACACAACCCCTCCAAGGTCTGCTGCTGATAATCATTCAGAGAGGTGGAAGCTTCAGTAAAGGCTTTAAGCCTTGACATGATTTTATTGGGCCACAGGGACTTTATTGACTACATGCCAACAAATAGAATTGATCTGCATATGGCAAATATATATTTTAAACATAGGAAATATATTCACAATCTGGGAATTGTGGGTTAATGCCGACATTCAATCGTTTCTTATGTAGTTTGGTCAAAGAGTTTGAAACCACTAGTAAAAATGTTCTGTGTTGCATTCTTTTGCAACTAAAGTTATTAAGATTAATATGCATTGTTGCATTTTTTAGTATCAGCATGAGTAGATCCACTTTAGAGGTAGAGGTGAAGCTTCAAATGTAGAGATACACTATATGTCCAAATGTTTGTGGACAACCCATTTAATGGGTGTGGTGCAGACCCGATGAAGCAATGAACCCCAGGTGTCAACAAAACACTGTGTAGGATGGTGGTGGTTCCATATTGGTGTAGGGTGTATACATATGGCATGAACTCATGGAGTTGACTTGCTTGCCTAAATAGGTCACCAACAAGTGTCCACTACATTTCACTGCTTGGTGACCATTTGTAGCCCTGGACGTCATGTACCCTCACAATGGGATATTCCAGCAGGATAACACACCACATCATCAGGCCTAAGTTGTCCAGAATTGGTTTGAGGAGCATTCTGGAGAGCTCAGACAAATGTTGTGGCCTGCATTTTCACTTGATATGAGCCCAATCAAGCATTTAGGGGATGTGGTCTAGATGTCCATTTCCACCTAAAGATCCCTTTGCACTAGACAGAGCTGTGGGTGGTGGATGTCCAGATGACATGGCTCAACATATTGAGTTGCTGCATTTTGCAGGGCAAGGGGGAGTTGTACAAGATACTAGTGTCTGTCCCAGTACCAGTACCTGTCAACTGTAGTTTAGTCACTAGATGGCAGTGTTGATTCAGCAGCTGTGTCCTCTTTTTTATTATTATTTTCATCACTGTAGAGAGAAAACAATTTCTTATTTTGTAGTACAGAAATAAAACACTGGGGTTCTGACACACACTCAGGGTTGAAGAACTAGAGGGTCCAGATAGGAACAACAATGCCCATTGTATGTAAAAATAAATCAATGAAAGAATGATAAAATAAATAGATCACTTATCTCTTTATGTACATATCTGGGAAAATGAATAAATCAAAAGGAAAGAGAAGAAAACAACCTCAGTTTGAATGAACCTCAGATGAACTAACTAAACCAGGGGTCACCAACCCTGCTCCTGAAGAGCTATGCCTTGCTGCAGCTTTCAACTTCAACTCAAATCTAACACACCCCATTCAGCCAATCAAGAATTTTTGAAAGCTACAATTATTTGGACCAGAGTGGATTAGGTTTGAATCTAAAGTCTAAAGGAAGGGATCTCTCCAGGAGCAGGGTTGGTGAGAGGGCTGGAGTCAAACAGAACTCAACAAAATCTTGTTCAATTGGGAAAAAGAGACAATCACTATTGGGGATGGACAGTTTACCATTCACATTATAGTTCAGTGTCTCATTAAAAACATTTATTTTCACACTGTATGTACATTAATGACAAAAATTCATCATGTGATCATGAGACAAAGAGTGACACCACATGAACAGGTTAACATATTTAAATATATGGACATTTAATCTTCATTTTAATCTGCATTTTACTATATTGAGAGATGGGGATGATATAACCAAACACATAAAACAGTAAAGATTTCTTTTAAAATTAATTAGCAAAATGTATTTAATAGAAATGCAATCTTCCCCTTCTTCTTTAGTAAGTAGTAATAAATGTGTTTTTTTCCTCATTTTTGTATTAATTACAGTTTACAAATGCAAACTACAATGTAATGTAAATTACAAAAATAACTGTCTTCAGTTTTATGTGTTTAGTCATATCACCTCATCTCTCATTATAGTTAAAATGAAGATGAAATGTCCATATGTTTAAATATGTTAAAAAGCCATGCAGTGTCCTTTTCCCATGACTGTATCAACAATTTTCAGCTTTCCATAAAATGTATAGATACAGGGATTAGTTTCCACAAATCATAGTTATAGAACATACTGTAAAAGTGCCTGATCATTCAATGTAAAATTACTTGGATTATTCAATGCAATTTGAGTTGAAAAATCACAGTTCAGTTGAAGTTATTGAAGTATGTCATTTTTTAAATATATTTTTTCTTTTCATTCATTTGTGGATGCCACCTTCTGTTAATAGAAATGTGCCAAAATGAAATAATAAACGTTCTTCTCCATAACCCAAAAAAAATTTAATGTAAGCTACCATTAAAGCAAAGGGGTGACAAATACAAAAAATAAAGAAATTCATGAAAAATTAAAAAGATTTCTTGTAAGACATCACATTACAAAATCTGCAAAATAGAAGTATTTTTATGAAGTGGACACAATTGTCTGTTTTAAAAAAATATTTATATTTTCACTCATGGATTTAGATCCCCCAACCCATTCCTATATGTAATGAATATAAAATGAACAAAATCCCCCCAGAAGTCCATTCCACAAGAGTCCTGATTGAAAGCAATCATTGAAACTCCAGCAGATTTAAATGTCTCACGGTGCTGAAAACAGCTGGACCTGAGTGCAAAAACTGTGGATGACTAAAAAAGGGATAAAACGCATTAAAATGGTTTTGAAAAAGCCTTGTCCCTCTTGCCACACTCAGCCCTAAATCCTCTCTCCTTCAACCTCTTCAGCCCAAACCCAAACACAGTGGGATCAATCCCCCTCATTCTCACTGGACATGCCTAATTAACCATTGCTAAGCAGGGCTATTAAAGTCTACTTAAACTCTGACCATCTGTAATAGCCTCGGCCTATCACCAGCCACACACACAGATCTAATAGCTTTACCCAATTACCACTGAAGCGCTGGGGGAGAGAGGACGATGAGATCCACTAACCTGGTAATGAAGAACCTACGGCATACCTGTCTTATCTTAATAACCTTATATACACACACACAGTCCCACACAGACGCACACACACAGCAATCTGCTAAATGTCAATTGTGTTTCTTCTGGGAGTGTGTGTGAGTGGCAAGGAGACAATGGCCGGAGGTTCCATTCACAAACTTGAGAGAAAGAGAGAGAGAGAGAGAGAGAGAGAGAGAGAGAGAGAGAGAGAGAGAGAGAGAGAATATATGTTCTTCAATACATCATCATGACCAGCAGCATGTTTACAGCGTGTTCCATTTACACAGCCTATTTGCTTTAAAGTCCCATTCAGGATTATTTTAAAGCTAAATTAAATGCAAATGACATGTAAATGATTGGAACTAAGTTTATATAACCAACAAATTCAGTCTATGCTGAAAGAAAATATTAATATAATTAATTTAATTGCAAAGAACTTAATACATTTTATTTGCATTTATTGTACTTGGCAATGCCAACATTCAGCACATAGACAAACATATCTAAAATGTAAATCTAAACACTGAAGCAGGATTACGTTAGTCTGCATTAATCTACATTTGCTAACTATAAGTCCAAATATTTGTGGATGAACGCATTCAGCTACTTTAAGTTGAACCCAATTGCTGACACAGATAAGCAAATGCACACACAGCTTGTCCAGTCCCTGTTGTGAAGTACTGCCAATAAGACTTTCATGAACCAATTGGCACCATGCCAAATGTCAGGTGTGGACTAGAGGGATATAAAGCCCTCCAGCACTGAGTTATCGAGCAGTGGAACTGTGATCTCTGAAATGATGGTGTTTCGCCCAGTACTTCTGGGATGAGTTGGGAGTTGGATATGAGGCGGCGTGGTGATCATGCAACATCCTAACCTCACTAATGCTCTTGTCACTGAATGCACTCAAATCCTCAGAGCAACACTCCAGAATTTTGTAGAAATCCTCGTCTGGATAGTAGAAACTAAACAAAAGCAGGATGAAGTATTTTAAATACCCTTGATTTCACAAGAAACTATGAATGAGAAGCTGTCCCAATTCCTCTGTCCATTTAGTGTAGCATTAAATGTTTAAAGTAGCCTTAAATGACTTTAAAGTTATTCCTTTCAGCACATTCATGCGAAGTAATTTGTACTTTGCTGTAATTTCCATTTAAAATGCATTATATGGTCTTGTAGTGTTGAAAGTGTGGGTTCCATCATCAATGTTCAAACAAAAGTCACTTGGTGGACATCTATGCAATGCTGCCTGCGAAATAATTTTCAGTCACAAGTGACAAAGGCTCTGATCTGTATGAATGGGGAGAGACCAACATTTTCTTGGAGGTCACCAAGGTCCCTCTTTCAAATACCAGTGAACAGTCTCCTCATTCATAATGTTTCTGATCAAACTCAGAGGCAGAACCAATCAGAATCTTCATTTCAGGGGAGGACAGGACAAAGAGAGTCAAACTCAGTGGCAGAGTCAATCAGACAACATATATTAATACATTTGGTTGCAATTCATTCCACAGTCTCATTAAGGAAGGACCTGATGTTCTTCAGAAATATTAGCTAGATCACTGTATAAACTTGTGCAGGTTAAAACATACTCTGAACACTGACGCTGTTTATAAACAGGTTTATTTGGATGGGTTAGTATATTATAAATTATATTACAGCTCTGACAGGCTGTATGATGAGCTGAGAATCAGTGTTAATCAGTCAGTCTGAGATGAGGTGGGTTTTCTCATTCAGAGAAAGGTGTCATTTGTCACTCAATCAGCAACTGTTCCACTTGCAGGACGCTTTAGCCAAAATGTGCAAATGATATTTTATTCTTCTTTAGCAAACTAAGAAATTTTCAAATGGAGTGCACTCATTGTCGGGTTTACAAAAGTCAGTCTAGCCATCATGACAGCGGGCTGTGTGTAATGCAGCCTGATTACCGCAGATTAGGTTTGACACCCCTGCAGTAAATGGTTCAAGAATGTTTCTCTGTGATCATAACCTCTTTCACTTATTCAAACAGCACATGGATTCTTGATATAGTGAAGACTCCTGAGTGGAGCTGGAGTGCCACTTTGCTGTTGCTATTGTTAGTTTGCAGCTAGTTCATTTTTCCAGAGGTCTTCTGAGAGCACTGTACGAGTACACTGCAGTCTGCACCCTTAAAAATAAAGATGATTCAAATATTTCTTGAAGGACCTTCTTGAAGGCAATAAAAAGGACCACTATTTGTTTTATAAAGAATTATGTTTTAAGAAATATGAAAGCCTTGGTAAAGAACTTTTACATCAAGTCTTTTAAACTTTATAAGGGTCTCCACACTCACACATCTATATTACAACATGGGGCCTGATTCACAAACATTCACATATTCTGGGACGATATATGTAAATGAGATCCTTGGTTCTATTTGAAACCAAAAGAAGTTCTTATATTGCATCTTTCAAAGTACAATTTGAAGTATGTTTATGTTATAAGTGTCAACACCTGTTGAATATATAATTTAAAAGTGACTTTAAAGGTGAATGTGACTATGAGTGGATTCCATCAAAGTTACATACAGCATCCAAGGAGCGGGGCTTGCTACTGAGGGGACAAATGAATAAATGGCACTATAAAAACAGTGGTGTAACTAATGTCTTGGGTTAACACACTGTCAACACGTTTCTCCTGCATCTAGAGCATATGGTTCATTATCGCATGATAGCACATTTTTACGTTCTATGAAAAGAACAGAAAACCTGCTGACGCAAAGCACACTTGTAATAGAAATTAATAGGCAAGTTCTGAAGCAGCTGCCCACTGACTTGAGATTGAAGGCAGTGGGTGTTCTGTTCTTTCATAAAGGACATACAGCCTCTGTATAATAAAAATGACCACATGGTAAAAGACCAAGATACCGATGCAGCAGATAGAGTTTATGTTTAAAAAAAGGTCATTACTACACTGTAAAAATAATGTGTTCCCCAGTAAAAACGAACTCATCTGACTACAGTGACAGTTCTTAATTTAACTTTCTACTGATAAATGTTCCAACTCCAACTCAAATCTAACACAGCCCATCCACCCAGTCAAGAACTTCTGAAGGCATTAATTAACTGGAACAGGTGGGGTGGATAATGGTTGAATCTAAAGTCTGCAGGAAGGTAGCTCTCCAGGAACAGGGTTGGTGACCCGTGGTGTCAACTAATACAGTGAAATAATACATTGTCCCACTAATGCGAAACTGTTCAGACAGGGAGCTATATCAGTTACTGTAATTCAGGATAATTAATCTAACTGCTGTAGCCAAAACTGAGCCACTATTAAAACATTCTTTAATAATCTTTTTAAAAACTGGACCGTTTTAAAAGTCTATTGTGATCAAACACTTAAGAAATTTGAATGATTAGAGCCAGATATTTCAGAAGAAAATGCTTTTAACTGTCATCTTTTTAATTGTGTATGCAGAACATAAACACACATACTCACTGGGTACATACTAGTATGTTCTCTGCCATATGACTTAACATTTTAAAAAGACATATGCAGGCCTTTTCAGTTAAAAGTGCCTACTAGTGTGACAAAAATCTGCAATATCTGGAAAACCTAATAGAGTAAAAAAGCACCACATCAGCACACTAACGTCTGGTGTAAGAAGACCCTAGTTTAGTTCCTGGTTGGTATCTATTATAGGTCTTGTTACCAATGTCCTGAAAATAAAACACCTGGCCTAACATACATTTAACTTACATCTGCCATCTGTGTCACTTACCAGCACCTCTACATGTCATCGAGCTTGCTAACATTTAGCTACTAGTTAGCAATACTAGAAGAATTAACTAGTTATATCTGCGGGTTACATTATGTAACCACATATTTTTACATTGTGCAAACTTCATCAGGTGTGTTCTGCTCAGGTCCACACATTCACTAACTTGCACACAGAGAATAGGACATATATAAAGAGGCCCTGATTCCCTGTTGTCATGTTTAACTATGACCACTTACGCCTGATACAACTGTCATAATAAACAATATAAAAGCACTGTTCGCTTTGAAGTCAACATACACACATCTGTACACATGCCCGCACTCACCTCCTCCTCTCCCCCCCCCCCCCCCTTTGACAATAAAGAGGGCCTATTGTTCAGTATAGTGAGCGTATGTGTGAGGCTTCATCTTCACTTGTCAAAAGTCCTTACAGACTGACGGCAAAGCAAGCACTGCTGACATACCCATCACTTTATTGACATGCTGACACACTCTCTCTCTCATTCTCTCTCCCATGAAGGCACACACATACACACATACACACACATGCTCATTTGCTTTTAAACCCTATGAGGACAAAGTTATGTTGGGCCCCTTAATGTAAAATCTATATTCAAGTATGTATGTAGCAATAATTCACACAAGCTCAAAGTTTTGTGAATATATAATAATAATATTGTGAAAAAGTTCATTTGCTTTCTTAATTTCTTACAGAAATTTAGGACAAAGTAATTACTTGTAATTGTAGTAATTATATGTAATTGTAGGATTAAATAATTAAATGTAATTGCAAGTAATTACATGTAGAGTAATTACAAGTGACATATTTTACATCTTTTGTTATAAATTATAAGAATATTTTATTTATATATATATATATATATATATATATATATATATATATATATATACACACAGTATAAACAGTTTAATGTTTTGAATTACATTTTGAGCAAAAAGAAACTTCAAAAATTCAAATTTTTTTAGATGCACAAGTAATTTTCACAATGATACTCCTGCTTCCTCAAAAGTGTGAGCACTTCCATTTAAATCCACTGTTGTCCAAAGAGACAAAAAATCCAAATATGAATGGGCCTGCATTTAAATATTATGTGTATGTAAGAAAAGATACTATACATACAAACAAATGCTGATTTGCATCCAGCAGCAACTCACACATTTTCAATCTAGGTGAGATAAGCCCAGTAAATGGCTGGGCCATGGCAGGAGTAACGGAGAGTGTCTTCAATGTGCCACACAGATGGCAGCAGTACATGGACAAGTGTTGTCCTGTTGGAACAAAAATTGGAGTGTGTGTGTTCAGAAAAGATAGATCCGCTGGTTGTAGGACCTCATTAACATAAAGCTCAGTTGTCAATGGGCCTGTAATGGAGAACAAAGGTGATTTGCATTGTATGAAAATGCACACCACAACATGACACCAGGTCTTCTGGATGTGCATACATGGCTTGATAAAACTGTGGATCTTGGATAATAAAAATAGGTGATGAGATAATCCTTTTTATTTGTTTTGTGTGAGTGAAATTACAACAAATACGTGAATTTATGAAATTAACTATTGATGCTGACTCACAGCCCACACACGGGATTCAGTGGGCCATTCTGAGGACTCCACACCATTACAGTTGTGCATTGCAATCAGTTGATTCCTTCTGGGTGCTACTATTTATTTATTTATTTTTTTGACAATGAGTGTATATCTGTACTAGAGCTACTGATCAATTCATTATGAATAATCACGTATAATCACAGTGAATTGAGAGCAGGTTTTATTTTTGGTGGTGGATTATACAGGGGTTATGACAAATTAAATATGGAACTGAATGAATAATCGCACAATTAGCAGCAATTTATCACATTGACAGTCCTAATCTGTATGTAACACTAAGCTGTGCTATATGTAATATATTTGTTTTCTATTTTAAGTCTCAGAAAACATGAAAGCACTTTGACTGTTTAGAATTATGTTTGTCTCTCTCTTTCACACATGCAGTTACACACACACACACATACACACAAAAGGATCGATTGACATCTGTGTTGCTCACCATGGACAGGCCTGTCTGCTAGGCCCTAATCTCAGTGAGTCCCCGCTTTCCCTGGGAGCCCATTATGGGCATATTACGCAAAGTGGTTCATTAACGCCGGATGGTGTGGTGACGCCAGACTTTCCCTGACTAGTCTGCTGGAAGGTGTTGTAGTGATAGATTGAGCTGTGTGTGTGTGTGTGTGTGTGTGTGTGTGTGTGTGTGTGTGTGTGTGTGTGTGTAAGAGTGTGCGTATATATGTGAGCCATCTTCATCTCTTTGTTCAACCAGAATAAAGAGAAAAGACACAGCAACAATACCCCACTTTGGTCTCTCTCTCGTCCTCTTTCTCACTCTGAGTCTCTCTCTCTCATTGAAAGTCTGGTCACAGCTTTCTCTCTTCTGTCTGACTGCTGCTTGATTGTTATTTGATCCTGCATTATTCAGTGAACTCAGACAGAACTAAAGTGTCACAAGTTTGTCTCTCTGTGTAAGTAGAACTCTGCTCTTTGATATACATTTTCACACACATTAGGAAGCCGGAGAATCAGCTTGTTTCGTGATGTGTGTCAGTCTGATTGTAGATACATGAATAAAATGATGACACAATACAGAATTATCATACAATACAATGATAATGCTGTGCAAGAAACTGTAAACATTAGACTCTAGACATTAGATGTATAGAATAATAAACCGGGCTGAGCTCCATTATTGTCAGCAAAACTGATTCACAACACAAATAATAATATATAAGATTTATTACTACTTAAAATGAACACATGCACCACATCAGCTGCAAATGATTAGGTCATTGTTACGGAGGACTTTGGGGGAGGTTTGGATTGCTCTTGATTGTTGAGCTGATTATAATGATAATGAATCACCATTATGAGTTCCAAAGAGCCTCAGAGGCCTCACAGCAAGACTGTAGATGCACAAGAGTCAGAAGAGGTTAAACAGGTATAAAATAAATAAATAAATAGATAGATGATAGATAGATAGATAGATAGATAGATAGGATAGATAGATAGATAGATAGATAGATAGATAGATAGATAGATAGATAGATAGATAGATAGATAGATAGACAATGACTTGGAACAATGTACTTTAGACAGTTGAATCCAAAGTTGAAAACTAGACGAAGATAAAGAAGCAGCATTTAAGTACATGAACCTCATATTAACTGAAACTAAGCATTGTGGTGGAAGTCTCATGCGTTGTTGCTGCTTTGGTGCAGCTGGGCCTGGACAGTTCTCCATCATAGAATCCATAATGAAATCTTTATCGTATCAGAGGGGGCTTGAGAAAACAGCAATATTTTATACAAAGCCTGATCTGAAAACATCACATAACTGAAAGAATTCTGCACAGAGGAGTGGGAAAATATTTCATCCAGTCAATGTCAGCACAGTGTGCTTTTTTTTCTTAACTTGATTCTCAAGAAAAATGTTCAAAACTCTTCAATAAATCATTAATACATTTTTGACTTTTAAATGTTTAATTGTAATAAATTATTCTTATTTAAGAATAATTGGTATTCTCAAAAAATATGGTTTTAAATATTTTCTTAACCATACAGTAGCCTCACATTTGTTTGAGACTGCAAGAATTCACCCTTCAATATGATCCATTTAAATAGGTATATTATAGAGTTAATGCCAAGTTTAACCAGATTAAAAGTGGAGATTACTTTAAAAGTACTGTTAGTGTCTGGTATGTGTCTACATATTAATAATAATTCACTTCTAGTTTAGTTTACTGAAAATGTTTGAAAGCTTAGTTTTATTCAGTTTTTCCCCCATTTTCTCTCCACTGTACAGGGTTAATCAATATTGAAAATTAATTTATATTGTTGATAATCATTCAGTTGCAGAATAAAAGACTGTTACAAACAGTGTAAATTAGAAAATGATAAAACAAAAAAAAAAAACAAGAATAATTATGACTTTTTTTGAGGACATTTTTTAAGATTTGTTGGAGAACTGCACTTAGAAATATTTTCATAACCTTCTTAATGTTTTTATCTAAGATCCTTTGGTCATTTTTCTTAAGTGTTTGTGAACTCTGCCCCAATTGAAGATTCTTGAATATTTAATACCATTTTTAACAAACTAAAAATAAGAGTATTGCTACATGCAGAGTTTGCATTTAACAAGCATGACAAACTTATTAAAGCAAATCAACTAAAATGACCTTTTCTGAAGGGTTCTTCACTGATTATTTCACTTGCTAATTTTGTTCATAAAAATATTGTATGAAATGACAAAATAATGCTCAAAACTTTAATCAGCAGTCTACATCCCTCTCTCTATTGATGTATTTGCACTTCTGCTCCCCCCCCTGTTCTTTGATAATACAGGTGTACTCGGATAAGCTGGCAGGTTCGACAGGCGGCTGCTGAAAACACAAACATCAGCGTGTTCCAATCAATAGCCATTAAACGTGGAATTAGTGCTAACTTGATCAAAACAGCGTGTTTAGCGCCAATCAATTAACATGGTAAACCCAAGGGGCCAGCTCATTGACACAAGGGCCCACTGATCTCAGCAGGACATGCCAATCACTCTCCACAGCCCGCAGCACTATATGAGTAGGAGGAAAAGATGAGAGAAAGAAAGCAATAGAAAGATAGAAGTAGTCTCCATGGCTCACTCCTTCAGCCCATCTCCAACCTCAAGATGAAGTTCTTGGATGGGAATGGGATGAAAAAAACAGAATTCATTTCTTGAAGCAGACAAGAGTGGGTGGAGGGAAGGTATCGTGATGGTACTTCTGCATTCACTGTCACATTATCTCATCCGGAGAAAAAAAGAGAAAGTGGAAAAGCCAATTGATCTCCTCAAGTGCTGTATAAATCCACATGTCTGATTCCACATCAAATATGTTATCACATACTATACGAACATACAGTATATAAGCCTAATCAGAGAAACAAGTGTTTTTCAACCTCATAGCTCTTTAGACCATCTGCACTCTCAATGCACAGAAATACAGGGATTGTTTTTCAAAAATCCTTTGAAAGAGATAAAATGAACTGTCCTGGAGTAGAACAGTTTATCTAAAGAACAGCATTAAGGCCTCAGCTAAGCATTTACAATGTACCATCATTTGTCACATCTTGCTTGTCATCTTATGGGAGACATTGCCAAATGGATTTTTTAGGAACTGCAAAATTACATAAATAATCATTCTTAATAGCCTTGTATTCCGTATTCACAATCAATATCCAACAGAATTTCTGAGATGTAAAGTGCCTTTTTACTCCTTATTAGCAAATAACCCACAAATAATTGTTGTAATCATTGTATTATATTTTATTTATTACATTATATTTCAATTCTGTTTTTAAATTATGTTTTGCATCTCAAATGAAGATAATAATATCTGGCATGTGTTTCTATTCGAGGGGTGTGGGGAGGGTGTGGCGGGGCAGGGGGGGTGGTTAAAGGAAGGCAATCTAGGAAAACATCCCACAAAACTGTGGTTCAGTATGAGCAGTGTATCAAAATGTGTCTAAATGAACTAAACTTTGTGTGTCCTCAAGAAGCAATTCATACTTGAGGGGAGGGGGTTTAGCAAGTGATTCCTGACATTTCTTCATTATATAATTGTGTATTGTTGAGTCAAAACACTTTAGACATAGTTTTGTAACCACTTTCAGCCTAATGATCATCAACAACTCTTCTTGTGAGCTCATCAGAAATGTTTGTTCATGCCATAATACATTTCCAGAAACATATTATGAAGATCAGATTTTGATCCCTTCTCTTTAAATAAACAGGGCATCAGCTGTGCCATCCCTTTGTTTAAAAACAACTCAATGGAGACTCACACCATCTTCAAATTATATGCTAATCCCAATCAGCAAAAAAATTTTGCCGTTCACAGATTTGTAATATTGTCATGTATCTGTCTTGTCCCTGTGGTCTGTCTGTTTTGTTTACCTTCCCATGTGCTTTTGAGCACATGTCATGTCTCCTCCCATTCCCAGCTATGTTCCATTTGTAACCCTGCCCCATCGTTATCATGCCCCAGCCATGTCCAATGTCATTGTGTGTGTATATAAATCTCTTGTCTTTGTTAGTCCTTGTTGGTCTTTGTACATGTGGCTTTGTAACTTTAGTTTACTCTGCCTTAGTGTTTATCTGTACCCTGTCAATAACATCACCCAGCGTGTACGTCCGCCCCTACCTCTGTGTCCGTGAGTCGCTACAAATATTGGATCATTTTCCTCAATAAATAAAGATTAGATTCATCTAGATGAAACTTTATTGTCATTGTGCAGAGCACAGGTACAGAGCCAATGAAACTTAGATAGAATCTCAATTCAGTATCCAGTATACTGTAGTATGAGTAAGGCAGATTCTAGCCTTGTCTACTAGCTAAGGATATTCTGAGTGAACAGCAATGCACTTTATAAGTCGCTCTGGATAAGAGCGTCTGCTAAATGCCATAAAGGTAAATGTAAATGTAAATGAAAGAAGTACATTATGATGAATAAAGTACAATAACAGTGCATAGGGTGCAAGAATACAGATAGGTGGCAGTGCAAGTTTCATTAAATGGTGGTGGCAGTGTCCTTGTTAATCAAAGTGTCAGTGGTCAAACCTCAGAACTAAACTCTTCCTGAGTTCGCTGATGGGGAGCAGAGGTTCCACACCAAGGATGGGAGGAGGGTGAAAATTTAAGTGGTAAGGGTGAGAAGTGTTGATGTTTCTCACCCTGCATTTGGCAGCTTTCACCACCCGCTAGAGTGCTTTATGTTGAGCTGCAGAGCAGTTGCATGTACCATGCTGAGATGCAGTTGATGAGTATGCTCTCAATGGTACAGTGGCAAATGTTTATATGGATCAGCCATGTTACATGTGAAATTTATCTAATGTTTTATGCCTCCATGTGGTGTGGGAGACATTTTGATAAAACCTGGTCTTCACGTCCAGGTTGCTGTGGTTAAAGTCCCCTGCTACAACAAATGCTCCATTCAGATGCAGCACAAAGGACTTCCCTAGCCACGCTAACATTAGCATCCAGAGGTGCATAAACAACAACAGTGACAATGCAGGTAAACTCACAGGGTAGGAAGAACAGTGCTGCACCTATTAATTAGAAACTCCAGATCAGCAGAACAATGGGATTCCAAGATGTGCACCATGTTTTATTTATATAGATACAGGTTACTCCATTGTGGGTCTTCCCCATAGCCACCACTGACCTGTCCTCTCTAAATAGTGCCCATCCCGCCAGTTCCACCACACTATTTGCCACATCATTGCTCAACCATGTTTTGGTGGAAAATATGAGATTGCCATCCATGGACCTTCCCTGCGTAAAGGTTCAGATATTTATCTCATCCAGCTTTTCATGCATCCAGACCTTTGCACTTACCCCACCTTTGTTTACATTTACGATGCTAGGCTCCTGTGGTTGACAGGAATAACTTGCCAGGTACCAGCAAGTGTCTGTAGATCATCCCAGAGGTATCTGCTGAAGTCCAATGAATGGCTAAACCCTGATAATCTTACAGTGCTTGTCGCAACGTGAGTCGGGCAAAATCAATGGAGAGGCTAAGTTGCAAATGCTGGCCATTTGACCATATGTAATGTTTTTGTAGTATTTTGAAATATTCTCTTTTTTTATGGTTATCCTTATCTATTGTTAGGACATGTGTGCATGTTGGATTAAGTTTTAGGATGGATTAAATTTGGAAAATTCAAAAAGGTCCACAAACTTTCAAGCAGCACTGCTTGGCAAACCAGAAGTAAGAAGCCTTCTGAATTTAGCACCTTTCTTACTGTTGTGTAATCACTGGGATGCTCTCAATCAGAAAGGTTCTTCTTAAGCACTCTAGTGCCAAAGAAACTGGCATGAGGTGTAGCTATGGGACCAAAGGACTGCATGTGGCCTGTATGTATTTGACATATTGTGCTGTACACAGATCTCTCCCACTACCCACTATGGAGATAGCTTATCTTAATGAGAGACCAAAGAAGCAATGTAGCAAGATCATTACTGTAATCACAAGCACTGATGAGGTAGGTTATCTTTATCACACACACACACACACACTGATATAAAGGATGCCCTGTCCAAATGTGCATTGGGATAATTGATGCAGATATGAAAATAACCCATGATGGCACAGCAGATCCTGCTCTAATTGGCCTGTGTAAAAGTGATTAATACATACCACTGGACATTATAACTCTTGCAGTAAACAGTGCGGACCTAGTGAGTTCTTTTTTACCCAGCTTCTGTACCACTAGCCAAAATTACAGAGAATGTGAACAAATTATAATGACATAAATACAATGAACGAAGATCTGAAATTTCAAGCAAGAACGGGACAATAGAGGCAGAAAAACAAAAAGAAATGTGCTCACAAAAAAATGAAACATCTAATAAATGAGATTAGACCATCTTTATCATTATGGTAGTGCATCTCAAAAGATTAAAATAATGTGTTCTGTTTATAATTAAAATTAAAAACGTTATGACGTATAATATATATATATAATAGGCGTATAATATAATAAGACGTATAATATATTATATATATAATTATATATATATATAAAAGTTATATAATGCATGTTTGGGCACCCTTGGTCAAAATGACTGTTACTGTGAACATTTAAGTTAAAGATGAAATGATCTTCCCTTTGTATTTTAAACTGTATTTTATTTTCATCTTTTACATTTTCAAAATAGTAAAACTTTGGGCACCCTGCATGGTAAAGTAACCATTTGTCTATCAGAAAGACAAAAATAAGAGAAGAGAAGAGAAGAGAAGAGAAGAGAAGAGAAGAGAAGAGAAGAGAAGAAATGAGAAAGGAGAGAAGGGAAATGAAGAGAGAGAAAGTAAAACAAGAGAAAGTAAAAAGAATAGAGTTGAGTAAAGAGAGAAGAGGAGAAGAGAACAGAACAGAACAAAAAAGAAGAGAAGAAAAAAGAGAGTAGAAGAGAATGGAGAATGAAAGATGAGAAAAGAGAAAAGAAGAGAAGAGATGAGGAAGGGTATGATGTGTGCCACAAAAGGCAGAAGCAAATGAAAATAGAAGCTCCGTGAGCTTTTGTCCAGTCTGACCTGTCTCTACTGACCTCCAGTATCCCACTACCCCCCTGTGGAACATTGTACAGATGTCTGTGGTACTGCAAAGTGCTGTGATTTCCCATGTGTTCTAGCCTCAATGAACCTCCGATTCTCTCTCTTTCCTCTCCCTCATCACCGAAAGCTTATAGATTCCTGGCTGGGATTCAGATGGTAATTGAATATGGTTTGCGTCTGTTCAGATGATAGCAGAGAAAGAGAGTGTGGGCTGGGCTCAACTGAGTTTCAACACCTGTTGTTTTGCTCTAAATGTGAAGTTATCTCCCCAAACTGTCATTCATAACATAATTCACAACACGTTTACATTACAGGTGTTAAAAAAATCGGTGTATTATGATGGATCAACCTAAAAGTTTTGACTCAAAGGTCAAATTAGAGTCTCAAAAACAAATATTAAATCACTGATAAAATATAATTAAAATTCATATTTAATAAAAATGTAATAATTTGTAATGTTTGTAATATTTGGCTTGTTCTGGATACTGCTCTTGCACAGATCTCTTACTCTAGGGGGGTTTCCAACTAGCACCACAATATCATCGACCCTGCTCCAGCTTTTCCTCTTCTCGGACTCCATAAATAGATGCCTTGTTGAGTGTTAAAGGAACTCCCATTCATATTTCAATCAGTGGATGGTCTCTTCATCTGCCAACAGCCAGTGATGTTACTTTTTTTTTCAGGTTTCAGGGATGCTGTGCAGCAACAGTACCTCTCCATGCCCTAAAGCATTAATAACATTTATTGAAGATGCTAAAAAATATATCTTATGATGTCAATAGTGGCCAGTACAACAGGCAGTGAGTAGGTAGCAGAGCTAGACCACCATATGTTCTCAGTAAGCATGATACATAGGGCCCTGCAAATTAAAAAGTAGTTGCTTCCATGTGTAAAATTGAGATTTAAGTTTAAACTCTACCTTAAGTAAGATCATCCTTTATTAGTCACACAGTAGGGAATATTACATATGCAGGGGAAATTCCATATGCTGCTGCCATATTCACACAATTACACGAATATTGACATATTTGGTTTTTCTGTTGCACCTTAAACAGTGAAGCAGTTCCAGGTGTCTGGATAAAATTGTTGCACCATTTAAGGGGGAAAAAAGCTGCAAGCCGGACAATAAACAGCTAAATTGGCTTCTATTTCTTCTACTCCACCTTAAATGCTGTTGTCATAGAATTAATGTAGGGTCCTTCTTTTTTATTTTTCTGTTCCACCTTAAATAATTAAGGAGGTAAATTTATAGTTATTCCACCTTAAATTCTACAGCTACATTTTTAAATCCATACATTTTCATGTGTAATTTGAATACAAAATGAAACTCTGACACTTTAATGCAGTGAGCTCTGTGACAACCTGTTTAGAGACTATATATGGATATGATGGTCATCACACTGCTTTTGGTTTAAAACAAGGTGACATTTATCCAGTCTAGAGATCGTATATGGATGTGATATACTCTCCTACATTGTTTTAAATGAAGGTGATGGTTATCCAGTCTTCCAAGCTTCAGTTGTAGTCTACTTTTGTGACTTCTGGACAGTAATATTTTATGTTTATTCCTATACTTCAATAAATATTGTTTATACATCTTTGTTTATATAATTTAGTTTACATCTAATAAACAGTATATATCTGTTTATTCTTTGGCCCATAAAGAAGGTAAAATAAAAGTGGAGTTTGAGGTGCAACTGTCAAAAAATGGTCCCATTTTGAGTTGAGGTAGGGGCCCCTTATTAGAATTTTGCTTGGGGCCCCAGGGACGTCTGGGTCGGCTCTGGTAGCTAGTATGGTAAAATCAGTTTTGCTAGATTGAAAACACTCATGAAGAAAAATCTATGAAGCTCTACTTATAACACACACACACAGACACACACACACACACACACACACACACACACACACACACACACACACCAGAGAGAGACAGGGGGGTTACCCTCTGACAGAGCCCTAAGCTGTGATTATCTGTGCAGGCAGCAAAGGGAGCTCTCACGGGCATCCTAACCCCTGCCTGCCGATAATTAGCCCCAGTTAATTACAACCCTACTGCAGGTTAAGCTAGTGAAAACCACCCAAGAGATACCGGCATACCACACACACACATACATACACACACACACATGCACACATGCACAAATACCTCCTGAGACTGGTTTTATGAGCTCAGTGTCCAGGTTCAGGGCTAAGTCTGACCAGGGTCAATATCAGAACTGACAGCTGACAACTCAAGACACACACACACACACACACAGGCCTCTGAGAGCAACTGTAAGAGCCAATACAAGAAGAGCTGACTGAAAAATGAAATGAGGTCCTTCTGTTCTGAAGAGGTTTTTGTCTTTCTCATAAACGTTTGGGAATCCGTTGTGCATCTTTGTTGTATTGTTGTATTTTTATGTTGCTTGGCCTTATCCAGATCCTGATATTCTACATGGATGACATGACCAGGTGTAAACTGGTATAATATCATGAACAAATCGTTCATTTCTGTTTATAATTTAATTCAAAAGTTACACTGTCATATATCTTATATTCTTTAAATGCAAAGTGAAATATTTCAAGCATTTGAGTTAATTACTGTACAGGTTGTTTAAATACTGTGTCTAATTCAGCACATGCAACCACAGTCATGGGGAAGACTGCTGACCTGACCGTTGTCCAGAAGATAACCATTGTCACCCTCAGAAAGTCGTTCCAAAAAAGGCTGGCTTTTCTCAAAGTGCTGTATCAAAGCATGTTAATAGAAACCCATCCTCCCCGTTTGAGCCTTGGTTCCTCTCAAGGTTTCTTCCTCTTAGCCTGAGGGCATTTTTCCTTGCCACTGTTGCCCACTGGCTTGCTCAATTGAGGCTTGGACCCAGATTTCTGTAAAGCTGCTTTGTGACAATGCCTTTGTTGTAAAAAGCACTATACAAATACATTTTGGATTGACTGATTGAAGTTGACTGGAATGGGGAAATGTTTTGGGAAAATGTGCACAATTTGCAGCAGGGATGAACACAGCCTTGAGAGAATTGTCAAGAAAAGTAGATTCAAGAACTTTGGAGAGCTTCACAAGGAGTCGACTGAGACTGGTATCAGTGCAACAAAGGTGACCACACACTCACGTCTCCAGGAAAGGGGTTACAATTGCAGCATTCCTAATATCAAACCCCTCCTGATTCAGATACATCAGAAGTGTCTTACCTGGGTTAAGGAGAAAAATAACTGGACTGTTGCTCAGTGCTAATGTTTCCAATGAAAGTAAATCTTGCATTTGGAAGTCAACAGTCTTAATAACAAACAAATTACTGAAAACCTCCCTGATTTATTAACACCAGATTATTATCCAACAGATCCAGAGGAGTTAGATAAATTAACAAACTGTTTACATAATAACCTCAGATCAACATTGGACAATGTAGCACCACATAAATATAAAAAATTAAGACAGAAGAAAATCACCCCATGGTACAACGATCAGACACGTACCTTGAAACAGTCAGCACGAAGGCTAGAACGGAAATGGCGTTCCACTAAACTGGAAGTGTTCCACTCAGCTTGGAAGGACAGCCTAATTGACTATAGAAGGGCTCTAACTAGAGCTCGCTCAGATTATTTATCCACAATGATCGAAAAGAACAAAAACAATCCCAGAGTACTTTTCAGTGAAATCTCAAAACTTACTAAAAATCAGGCAGGTACACCACCGACGATTCCATCAAATTTCACCAGTAATACCTTTATGGACTTTTTCAATCATAAAATAGAAAATATTAGACAGAAAATTCAACCCATAATATTAAATCCAAACAGTTTGTCTTCTGGTCTGGCTGATATAGAACAAAATATAGATATAGAAGAAAAGTTGGAAACCTTTCACCCACTTCCACAGTCAGAATTAGAGAAAATTATTTACTCCTCAAATTCCACCACCTGCTGTTTAGATGCAATACCATCAAACCTACTTAAAGAAGTGCTGCCAGCTATAATCAAACCTCTCTTAACAATAGTAAACTCTTCTCTTAGTCTAGGTTACATACCTAAAGCTTTTAAAGTAGCAGTCATTAAACCACTGCTCAAGAAAGCAAATCTGGATCAGAGTGTACTCGATAATTACAGACCTATTTCTAATTTACCATTTATATCTAAGATTTTAGAAAAAGCTGTGGCCCAACAACTGTGCAGATACCTGCACAAGAATCACATATATGAAAAGTTCCAATCTGGATTCAGGCCTCATCATAGTACTGAGACAGCCCTAGTTAGGATCACAAATGATCTCCTTCTTGCCTCTGATCAAGGCTGTGTGTCACTACTTGTGCTGCTAGATTTAAGTGCAGCATTTGATACAATAGATCACACTATTCTCCTAGAAAGATTAGAAAACGTGGTGGGAATCACAGGGACAGCCCTCTCGTGGTTCAGATCTTACCTAACTGATCGGTTTCAATTTGTAAATGTAAAGGATGTGTCTTCCAATCACACTCAAATGAGATATGGAATCCCACAAGGCTCTATTTTAGGACCACTACTGTTCACTCTTTACATGCTACCCCTTGGCACAGTAATAAACAGACATGGCATTAACTTCCACTGTTATGCAGATGATACTCAATTGTATATATCAGCCAAACCTGATGACAAAACTAGATTAAAGAAAATGGAAGACTGTATAAAAGACATAAAATCTTGGATGGGGCATAACTTCCTCCTTCTAAATAGTAACAAAACAGAGGTCCTCCTTTTGGGTCCTAAAATTGCAAGAAATAAATTATCAGACTTGATGCTAAATCTGTCCGATTTCTCAGTTATACCTAATTCAGTAGCCAAAAATCTTGGCGTCATAATTGATTCAGATTTATCGTTTGACCAACACATAGGTAATATTACTAGGACCGCTTTTCTCCATCTTCGTAATATTTCCAAGTTAAGAAAAGCCCTATCCTTACACACTGCTGAAAAACTGGTGCATGCTTTTATTACCTCAAGGTTAGATTACTGCAATGCACTATTGTCAGTTTGTTCAAGCAGGAACCTAAACAGACTTCAGTTAGTTCAAAATGCTGCAGCCAGGGTCTTATCTAAAACTAGAAAATTTGACCACATTAGTCCAATACTATCAGCACTGCATTGGCTTCCGGTTAAATTCCGAATTGAATACAAAATTCTTTTACTTACATATAAAGCCCTACATGGGCTCGCTCCTGAATACTTACAGGATCTAATTCACCTTTATGAGCCACCACGATCACTCAGATCACAGGGTGCTGGCTTCCTATTAGTTCCCAGAATTCAGAAGGCTTCAGCAGGGGGAAGAGCCTTTTCTCACAAAGCCCCCCAGCTCTGGAATAACCTTCCAGATAATGTTCGGGACTCAGACACAGTCTCAGTCTTCAAGGCTAGGCTGAAAACCTACTTGTTCAGTGTAGCATTTGGTCATTAATGTCTTAGCTTAGTTACAGGCTGCAGATCCAGGGGTTCATGGACATAGGGTTTTATGGTAAACTGGGATGTTGGTGCTGCCGTCTGACTCCTTTTCGCGATCACTCTGGTTTGTGACGGTGGAGCAGTTAGATGCCAATGTTTCAGGATGCTCCCATGTTTATGTTACCTTCTGGTTCTCTCCTTAGTTATGCTGTTATAGTTAGATCTGCCAGAGTCACTCGCCACACTCTGGTAATGTTTACATTCTCTGTTCTCTTTTTAAATTCCAAACTAATTCATCTCTGTATCTTTTCCGAGTTAACGATGACCCACCAGCCAGAACTGATTAGGTCCTAACCCCAAGTTCTTCTGCCCCACCTGAGAAGGACTCCAAGCTCCCCTGATACATGTATACATTGGCTCTCCACCTTCCACCAACTGGAGCTGGACTAGTTTCCCACACTACCATGGACTAGCTGCTCACCCACCATCACCAACTGTAGAAATCTACTGTTAATATTATGTCCACCAGATAATTAACATTACTTCAATACCCGAGTTATAGAACAGAGATGTAGGGGTCCAGTGTCCCCTAACCATGTATAAGTAGTTTGACCAGAGGAGGATGGGTCCTCCCCTTGTGAGCCTGGTTCCTCCCAAGGTTTCTTCCTCCAGCTGAGGGAGTTTTTCCTTGCCACTGTCGCCATGTGGCTTGCTCACTAGGGGATCTGTCATTTATACATTCTGTTTCTGTTTCTGTTTTAACCTTCCTTATTTATTTATTTATTTAATTTCTGTGAAGCTGCTCTGTGACAACTTCAGTTGTGAAGAGCGCTATAAAAATAAATTTTGATTGATTGATTAATGTCTCAGCTCTAACACCTAGAGTCTGGAGGAAGAAAGGGGAGGCACAGAATCAAGGGTGTCTGATATCTAGTGTTTCTCAAGTCTGGTTTAGGTTTAGGTTTAGGGTGTCATGTCGTCTGCTGGTGTTGGTCCACTGTGCTTTATTATGTCTGGAGTAAATGCAGCATATACCAGGTTTTATAGAGCTTCATACTTCAATCTGCTCACATGCTTTATGGAGATGCTCATTTCCTTTTCTGGCAGGACGTACCACCTGCCCACTGTGCCAAAATGACATATATCTTATATGATATTTCCAAATAAACTACATTATTATGTCATTATTATTGTGTAATTTAATATGTACTGAATATAAAATATAAGTTAACTTTTTGAAATAAATTATTAATTAAATAAATTTGGACAATTTTCTTTTTTTTTTAAACTACACTAGTATGCACTTGCATCTGTATGTAGCCATTGCTTAAAGTGCTTTCCATGAAGAGAGAGAGAAAACGGGAAATCCCACTATGTATCCTTATATTAGACTACAAAATAAGACACAACTTCAAGGATCTGCTCCCAACCTCCTTTATTTTATCCTTACTTTCTGTATACTTTCTATATTCTATATTCACTGACACACACACACACACACACACACACACACACACACACACACCCACCCTAGTATGTTTGCCTATGAGTAGCCATTAAAATCTCACGGCATATTAACTTTTGCTGTTCTCTGGGGAAGCTGTATTCACACTCCTGTTTAATACAATCCAATTAACTGCAGGAAATTAGCAATTAGCCAATTAACAATTCCACACTGAAGAGAAGACTCATCAGGGTGTTTCTAATCCACACCTCTGGAACCTGTTAAAGCTGAGCACCAGCTGATGGCTTAATCTACACACACCCACACACGTACACATGCTAACACACACAAACTTAGAAAGCCCACAGGATGAAACAGCCTCATTAGAAGATCAGCAACCAAAGATGTTTATACAGTTACACCAGGGGTCATCAATCCTGACCCTGGAGAGCTACCTTCCTGCAGACTTTAGAATCAACCCTAATCCAGTTCACCTGATCCAACTAATTACTGCCTTCAGATTTTCAGTTCTTGATTTCGGTTGGAGTTGAAATCTGCAGGAAGGTAGTGCTCCAGGAACAGGGTTGATGACCCCTGAGTATTACAACTCTATTACAATTACAAACACTAGTGAGCTATGGCATTAGTATAATTCTCCCTCTCTCTCTCTCTCTCTCTCTCTCTCTATCTCTCTCTCTCTCTCTCTCTCTCTCTCGCTCTCTCTCTCTTTCCATGAAATTATATTCAATTGCAGATCAAATGGCTCATATCCTACATCATTACTGTGATAATCATATAGTCATCATATTTCATTTGTATGTTTTGTAATTGTGTCCTGTGTTTTGCTGTTCTCTCTGTGTTCTCTATGTGTCATCTTTGAAAAATGTGCAGTTATAACTGAAGAGCAGGTTAATTAGTGTTTAGTCATGCATCCATCTAGCAGTCAAATCAAATCAACATGTATTTGTCATATAAATAATCATAAACATATAAGCAACATGATCAACTAAAAGAGATTTTGAGCTCCTTTGTTTTAGAGGAAGCAGATGTTGGAGAGGAGAGATGGAAAATGTCAGTCGGCCAGGGTTAGCTTTCAGCCTAGCATGAATCCCTATTCACTTTCCTGGCTGAGCTCCCTCACTTTATTATGTTTTTTATTTACCAAGTTGGAGCTGTCCATCTGTGGACATTGAGACAGGAAAAACAAGATCATGACTCAAGTAGCAACCCAAATTCCCATAACTAGCTGGGTATCTGGAGGCCATCTACATTGGATCACAGCAATCAGCAACACCAGATGCATTTGACTGCATCACAGCTGTAGGTGTAGAAAGCCTTTCCCTTGTGGGGTGGGTTTACAGAAACTCTGGGGGCAAAACTGAAACCGATCATGATTGTTACGTTGCAGTTTTCATTGTTACATTTTGGAGCTTTGGAATTGGCCTGTTGTACAGCTCTGCTTTGGTTTGATTTCCTTTTCAATGATGAGACAGTGTATGTCCCTTCACAATATCTTGCACCATGGGACTTAATTACAGTGTCATGTATGTGAACAGGTGGTTAGTTAGTACAATGTGGATAATCCCACAAATGCCAAAAATGATTAAATAATCTATATAAAATTATAATAATAATATGATAATTACCATGCATAAATAACATAATGGAAAACAGGTGATTAATTAATAATAAAGTATTAAATTCTAAACATTCTAAATATTTGAGAAAAAACTGATCACATGAACAACAATTGTGTGTTATTCTGCTACAGTAATGGCGGAACCTGTAGATGGTCAGTCATCCTTGGCTAAAAGCATGTTTGTGGGACTGTGGGCGGGACCATAACGAAATGCCAACATTGCGGGTGGGAGCAGGACAAATTTTTGGGGGATTGGGCAAATGCGGGATGAATTCTTGTAGGAATGGAATTTAAAAATGGTGCCTACAGATGATAATGACTATATGTTAGTTCCACATATGTTAGTTCCAAACACTCATACATTAATACAGTTTTCCATTCTCTGGCACCTTTAAAGCAGCATTATGGAGACCATTCTTGCTCCAGGCTCTTCCTATAGTCAGAAAGTGTCATTCTCACTTTGAGCTGCCACAAAGGACACGGTTACATGAATTTATGGACTTTTGAGAGATAGAGAACTGTCACTAAAAGTAAGAGAAGCATGTGGAGTGATAAGTTAGAGTAATAATACTGGATTTTACGTATATATGCCCTGGATTATACAGTGTTAAGCAGTTCACAAGTGTTGTCCTTGCAGTTAGCAGTGTGCTAACAATGTCTCACCATGATTGCAAAATGGACTAAAACTGTTATTTTAAGGTAAAATGCTATGTACTGTTGTTTGACAAGCAGTTAATTGGAAAGTATCTCTGTATCTTCATACACACAGAGACACACACACACACACACACACACACACACACACCAGTTTGTCAGTTTGCCAAGTTACGAGCACTTCCAAAACAGATGCTCGATTACTAATAAAAATCAATGGTCCACATTATCTCAACAGCCGCCTCGTGCCCCTCTCAACTCAACAGCTTTGCGTGCAGCCTCTTAATTAAATCGCTGGTGTGAACATTCCTTTTGCTTCTCCAATCTCACTGACACGCCAAGCAAACACACGCACATGCACAATTAAGTGTTGTTTTACTCATGAGGTCGTGCATTTAGCCACAGTGTGTGTGTGTGTGTGTGTGTGATGGAGTGTGTTTGTGTAGGCTGGCTCTTTGAATGAGTGCTTGGCCCCTTTTGACCTCTCTCTTGGCCGTCTCTGTAATTCGCGCACTTCCATTAACCGCTGTATTGATAACAGTCATTAGCATATTTATGGTGACGGCAGGGCTGTTATTGTTTGTGTGGGTTATTAATCTTCTTTCCGAGCAGCTGATCTGACAGCTCAATCTATTCTGCCATCGTGCCATGCGCCCGCTTATGCCACGCACTGCTTTTGTCCTGGGGTAAATAGGCAGCGCATGTGTGTGCAGTGTGCGTTCATGGTGTGTGTACACAGGGGATTTTGATTGACGTGACCCCTCCTCAGGTGAGCGCTTCCTCCAGCTGGGCCGAGCCTCCTCTGGCATCACTGACACCCCGCCAACCGCTGCCAGGCTTGCACGATTGTTCTTTCTGATTACACTCTTCTGGGACACACACACACACACACATTTCACCTTAATAAACATACATTAGCACTGAAAAGTTTGGAATCTGTGTTGTCAATAATAAAACGCTGTTGCAGGTGCATGTATTACATCATGCAAATATGATTCTACTCATAAACGGTTCTGTATTTAGTAATTTTGTTGATTATATTTCTAATATGTTTATAAAATTATATATATTAGCTTTTATTAGCTTTTAAAGCAATAATCCATAAATTTGGGGGATTTGGAGATATAGAGACCTCTCTGTTGAGAATGTGTAATTGCACCCAGCATGTGGAAGACTACTTTTAAAATGTGCATTGTGGTGAAATCGCCTTTCGGAATGGAGGAATTTGATAATAACTAGTTTACGTTCAGTCAGTCAGTGGAGTACTCATAGTAGAAAATCCAGAAAGAGCTCACTCAAAGCTTGATGAAGGAGCAGATTGCTTGCATGTGAAAGCTTCAAACAGATTGAAGGTTGTGATAACTCAAACCTATGATTCTAAGACCGATGTCTTTAAGTCCATGCATTCTGTCACCAAAGCTTTACTGCTCCACACCCACATCTATAAAATGGTCCGGATTTACAAGAAAACAAATTTGTTTTCAATTCTATTGGAATTGTATCTGGGGTTATAGGTGCAGAAAAATGGGATGCTTATTCCTATACACAGTCCCAGATCCTTGAATCCCATCGACACAGGTTGAAAAGGGGTCCATGCAGTAAATGTGCAAGTTATATGTAACCACCAAGGGTTCTTTACTGGCATTATGGCCAAGTAGTCTGGGAGTATGACTCGTTCATCTGGACAAACTCTGATGTGTGTCCGTTGGAAAAGGATGGTATGTTTGCTGGGTGATAACAGGTATCCTCTCCGTGTTTATCTGCTCCTGTGCGGAACCACAAAACTACAGCTGAGGTGAGTTAACACCACACACCAGCAAATGCACACCATTGTGGAGCACAGCACTCTAGACATCCTGAAGATGTGCAACAGTGCAATGGAGGCTTGCATTCACCATCCTTGTGATATAGACAAAAATGATGAGGAGGACATAAAGAAATGTGTCATAGAACTGCCAGGAGAAAGCCAGGCTGGTTTGAATACCCAACATATTATTAGAAATGTTTTTTTGTAAATCATTTATTTTTTTATACAAATATGTTTAGCAACAATAATGAACAACATACAAATAAGTACATCTAAATTAACAGGAAGATTAATGAAGAAAAAATAACAAACAAAATGTTAAAATGTTTTTTGGGCAAAAAAAAGTTCACTTGTCATATTCCTGCTGGAATAGTCATGATCAAGACCCTATTTACAGTGATATGGCTGAGTATATACACTGGATTTTTTTCCAGTGTGCAAACAGACCAGAGAGCTAGTGGAATCGTGAGGATAAATTCACTGATTTGTACAAAAAGTGTAATGAATTGAAATCATGCACATTTCCAAGCTTTGGTTTGCGAGGCTCTTTGGGAAATACTTGCTGAAATGACCCTTTCTTTTCCTTTTCCTTCATTTATTTGTTTGTTATTTGCTAAGATTGAGTGCTTTCGGGAAACTCTCCCCTGATATCTCTGTGCTCGCAGTAACTCTTGCATTGCTGTTCTGTTTATATAAGCACCATTTGCAGGATCAACTTTCAGAGGTAGCACATGCGATGGAAGTATGACAAGACATACAATATGGCCAGTGACCAACCAGACCAGTGTATTTTTAGAATATATAAGATATTACAGGGATGGTTGTACCAGCATACTCATACCCTATACTAGATTATTTCTTTGCTCCCCATTCAGGAATAGAAATGACCCCAATAAAAAAAAGAACTCTTAATAACTACAACTTTAAAGCAGCGTTTTAACAAATGTACCTTAAAATAACAACTTTGATTTTTTTTAATGCTCTGCTGACTGTAATGGGGGAAATGGTGTCTTTGTAAATAACTGCCATTCCAGACTGGAACACTGTTACTGCAATTTGAAACTTTGGTGGAGCCGCAAGAGTCATACAATATTGAAAACAAATTGAAATGAGTCCCTACACAAAGATCAAGCTAGTTTTAAAGCTTTGAGTGCATAACCCAGGCTAAGGGACAAGTTGTTAAAAGAGGTTTGATTACGACTGTTATTACTGAATAAAATGAGATTTTTTCATTAAGTGATTTAAACTTTTAAACAGTAGTTTGCAAAAACACACTTTAGCAGCATATAAATACATACGGTGGCTTAACTGCACCTGAATTTACATTTGTTGATATGTGGATGTGTTTTTGTGCACAAGTGTGTGTGTTGGGTTTTGAGGACAGCCGAATATCTGGATTGCTGTGATGTGTATCTGCCTGAGGGGAGAGGGTGAGGGGGACCAGTGTCTAATCGGGGGTCCCGGGCCAGTGGGGAATACTGTGGGTGTCACTCTCTCCTGATGATTGACAGCTTGTTGATTAGGGGTCGGCTGAGGGCTGGAAATCAGCCAGGACCACTTGGGGCAATCAGCAGCTCCACCATTCACACATTCACATTGTCTCTCACTTCCACAGTTGCACACACGCCCCTCCCCGCACTCAGCACTCCAGTGGGAAGTGACTAGATCTGATCATCCACAAGCAAAATCACCTGAACTGAAAGAAGAGAAAGAGAAAGCTCAAAGGAGAATCATCAGTGGGGTCAGATTTAGAGGCCTGAAAGCAAACATCATTACACGTAATACACGTTATTAAGTTGTAATAATATTCAATATCATATGAAAAATTATTTTCAGATGTTCAAGAAAAAAACCTTGTATATGAGTATAGAGTCAACCATTCTGCGGCACCGCTGGAGCAGAGAGGGCTAAGAGACATACTCAGGAGCCCAACAATGGAAGCTTAGCACACACAGATGTGAAATCCACATCTGTTCTCAGTGGTACTGAACACTAAGTTTAGGGTATTGTTAGGTTAGGGTTAGTGTAAGGGTTTAGGTTAAGGGTATGGTTAAGGTTAAGATTAGGTTACATTTAGGTTATGGTTAAGGTTAGGATTAAGGTAACCATTAGGTTAAGGATAGGCTTGGATTAAGGTAAAAGTTAGGGTTAGGTTCATTTAGGTTAAGTTGCATCTGAAGAACATACACATTGCACAGTTTCTGAAATGGTCTCTTAGTCACATGTACAAATTCAATCATTTGAAATGCTCTAAGTGAATAACATGAAATTTGAGATTTTAAAATCTTAAGATGTTCTGAGTTTTATACAGCTAACACACATCTAAATTGATGCTCAAATCATCAGCTACATCCTTACACTAACTTAACTACACCTCAAGAACAGCTCCTGCAGAAGGCCTGGACCCTTTGCTCCATGCCCCAGTATGCCAATCACAGTAATCCCCTGTGTATTGGTCAGAAGCAGATTAAACCTTTTTTGCTCTAAGGGAACATTGTTCGGAAACCGTTTCTTCCTCCGTGGTAATAAATATCTGCTTTTATTGAGGCCATCATTCTGCTCATAATGTCGCACAGTGATATATTATTGATTGCTTTATTAAAACACCCAGGCGAGATTGTTTTATACTACAAATGTAAATCAAAACTCACTCCCCACACTACACCAATTACCTAGGGCCCAAATATGCAAATGTAGCAGAATATTTTATAGAAGCACTAAAATCTCAAATCCATAATTTGTTAGTGTATTTCATGTAAGAAAACACTAAAAGGCAGGCTATGAATACAAATTGTTGGGGGATAATCTGTTATATGGAGCAGTGGTGAGAGATAAGTGTGAGTGAGAGCACATAGGAAAGACAAAAGGGGAATGTTTTAACTGTGTCTATTACACACTGGTAGGATTCCATAAGTTATTACAACATGTGGGCTACCATAAATGAGATGATATTTCACAGGAAATTAAGAAACCTTGAGAAGTTTCACTTAAATGCCAAATATGTGTGCAAGAGTATCTTTTGCGTACAAGATTCATATTCTGCAAATTTTCTTCATTAGGTTTAAAATCAAAATCAAAATGTATATACCAATTATACCCATTCTAAAGACATACCATTTATACCAACTCCAAACTTAAATACCAATTATAATTGGTATTGGTGTAATTGGTATTTAAATTTGGAATTGGTATAAATATATTTACCAATTCCAAACATATATACCAATTATACCAATACTAAACATGTATACCAATTATACCAGTTCCAAACACATATACTAACTGGGCCAATTCCAAACATATATGCCAATTATAAACATATATACCATTTATACCAGTTCTAAACATATATACCTATTATAAACATAAATTCCAATTATCAACATATATACCAATTATAAACATGTATTCAAATTATACCTAATCAAAACATATTGGTAAAACAAATTTACAAATTATAAACATTTATACTACATTATACCAATCCCAAAATTAAATACCAATTTTACCAATTCCAAACATATGTACCATTTATTCCAATTCCAAACATATTCTAAACATATATACTAATTATACCAATTCTATACATAAATACCAATTATACCAATTCTATACATAAATACCAATTATACCAATTCTAAACATAAACACCAACTATACCCATTTTAAACATATATACCAAATTATACTAATCCCAAAATTAAATACCAGTTTTACCAATTCCAAATATATATGACAATTTTACCAATTCTAAACATATATACAAATTTTACCAATTCCAAACATATATACCAATTATATCAATTCTACACATAAATAACAATTTTAAACATATATACCAAATTATACCAATCCCAAAATTAAGTATCAATTTGACTAATTCCAAATATATATATAGAAGGACACACACAGGCTGGACAAACTGATCAGGCACAAAGCTGGACTCTTTAGTGTCGGTGGCAGAGAAGAGGACTCTGGCAGGACTCAAAAAACTGCTGGACATTATGGACAATGCCAGTCATCCTCTACACACTGTCATCAGCCACCAGAGGAGCCTGTTCAGTGAGAGACTGCTCCTTCCCAAGTGCAGGACCAATAGACTTAAAAACTCTTTTGTCCCGCACGACATCAGACTGTACAACTCCTCTCTGGGGGGGAGGAGGGGTAACAGGAGGATTAAGGATGGGAATGTGTAGGAACTGAACCAACAGTCAACAGCTAACAGCAACCTGCAACCACCACAACACACTGGACTCTCTGTGCAATAAACAGTTTTTCAAGTGCAATAATAATGTGCAATAATGTGCAATACACCCTCCTACAGGACTCTTTTTTTTCTCATGCACTATTGTCTATATTGTATATTGTAATATAGTCTGTATATTATATATTCTATATATTTATATAGTGCTGCTTACCTCTACTAAATTATTTTTTCTGCCTATCTTCTGCTTACTGTACTCTACTGATGCTGCTACTGGAACCTTAATTTCCCTGAAGGAACCCTCCCAAGGGAGCAATAAAGTTCTATTCTATTCTATTCTATTCTATACCAATTTTACCAATTCTAAACATATATACCAGTCATACCAATTTCAAACATACATCCCAATTATTCAATTCAAAACATATTCTAAACATATATACCAATTATAGCAGTTTTAAACATATATACTAATTAGGCCAATTCCAAACATATATATCAATTCTAAACATATATACCAATTATAAATATACCAATTATAAACATGCATTCTAATTATACCTATTCAAGACATATATACCAATTCTACCAATTCTAACCATATCAATTAAAAACAATTATATTCATTACAGAAGTACTATTCTAATTGATTAAACAATGTAATAGTGATACGAAAGAGAAAAACAATAGATTTGTAGACTTACAGTAATCATATTTTATTCTAGCCGGGAGTATGTAAGTCCTATGAGCTAAATTCCAAGGGAAATCTGAAAAACAACCAAATGATCAAGTATAGATCTGGTAAAAGTAACTCTAAACCATATTTTTATTCAATAGACTGTAAAATATATTCAGCATCAGACCTGTCTTCTGAAATCTACCAGCTGGCCAAATGGTAAAAGAATGAGTATACCATTGCTCTGTATAACCTCCACTTGCTCTGAAGGTTATGCAGTCTGACCTGGTTAACACTTCTATTTGATTTACACCGATGCGGGCCTCATAAGACCTCTCTTATAATGCATGATTACGACCCAATCAGTGTCCAGGTAAAAATAAGCTCTTCATATTTAATGTGCCCCGTGTTAATGAGCAAACGTTGCTCTGGAACTGCCAAGAAAACAGATGAACTGGCCACTGCAGCAATATATCTGATGATCTCCATTATGGAATTAAAGATGAGGGTGTTTAAGTCCAACGTAATAAAAGTGTGGGACATGAACCTGAATCCTCTGCATCATGGGCAGTTGCCTTCTCAACAGTGCAGCAAACAGTATTTTCTTTGTTTAGATAAGAATGCTGATGACTGGGAAAATATGGAAATTGGTAGAACATGGCAGGAATGTCTTTTTTTGGTGACATGCTTGTGGCTAAATGCAATCCAACCGAGAGGAATATTCTTTATCTTACAGTGAAGCCTGTTACTGCAGCAAATGGAGGACCCTTGCTTCTTACACTGTGGTTGGCAATGCTTCCTAAGGTGGTATGCAAACTTTACACAATTGGTGAAAAGTCATCAGTATATAAATGATATTTGGAGACCACATCTAGCCTACTGTGTATGGGGTGTGTGTGGCATGTGTTCCTCTGAAACTTAGCTGCAGAATTTAGTTTGATCATAGGTAGTACGTGGTCTAAAAAGTAAGAAAACTAACGTAACTGAACTCGGCCCTTCTCCAGTGCAAGATCTAACACTAGAACTCAGGCCTTCTCCCCTTGATAACTTCACTGACTAAAATTTAAGAACTCTGCCTTTTTCCAATACAAAAATCCTCAATTACCATGATTGAATTAGCTTTCCCAGCTAATGTTTGTGAACTCAGTCCTTCTCTAGTAAAAGCTTCACCACCTAACATGACCTTGGCCCTTATAAGTCCATGATACCGCTTCATCAAGCATGAATTCTCATCAAGCACCACTCTTGACTTCACTCTTGAATTCCTTTCAACTTTTGCAGGTCTCTCTAGTGTCCAGACACCTCACCAGTATTTAGATCGCCTGATCCAAGATCTTCTTGCGTTTTTATGCCATCTCTTCTTGCATGTATGGATCGCTGTTCTGTTCACAAGCAGAAATACCAAATTGCTGATGGACTGGAACAGTCGGACCAAAACACTTTCTGTTTCCCATTAACAGAGCCAGGGCTGAGTATGAACACCAAACTTTCCAGTGAGCAAACACAGAGGAGAGCTAGTAAACTGTATACTATAGTAGTAAAGGTATCAGTTGTTTCTATAAAAAATAATGGATTTATTTACTAAAATGTCTGAAGAAATTGTGAAAATTTTATGTTCGTTATTTTTTAAAAGGTACATTTTTAAAACATTCATATATTCTATTCATTGCATGTAAAATGAAACGTTTCAAGGCTTTTTTCGTCTCTCTTCACTTCTGATGTCTTATAGCTCATAATTATCAGAAACTTATCATAAATTCAGTTTGTTTTATTGTTTTATTGTATGCAGGTGCTGAGTCCTGCTGGAAAAGGAAATCAGACTCTCCATAAAGCTTGTCAGCAGATACAAGCATGAAGTTCTGTAAAATTTCCTGGTAGACACTGTGTTGACACTAGACTTGATTAAAGTGGATCAACACCAGCAGATTACCTGGCACCCTAAATCATAGCAGATTGCAGAAACGTCACACTGTATTTCACATACCTTGGATTCTGTGCCTCTCCACTCCACAGTTTATCACATCCAATTCACCTACCACTTGTATTTTTGGGAGGTGAGAGGAAACCAGATTACCCAGAGGAAACCTGTGTAGACATGGGAACACACCAAACTCCTCACAGTGACCCAAGCGGGGAGTGAATCCACAACCCCAGGCCCCTGGAGCTGTGTGACACACACACCACCACATTCTAGGGCGAATGATTTCCAAATGAAATGCAAAATTTACTTCCATCAGAAAAGAGAACTCTGGAGCAGAGTCCAGTTTTTTTTTTCTCCCTAGCCCAGGTATGACACTTCTGAAGTTGTATCTAGTTCAGGAGTGGTTTGATATTAGGAATACTGCAGCTGAAGCCCCTTTCCTGAAGATGTCTGTGTGGTGGCTCTTTGTGCACTGACACGAGCCTTATTGCAACCCTTGAGAAGCTTTTCCAAGTTCTTGAATAGACTTTTCTTCACAATCGTCTCAAGGCTGTGTTCATTGTTGTTGTTCATGCACCTTTTCTAACCACATGAAAAAAATATATTAAAATATAAAATATTCAAATAATTTGAGAAACTGGAATTCTGATTCTTATAAATTATAAAGCCATACTGACATAAAATAATAATATGGCTTGATGTGTCACAATACATATAATTAATATAAAACATGGAATTTTGCATTTTTGAACTGAACTATGAAGAAAAATCAAGATTTTCTAATTGCCCGAGATGCACTTGAACCCTGAACTGGTTATATGTTATTTAATATAAACAAATGATAGCAAACCTACTTATTCTTATCTATTCTACTTATGAATCTTTAATTTTTTTTGGCAGATCTGTACTACAGTTTAGTGCTGTATTTTTTACTTAAATGAAGTGATCTTTCCAAGGTTTCAAAACATAATACCAGACAGATTATCTTTATACTAAATAGGTGTAACTTCTCTGTGAAGTTTATTTAAAACAATGTATTACCCTGTTCCCTCCCAAACTGCCATTGGTGCCTGAATATAACTAAGATACAGTATTTTAAAAGTATTTTAACATGGAAAATGGAAGAGAATTCCTTATGTTTTGATTGTGTCACTGCTTGACATCAAAACAACTGGAAAAAAAGTCAATGGCACAAGCTCAAAGCTAATATAAATTATATATGGTCATCTGCTCCAGAGAGTCCTATGTCAGTACTTCTCTCTAGGGACTAGAAAAGCTGTGTGTGCGTTTACACATGTATCAGCAATGGATGCAACTTAAAGTAGCTGAATGCATTCATTAAAAGTGGAATCCACAAACATTATTTGTACTTTGTAATTGAAAAACATTAAAAATGGAAAGAAAAAAAAACATACTTTTAAAAAGCTATTCTGACATTACATTTAATTTACTAAATTTATAATACAAATTAAATGTATTATTGTTTAATTCACTATATAATTAAATATGTAACCCTGTAATTACACTTGAATATTGAGCACATTAAGCAAGGATTAAATAATCCTTGAAAGTGCTGCTTATGTTTCAATGAACAAACAATAGTGTGCATCATTTCTTTTTAATGATGACCTCAGTTTCATATCAATAGCATCTATGAGAAAGATTGTCAGTAACAATCCTGAAAACCAATACAGATTTGTGCCCCTTTGTCTCTAAGAGAACTTTCCTTGCAGTTAACAAACTTATGAGCTCTTCTAGTTTCAGGCTGAAATACCAGACGCTATTGTTATTACTGAACAAAGGCTGAGATGCTTTAAGACGGAGTGGGGCACAGAAATACTCCCCATCGATTCCTGCCCCAGAAACTCTCTAATGGTCCGCAGGCAAAAGACACACACACATACACACACTCTTACACTCTTACGCTCGCACTCTTCAGCACCCTGAGATGACACGCAATCAATGTAGCCAGCAAACAGTAATTCATTAACCTCTCAGTCAGACGGCTGCTCCACATTCTGGCCCTATCCAAGCAGAGGTCTGCATTGTCCACCCAGCCAGAGTCCTAGACAGGTTAAAACTGCCCATTCGTTTGCTGCTCTTTTCTCTAATTAACGAGTGCATTCTTTCATTGGTCCCTCCAAGGCAACCTGCACAGAGGAATTCTGTAGATGCTGGGCCAGAGCCATTTGGTGGTGGTGATGTCATACCGTTAATCGGTCAGGCTGAGGATGTGCCTGTAGAGCTGGTCAGCGAAGGCCTGCATAGAGAAACGCTCCATCACTCTGTCCCGGCCGGCTTGGCCCATGCGCTGCTTGAGTCCTGGATCCATCAAAAAGTGCTCCATTGCCTCTGAGAAGTTTTCTGGTGTTGGTTCGCACAAGAAGCCAGTTTCCCCATGAGCCACAGACTCCAGTGGCCCACCAGAGTTAACAGCAATAACAGGACATCGGGTGTACATGGCCTCTACTGGCACAATCCCAAAATGTTCGTTGCTGGGTGTGTAGAGCACACAGCAGCTACGTTGAAGGAGGGCCACTTTCTGCCGGTCTGAGAAGGAGCGCAGGAAGGTGACGTGATCTTCCAGGCTCAAAGAGGCTGCAAGAGACCGCAGTTCTTCATAGTGCTGCACATTCTCAACCACACGCTCATCGTATCCACCTGCCATCACCAGATGTACCTGATTCCACTGTCTTGAGGAAACTCTGTCCCTCAAAGCAGCTAAAGCCTGCAAGGCTAGCGGTAGGTTCTTCTTTCGTTCATAGCGATTAATCGAAAGGAAAAGGATGCGACAGCCCTCAGGAAGCAGACCAGATAGATCTTCTTCCACTTCTACATCAAAAGAAGCAAAGTTCAAAGAAGGGTACAAGACATCTGTGTGGATCTTGGCCAGATTTGGGAAGGTCTGTTTGAAAACACCAGCAGTGAATTTGCTGTTGACCACGATGCGGTCAGCCATGCCAGTGGTCAGCTCCTCTAGACGGTCGATGGGTGCACGGTAGAGGCGCTTCAGCAGTGAACGACGCTGTGTCAGTAACTGGTCAGGAAAGTGACAGTAGAAAAGGACCTTTTTGGTGTGGCGTGCCAGACGCAATACAGGAATACAAGCTGAGACCTAAAATAAATACAGACAGAATAACAAAGCTTAGAAATTTCTAATAATTGTGCTTGTTCAAATACACAGATATCCAAACTCATCTTAGCACTTGAAGAAGGTACACTACATAGACAAAAGTATCAGGACACCTGTTCATTCATTATTTCTTTTGAAATCAATGGTATTAAAAAGGGTTTATCCTTCTTTTGTTGAGACGCTACTGTCCAGAGATGGCTTTCTGGTAGATTTTGAAGCATTGGTGTGAAGTTTTGATTGCAGTTAGCAATAAGAGCATTAGCAAAGTCAGAAAGGACAATTACAACACCACCTCCTCCCTAACTCTACAGTTCATCAGTTATTGGATGAACCACCATCAGTCCAGAGAACACAGTTCCACTGCACCACAACTCAATGCTAAGGGGGGCTTTACATTCCTTTAGCCCATATCTGGCATTAGACGTGGTGCCAATTGGTTCATGTTTATCTACTCCAGAGAGTCCTATTCTAATGTCAGTATTCTCTAGGGACTAGACAAGCTGTGTGTGCATTTACACATGTATCAGCAATGGATCCAACTTAAAGTAGCTGAATGCATTCATTAAAAGTGGTGTCCACAAACATTATTTGTATTTTGTAATTGAAAAAAATGAAAAATTTAAAATAAACCATACTTTTAAAAAACTATTCTGTTTTAATCTAATGTAAATAAAGAAGTAAATAAAGAGATCAGTTACCTGGTCACAGAAGATAATATCAAACTCCTCACCGCTCAGAAACACCAGGTAAAATGCTACATAAATCATGCGCAGGTAAGCACAGAGAGCATGAAAGTAGCCAAACACACTGGTGGGCAACCAGTCGCCTACACACACCACAGGCAAGTCCGGTGAGAGCGTCTCTGAAAAACAGTGATTTGGGTCATAGTGTGCCGTCCAGATCTGGACGCTGCAGCCGTGAGAGATCAATGCTACAGCAGCATCCACCACCAGCCGCTCTGCACCGCCTATACCCAGATCAGGGTGCAGGAACATTACGCGGACCATCCTGCTACAAAACAGCACAATACAAAAGACAAAAAAAATGCTAGAATTAGCAGAATAAGCATATATCTTAGAACAAAAATACATTTTGCACAAATGTAGCCAGAGCCCAATTAAAGCTCTGTTTACCAGAATTAAAACTTATTATTTGATGTTGGAAAACATCAAGGACTGTTTCAAAATTATATACTCTTTAACAAGGACAACCCAAACAATCACCCAGACAGACATGTTGGATTGGCATGCAGTTATGTCTCAGGCAGGTATTTCAATGATTGCAGGTGTGGTCTGATTAGGCACTGGGACTTTGCACACAGAGGTTACTTTTGGATAGTATACCTCCTGGTGAGCGATTGAGAGCATTGTATAGTTGTATAGGCATGTCTAGCAACAAGACACATTGACTGCGAGGATCCAGGTTCTGTTTCGGATCTGACAATGGTCAGAATAGAGTATGGGAGCATCGTAGTGAGGGCTTCAATCCTGCCTTTGCTGTGGAGTGACACACTGCCCCAACCGCTGGTTGTTACAACCCAAGTAACAACCAGAATTGTTACGTGCTGACAGTTCCATGCTGGAATTTTAAGCTTCTTATCTCCGGATCAGAGTAACCTACAGGCATGATACTCATATCATAACACAATACAAGACTTACCCTATTCATCCCTGTGTGATAAATTTGTGAATAATCCAGCATGGAAAACTAAATCACATTCTAACTGAAATAAATCCAAGTTTAAATGCCTAATGAGGCTTCAAGTGCATGTTTACTGCTCTGTCCACGTGTACATGCTCGACCTGCATGAACACTCCAACTGATCAGTGGAAGGCGATTGGGCACTAACTCCCAGACCCAGATTTTGGGTTATAATGTAAAGAGGGGCTGTTTGCTATCTCTTTTTCGAATTTCAGAATAAAAGTCCTGAGAAGGAATAATACTGATAACTCCATTAATTATAAAATTAATAAAGGGCATTTAGGTTCTTTTTCATTTTAATTGGACCATTGTGGAGCATTTAGAACAACGTATTATTATAAATACCCTCGTCTGTCGGATTATTACGAATATTATTGATATTCTTACATTTCCAGCTCAAAGACGCTTTAGACGATGGAGATTTGTGTCTCCTATAAATAAATGTTTTGGTGGACTGGGTCAAACTAGATATCTAAAGGTTAGACGACCAGCCTGGCTGAACTGTACGTGGATGATGTAGATCCGCGGTGTCTAATAACGTCCGTTAAAGTCAGTCTGAACTACAGTCCGATTATTCCGCACTAAAACCCCCATCAAAACAGTATTCGGACCCTGTAACCAGACACTTACCCTGAGTCACTGTGTCAGGCTGTTTGCGGCGGCTCTACAGTGCTGCCATATCGGCTCTAATTCTCAAACAGTTTAAAACGACCCGAAAGTCGGGCTGAAATATGGAAACTGCAGCGCGGCCGAGCCAACATGTCCTCCGGCCGCTGACCGAGACACAGACACGTCACCCTCCCGATTACAGACGTTCCGTTACTCCGATAAACCGGCACGCGTCCAAAATATCGCTTTTAACGCGCTAGGGAGTGTCGTTCTCATAAGTACGCTTTAACCACCCCGAGAGAAGTTGTTTGGGGCTGAGTTTGATGCAGGCAGTACACGGGCTACTAAACGGGGTCCTCCTGAGTGTTGTCGTGGCCTTTCCAGTCTCTCCCAGTCTGCAGCGTCGCTGGTCTCCCACTTCACCCACAGAGCCCGTCTGACCCGCAGAGCTCCAGAGACCACTCAGATAAAATGGTAAGACCCCGTGAATGCTGTGTTTGCTGTCTGTCTCTCTTTTGTTTTTGCAGAAAGGGCCTTTTCAGTGCGTTTCGCCCTGCTCGGACACACAGGCGGCTGTAGTGACTCGGACTCTGTCGTGTGTAAATAAGCTCAGTGTGTCTCTTTCCCACTTGTTCACTAGTGATTTCGAATATGTTTAGAGTCTGTAAAATGACTCATTTACTGTAGTTATTTACTGTCCTCATTCGCACACGTGGCTTTCCTGTACTGGGCCACCAGTACAGGGCTCACTACTGGTTTGGCTGAACCATTTGTAGTTCTGTATTGTATAAAACCAAAGTTACAAAGCTTTTCACATGTATATATTATTAATCACAGGAGGACAGTGTTCAGGTCCAAGAGCTTTGTGTAATCAGCTGAATTTTTTGTTTCATAACTGGTATCATTACTGTGGCCAGTCACTTCATGCTGCCAAATAATCCATATGTCCTATAAGAGCCATATATTTATAAATGCTCTCTTTCAGGTGACATTGGGTTGTAATATTTAATATGACCCTTCTGTTTCTGTATACTAAGTATATTTAGTGCTGTATATTTGTTTTACTATACAATACTTGCCTGCTGTAGAGGGATTACCTGAGGCTCACTGAAAACCTCAGCCTTTCAGTGCAAGAATGTCCCAATGTGGGATTGGGATGTGCAAATGACAAACATTGCTTTGACTTCATCTATTGTTTGATTTTATCTGTCTCATCTTCTTCAGCCTGGACCTGCAGCAAGTGCGTCTAATGTTGGTGCCTCCGGCCGTTCCCCAAGTAAGACGGTGGCCCCTCGTGCAGCTGGCTCAACGGTCAGACAGAGGTATGGAGTATGACTGAGGTTCCCTTCCCCCTTAGATGCGCTGTGCCCCAGTGTGCATGAGATGACCATTTTGGAGTTGGTTGTAGGTTTGGTGTACCATATTGGCAGTGCTGCTTTTTCTGGAGTAGACTAGGCCACAGTCTAGGCCAGCAGACCATGCTATACCATTAAGAAATTACATTTGTGTAACATGATTCTAATGTAAGTCACTCTTTATGAGTCAGCTAAATATAGCAGATGTAAATGTAGACTGTTGGATATTAGTAATAGTGTAAGTAAATACAAGCTTGCTATTTAATGGCCCCATTAGATCCTTTTCAGATACACTTCTGAAGGTGGGAGTTTAGAATTTCTTGGTGATTGTATACTTTATACTTAACACACTATCTTGATTAGATCAACTGCTAGAAATGAGGTCTCGACCACACCATTGTTTAACTAATAATGACTGTTATTATTTAGTCATTTTTTTTTTGTAAGTCGTTATTATATTGTTATGTTACTGGCTGGTTTCATGCCAGTATTGCTCATTTTCATAACTTGGTTATAGTTTAATTATTATTATTTTCTTTTAGTTGTTTATTGTTAATTGTATTTGTATAATTACCAAATAATAATCGTTGACAGCAATTAGTCGTGTAAGTTAAGAGTTTCTTTTTAGTTGTAATACAAAATTAAATACATTTTTCAGGAAAGCAACCGGCGGTGGGGCACGATCTGCAGGAAGAGCTACAGCATCAGCAGGCACGGGTGGCATGTGGCGCTTTTACACTGAGGATTCGCCAGGACTGAAAGTGTGAGTGAATTAGCACACATGAACCTTTACACACGTTTGTGCATTTTTCTACTGAGCAGTGCAGAACATCATAATTACTAATCTGATCCAAGAATTGCTCGCACCCTGAGTACATGTATCCATTTTCAGTTGCAAAAATGCACCTGATTAACAATAAAGCTCAGGAGGATTTCTCTCAGCTCTGTGGACTGCAGTGTAGGGCAGTTGATTTACAACCACCAAACGTAGATGTTCTCCAAAAGGGTCAGTGTGGTTTTTGCACTTATAAGTCCAACAACAACAGCACAGATTGACACATTACATCAAAAACAAAACCTGGACCAGTTTGAGGTGATTATTCCAAAGGATTTAGCAGAAATTAGATTACATTTTTTATTTAAAAAATATATATTTTTTAAATTCATCTACTACTTTGCGTTCTTCTGGGATATGGAGAAGTAGCCTCTGTTAGTTATGACATAACATGGGTGTACTTTAATGGAAAGATGATTTATTTATTTGTAAGATTTTCGTGCAAGCTGACATTTGTGTGTAAAGTCCTTAGACATTAAGTCATCAGACACTATCAAGTGAACATACAAGCAGCCACCCGACTTAATGTTTCCAGATTTTCACTGGTCTTTCTCTTTAATGTGTAAATCCATGAATGGATTAATTAAAATTTTTCATCAAACAGTGTCTTCAAAGAACTCTACACAATGTGTTCTCTTCATATTAACTAGTTCAAGCTGATAAGTGGCATAAAGATTAAAATAAGTTAAGTGGGGATCATTTTAGGTCAAAGTCCATGTCAGGAAATGGGCTGCAAGTAGCCTGAACGTGACCTCAACATATACTCAAGAAATGATTACATGATCAATCCAAGTCTGTTTTGACCAAAAGGTTTTACTGCTAATTAAGTAGAAAGACCCTGAACAATAATAAATATTGTCATACTGTAGTTATTTACCTCTTCTTTTTTGTAGGATGATCTAATAAATAAATGAATAGTGGTGCTTAATATGTTGAAAACACACACACACACACACACACACACAGAGCCACTCATTTTTAATTCATCCCCTCAGCTCAACAGGAAGTGACAAGGAAGGAGGGGCAGGGGGATCTGGGAGGTTTAGCATTTATGAGGATAAACATGAAATTTTAACGACAGGAAATTGGCCTCTTGGGCTCAACCTCCGTCTTTATTTGATCTCTCGCCTGCTGATTGCCCTCCTACAGATGTTTGTGTGTGTGTGTGCAATTCTGCACTCCTGTAGTCTTGCCTTAGTCTTAATCCTGATATTGAAATGTGCACAAGTTTACCAGCAATTCAGTTTTGAACACTGTTTTAATGTAGTTCAGCAAAGTTCAGTGTTCATATATTTAAAAATCTACACTAGAAGTTTTTATCTATGAAAGCTGTCATAAGATCCAAATATCACAGCATTAGATTGCACCAGTTCACAAATTAAGTGTTTTGTAAATATAAAAGTAAGAATGTGAACATAAAAGGAATAACCCAATACAAGATAACATGCCTGTAAAACATCAATTTTTAGAAGTCTGTGTCTTTAAGTGCATCTACAAAAACTAACGTGGTGGAGTGGGGGTTTCAAGTTCATGATTTTCTATAAGAAATATTAGGCATATTTTATATTCATTACATGTAAAATAAAATATTTTAAGCATGAATTATAGCTGTGGCTTAAATTATTTGAATTTTAATTTCAAGTTTGAATAAGTTACTAATCGGGACGGCGTCAATCTTAAAACAAAAATGGACAAAATGTCACTTTAAATGTAATGCATATAAATGACAGTGTCTTTTGTAGTTAAATTATACAGTTTTCCACCCAAATTGTTCTAGGTTTTTTGAGATTCACTAGTAAGAATGCTTCGTTTTGGTACAGTGAAACACAAGCCAAGAACACACTGTTCAAGATGTGATTCAGAAATCCAACACAGTGCACCTGTATAGCTGATGTTGGTTGAGCCCAAAAACAAGGAGACTGTACTACTCTGCTCTTCATGTACCCATGGCAAAATAACACAGTGTCTCATTGGCTGAAGAAGAGACCGCATGTAAATTAAATCCCATCTGCAGTGGACCCTGTTTTTACAAACCTAGTAAAAAAAATTTTTTTAAATAAAACAAAAAACTTTTTTGTCTTATTTCCATTCTCCACTGTCTAAACGTAATCTTATTTTTACAAATAGAAATACAAAATAAAGAATCCAAATGAATTAGAATGCACATCCATAAAAAGCAAAATCAGAAAGCTGTCCACCTGAAAAGAAAACTTGAATATTGTTGGCTAAAGTTAAGATTTATCAGTAGCAGTTTGACAGGTTTTTTATTTTTTTTTGCTGGGTTAAAGTGTGTGTGTGTATGTGTGTGTGTTGGAGCTTAATTAAAGTTCTGTCTGAAAAGGTCACATCAATTAAAGCCTGGGGGGTGGGCCTTGAGTCGGCATGGTTACACGGCTGCCTAGCGACCCAGGGGATGGTCAGTTCCTACTTTAATAAAGCCCCTCGTTAGCCGCCCTGCTCATTAGCACTGTGCCAGTCACCGACATTTATAATCCTAATTACTCCTCCTCTGCATCACATGACTAAAATGAGCCATCCTGATTGGCCCTTGGGAAACAAACAGATTGACTAAATCTGTCAGTCATAAATCAAGAAACTTTATCTATAAACTCTGTGTAAGTAATCCTCTCTTAGATTTGATTTAATTCATGTTTAAATTAATAAACATTTAATAAATGCCTAGACAAACAAAACAAAACAAGCAAATATTTACATTGTGGATATTTAAGGATTACGTTTTTTAAAGGATGCAGACACATTTTTTTATAAATGCATTCAGCTACTTCAACTTGCACTTATAGCTGAAAGCTGGTGTCTCAATACATTTGCCAATATAGTGTAGTCATAGAAATTGTTTCAGAGAATTGGACCTGAAAGCTAAAAATGAATAAGAAAACAAATCATTGAACTAACTTCCACAGGTGGAGGGAAGTGTTCTGCAAAAACTAAGCAGTAGCCTGATGATCACCACTAGGGGTCCTTCTGTTAACATGAACATGAACCCTGCAATACTAATGTTGCTCTCTCTCCTGTTCTCTTTCTTTCTCTCTAGTGGGCCAGTGCCAGTTCTGGTAATGAGTCTGCTCTTCATTGCCTCTGTCTTCATGCTGCACATATGGGGAAAGTACACCCGCTCCTAAACCACAATGACCTTTTACTAAGGACCCCAAACTCCTCAACGATTATAACTTAAGCCATTGGACTTGGACCAAACTCTGACCTTAAAACACCCTAAACCATTTTCATTTGTTTCAGCAAACATTTCAGAGGTTTCAAATCCACATCCTTTCCATCCTCAGCAGTGATATCTTACATCTATGTTTATTTCATCTTTTTTTCAGCTGATCTGCAGCAGGACATGTATGTAGTAATTTGTTTTGCTAAATTTGTACAAACAATTATAAAGAACTGTACAATAAAAAGAAAACGCGGAATGTGCCACCTGTTGACTCACTGGCTGTTTTTCCCCATTCCTTCTAAAGAGAAAGAAAAACTGTTCTTGGTGGCTAATTTGCATAACCTCAGCCTGCACTGCAAGAAGGTGCTATGCAAATTCACATTCCAGACGTGTGTTGATGGGGCTCCACCTGTCTCGGAGCATTGTGGGTGAAATAGCATACACACATTGGTGTCTTCAGCTCTACAATGTCCACTTTAAAACAGGTCAGATCAGAATTTTATTAGCAGTTGAGTCAGTTGTTTGGTGGGAAGTTCTGTATTGAGAAACTGGCAAAGTGGTGGTGAACAAAACAAATGACAAATCTAGCCTCTGCTGACAGTTCAAAAAGAGCTGTGTTTAGTAATGTTGATCAATGAGAGGAAAAACAGTCGGGCCCTTTTTAGAAAAGGTCATTTTAGGCCAGAATTGTTGTAAATCAATATTTATGCCAAGGTTTCATTTGTACTCATGTCATGTAACTTATGTTGCTTTAAGAGGCTTTAAACTCATGGTTATTACCTGTTTAATAAACTTACTGGGCAGAAAAAGTCACAAGTGACATTTTTAAAATGTTGGTAACTTCAGGCTTTTGGATCATCTTGTGTCAGGTAGATTAGGCTATAAATACTTGCAGGGTGTGTGACTGGATTCATAGAATGCAGTAAATGTCTTGTTTGATGTGTGGGAAATGGGTTGCAAAGCAGATGTTAATAATCAGCAATAAGTATTGATTGCATTGGGGCATGCCAAAGGCTATAGTGTAAAGAAAGTAGCTGAATTAACAGGTGTACTGAAGCGTACAGGGTGTACAAGCAGTGTCAAAATTCCCAGTCTACAGGAATTTTCAGAGGTGTGTCCAAAAGCATTTTTCACAGTTTGTGAATGAAAACCAATCTTTACCAGGCAAGAATTGCTTTTATAAGGCAGTGCGGGTCCTTCACAATCAATTTCTGAAAGAACTCTCCGCACGGAACTGCCAGCCATGAACGTAAGGAGCAGAATGCGCAAGAGGCCTTTGCTCACTTCGTCCACATTTCCGATGAGAATTTCCTGTACAATGGGACTTGGGACTTAGACCCATATGACCATACGCTTTGATAAATCTGGAAATTCAGGTGTCACACCCTACAAGTATTTATAGCCCAATCTTTCTTGTGCAGTGCAAACAGTAGGAACCTGAAATTAATACCAGCTTAAAAACAATTTTTTTTTTCAGGTGAGTGTCAATGTCACTCTGAAAAAGAGCATCCACCAAATGCCATAAATGTTCTCATTTTGATCAGAATGCCTTAAGTTATGAAAAGATGCCATCTGTTAAAAAGAACTGTCTAGCAGTAAGCCCCCACTTCAGTATGCTCCCTTGATAAACTGCCTTTGAAAGAACTTGATCTGTCTATCAAATTAATTATGACTAAAATAGCAAGGCAACCAGAACTGAAGCGTTAAAACCCTGAAATGGCAAGAGGGGAATGCATTTTACATGAGTGACAAAGAAAGCACAGACAAGTGTTAGGCTTGTTGATGTAGTCAGTAAGCAATGTGCTGTGTTTTTGTTGAGAATGGTTAATGTCCTATAGATGTGTATATACCTTTTAATGACACTGATGTATTTACATGAACACTCAGGACGTTTTTGTGGTATCAAGAGGTCTGGAAACCTAAACTAATATTAGCATGTTCAGTGGGAAATGACCAGTGACACTTTTACATTTAAAAAAAATATTAATACTCTTCCACACTGAATAAACTAAGGCAGTTTGAAAATATTTTTGTTATTGAATTCAAAAAGGTAAACTATGGTTTTCAAGCTTTTTTTTTTTGCCTTTTTTCAAGCCTTTCATGAGTATAGCTTGTAGCTTGTGAAAATCAGAAATCCAGAGTCTAAAATTAATTATATAGCTCATTTTGAGTAGAACTTAATTACTGTTCAAACAGTATAAATACTGTACTGTATATTCAGTACATGCAACTGCAATCATCTTCTGGACAACTGTCAGCAGTCTTCCACATGGTTAACACCCTCCACAAAGAGAAAAGAAAGTCATTGCTGTTGTCCGAGCTAAATGGAAGGGGAAAATGTGGTGGGAAAAGGTGCACAAGCACCACCGATGACCACAGCCTTCAGAGGCTTGTCAAGAAAAGATCTTTGGAGAGCTTCATAAGGAGTGTACAGAGGCTGCTGTCAGTGCATCAATAGTCTAGAGGAAGAGTGGAGTGTCAGTTTATGAAGTTTGTGCAGTCTGTGACAGTTTAGGGCGCCATATCATCTACTTCTATTGGTCCATAGGTAACATACTGTCTATGAGGAGATTCTTCATACTTCTGCTGACAAGCTCAATGGAGATGTTGTCCACTATAATGTTCTTTTAAAAATGATTTTAATGCTCTGATAAAAAAAAATAAAGGCTTGAAATATTTCACTTTACCTATGACAGTTTATGGTTTTAATTAGATTATGATCAAGAATTAACTTTCTTTACAATATGGACATTTTTAATTGCACTAGTATCATATAATAGTATCATACATAGTATCATCATATAATCAGGCTGGGCAATATATCGTTAATAGTGAGATATATTTTCTACAAAAAAAAAAGGTCATATATCCCTTACGTAGGATACCATATGTGTAAGATTTTATTCCAAAAAAAGAATGTGAGTGGGTCATTTTTGTGGAAATGATTTGGTTTCCTATTCCTATAAGTTTACTATATAAAAATACATACTGTGTTTCTGCTGATACAGATAAATACTGATATTTTAAGATTATACTCTATACAGCAATGTTTTCTTTCATAATGTGCAAAAGTGGGTAGTCTAATGTAAAATAGCAAGACAGTCTACATTAAATCCCCAATAGATTGTATCAACCCAGGTGAAATAAAGGACATATAAGAACTTAACCCAAAAAGAAAGTGAAAGGATTATAGGACAAATTATTTTCTTATGCCCCAGATTCAGTTCTAAGTAATAGAAAGTAAGTAAATTTTACCACCAAGGTAGCCCAAAGTGCTGTACATACTCAGATATGCTATATATATGTATATATATATATATATATATATATATATATATATATATATATATATATATATAATACAAAGAATAAGACAAGGATCAAAATAAAATCATAAAGTACATAAAATAAAATGAAAACATACAATACATCAAATGCACCTACACATTGCCACAGTTTCTTACTGATCAAATGCAAGTTTATATAAGTGAGTTTTTAAACCTGATTTAGAAGCCGAGACAGAGGTAGCATGGCGGATATCAGGTGGTAGGTTATTCCACAGTCTCGGAGCGTACACTGTAAATGCACGATCCCCTCTCTTAAGTTTTAAACGAGACCTGGGAACAACTAAGATGTTCTGAGATGAAGATCTCAGAGAGTGCTGCCTGATTGGAGATGTGAGCAAATCTGTAATGTAAGAAGGGGACAGCCCATTTAGTGCTTTAAAAACAAATAAAAGCACTTTTAATTGTATCCTAAATTGTAATGGTAACCAATGAAGTGAGGCGAGGACAGGTGTAATGTGTTCTCTTTTCTTGGTTCCGGTTAATAATCTGCATGCTGCATTCTGGACTAACTGTAAACATTGTATTAGGCACTGGTTAACCCCAATGTATAAAGAATTACAGTAGTCAATTTGTGAAGTGATAAAAGCATGAATGAATTCTCAAGGTCAGCAATACTGAGAAAAGGCTTCAATTTCTCAATGTTTCTGAGCTGAAAGAAACTACTTTTTACCACAGAGTTGATTTGTTGAGTCAAAAACAACACCCAGATTTCTCACTGTAGACTTTACACATGATGATAACGGACATGATGATAAGGTTAGAAACAACAGTAAAACAATGTGGAGGACCAAAAGTAATAATCTCTGTTTAAGTTTCATTTAAGTGAAGAGAATTAGCAGCCATCCAGCCATGATGTCCTCAACACAATTCTTAAGAGACATAAAAGAGCCATTGTCATTGGGTCTAATTGGAAGATACAACTGAATGTCATGAGCATAAAAATGAAAGATAACATTATGCTTCCTGACAATTGGGCCTAAAGGTAACATGTATAATGAAAAAAGGATGGGTCCTAATATGGATCATAATAATATCATTTATGACATGATCATATGTATGACATGATCATACAATATACAGTAGTGACATTTATTCAGAAGTTATCTGAGTAGATGAAGTTAAAGATAATACCTTATTTTTAACATTTTAGGCAAGAATTATATGTTGTTTTTGTTTTGTACCATTTTGGAGTGGGTAGCATGGTGGCGCCACAGGTATTGTGTGTCGCAGAGCTCCAGGTTGTGGTTGTGGGTTTGATCCCTGCTCTGGTCACTGTCAATGAGGAGGTTGGTGTGTTATTCCAGTGTCCACAAGGGTTTGCACTGGGTAAACCTCTCACCTCCCAAAGCATGTGTGAATTGGCAAAATTGCCCCCAGGTGTTAATGTGCGTGTGTGGTATCCTGTGATAGACTGGCACCCTGTTTAGGGGGTATTCCTGCCTTTTGCCTGAAGCCTCCAGGTGGGTTCTGGATCAAGCTTGACCCTATTTATGAAAAAGCAGATAAGTTAATGCCTAATTGACTAAATTTTGGAGAAATTTGAACTGTTTCAAATCTATTACCTCGATTTCAGGTCTTATTTATCATGTTAGAGCTGTGGCTTGTTCATAGTCATTAGTAGCAAAGACCAGATGTTCCAGATTTCAATGATTTATAAAAAGTCTGACTTCTCAAACCTGGCCCCAAAATTCAACAGCCGTTGACTCCTTTAAGCAGCTAGAACACATGACCTTCAAGAAGTGACTGTCTACATTTGAGATTTAGATGGCTTTAATTTGTCATAAAGTATGTATTAATGTTCTCCTGAATAAACTTCACTAGATCATATTTCTAAATAGCTCCTGCTAAATACACTAAACACTAATAAACTATATGATTTAGACATTGGTTTCACTGAACAGAAGAACGTAAGAAGTTGCCTTCAGAGATACTGATGTCCTAAAAGAACATCAGTAAGTTCCTTGCCTAAATGCCTGTAGGGGGCACTACACATCACTACACACACAGTCTTCATGGGACCACCACTCCAGTCTTTGCTCCTGTGTGTGTGTGTGTGTGTGTGTGTGTGTGTGTGTGTGTGTGTGTGTGTGTGTGTGTGTGTGTGTTGTTCATTATTCATGCCCTGAATAATGAGGGTTAGGTTTCCCACTGGTCCACTCTAATCCCAGCCATGGCCCACACAGCCAGAATAATTCAGCCTCAACTTAAAAATAAATCCATATCAGGAGGTGTGTGTGTGTGTGTGTATACTGGGTGTGTATATATACATGCAGGACTTTTAATCCACTTACAATTCTGAAGACATCTGCTTATCTTCTTTAAATCAAGAGTCCTCCATTTAGTCCTCATTTGCTGCTGTTCTAGCTTCTAGTCTTCTGGGAGGTAGCTGGGTGTTAGCACATTTCTGTGAAGATTTGATTGCATTCAATTACAGCTGCATTACTGAGGTCAGGTACAGATATTGGTAAGTGATTAGATATGGATGTCAACCATTACTCTAATTCATCTTAAAAATACTGTATGGAGCACCTCTGGATTGTTCCAGTTCTGCTGCTCCACAGCTCAGTGCTGTTTTTACCCCTCTATCCCATGTCTGGTATTAGTCATGGTGCTAGACAGTTCATGCTTATCTGCTCCAGAGAGTCCTATTCTATTGGCAGTACATCTCTACAGGGACTAGACAAGCTGTGTGTGCATTTGCACATGTGTCAGCAATGGCAACTTAAAGTAGCCGAATGTGTTCATTAGAAGTATATGGTTGGATATACAGTGTTGGTCATCTAAAAATGAATGATAAAATCAGTTTTAATTAGGGACTGTTTTGTTGCACAGCCTCCTGCATGCACCCTTCCACCAAGTTTGAACCTAAAACCATATTTGATCAATTCAGTGATCAGGGAATGTATTTCAGCATTTAGTGAGCTAGCTTTCAGAGGAATTAAATGTTTGTATGTCTGGTTCCGATCACATTTCTATGAGCATTTCTGATTCAGTTTCTCCTTAATGTTGCACTTTGTCAAACTAGTCTCTGAATGACTTGATTTATCTTGAATTGTGCAGGAATCTTTGGAAAACTTTCCTAAAATTTCCACTGGCTTCCTGTAGCTGCCACATCAGATTCAGAATCTTGATGCTGGTGTACAAAGTTAAAAATGGAACATGGTCAAAAGATGGCAATGGTCAAAACTTGATGTGTATCAAGATCCCTTTGAGCATCAAGTACAGCTTCGCTTGACCCACCATCCCTCAAGATGCAAGCATCCAGGCTCAGCTGAGCCACTTGCTGTCTTCAAACACAGAGTGAAGACCATCTCTTTCAAGAGCATTCACTCATTAAAGGTTTATAATTATGTCTTTTGTCTTTTGGGTGTTGAAGTATCCATTCTGACTTGATAAGCTTGAGGAATCACTGGATTCTTGCCAAGATATTTTCTGAGTGAACAGCAAAGCATTTTTGTAAGTTGCTCTGGATAAAATGCCAAATGCTATAAATATAAAGGTTAATGTAAAAATCAGTGGATTATTCTTTAAAATGTTGGACATCACTAATTGGCAGGGCCATATCATTGCTTTTGAACATGCTATTCAGGCCTGGAAAACAATGCCGTGGAAAACAATGATCCACTTATACAGTGAAAATTCTGAGTTTTGCCAATGTTTCCTTATTGGAATCAATTTAGTTTACCAGGAGTGTGGGATCCATTTTTAATAAAAGCAGAGCTGCAAACAATTCTGTGTTTTAAAAACCATCATGACACGGTTGAAGACTTTTTGTTAAGAACAAATTTACGAAAATTCTTACCAAGATGTTGGTGAATGAGGCCCATCGATGTTACAACACCTTCAGGAAAACTTGGAATCTTCTAACTAGTCAAATAGAGCCACTTTCTTGTTTGACCTTGTTCTTTGTTTTATTTATTTATTTATTTATTTATTTATTTATTTATTTATTTATTTATTTATTATAACTTCAACCTTGAATCTGTTAGCTGGAAGAGTGCATGTAAATTTGCATTACAAAAGTTAGAGGTTTCTCTTAACTGTGAACGTTTTCTTCTATTTATTTTTCTGTATGCATTTTTTTTTTTACTGGTAACCATTTCCTGAGCTCTTAACCACTGCCTGTGTAGAGGGACAGCCCCAGCATGAAAACACAGAGACAGACACACACACACACACACACACACACACACACACACACACACACACACCTATACATACACATTCTTGCACCTCCAGTAACATGCACATGCATGGCTTCAACAATGGGGAAAAATCATGGACAATCATTGAGACTTCTTTTAATTCAACATTGTACAAGTGAATACTCTCCAACTAACAGTTACACACATGAACACACACAAACATGTATATGTTCATTTCCACAGAGGGAGAGTCACAGGAAAGAGTTTTAAATAGGTCAGTGTCTACACTGGTATCATCGAGGGCGCCCGCTGACATCGGCCTTCTTTCTTTACTCATCCATTCAGTCCATGCGTAGGTGTATGTGGGTGGACATTAACGTTAAGGAAAGCAGCAGTGGAGTGGACCTGGGGTGGGAAAGTCCCACTTTCACAGATATTTATTTGGAGTGGAAAACCAAGTTGGGCCCACTGTAAGAGGGTGTCAGGAAAAAAATGTCAAACCAACCCAGTCCCCCCAAAATTGGCAAGAATGGACTCTTCCATGAGGGGGGAAATGCTGTACATCAGCAGAAACAAACAGGAAGGACGGGTGGGGGCTTAGGTGTGAGTTGCACCTTTCATATGCTTGCAGGGTTTATCCACATCATTGTCCATATTTGCAGCATCCTAATTGTTGAAATGCTAATTGGTATCTTTTATGTCCAAATGATCACCTGAATTCACATTTATTGTTGTTTGTAGTTGCTGGAAATGTGATAAAAGAAAACTTAAGCTCTGCCAATTCAAACGGCACTTCTCAGGAGTACCAATAAGCCAATAAGACAGCCTAATGCAGACCAGCCAAAAAGAACAGAGCTCACTTATTTTAAAGTTGCAGCAAAAGAAACAGCCAAATAAATTCTAAGTGAGAAAGAGAGTTTGGAAAATGGTCCAAAAGCCTCTAGATAATGATTATGAACATGGTGCATAAAGCTGCAAGGATGTGATGCACAAGTTTTCATTGTTGGGGGTTTTCAAAAAAAAAAATAATAATAATACATCAACCGCTTATGTTGTTTTCACATACAAACTCCAGAAAATGTTCAGATAGTCTGCTCTGGAAATTGCCTGGTGTTGTCCTTCCACACTTGTAGTGTAGAGCTGGAGATTTCCCATGTCAGATGCATTTGCACTGCAGGAAATGTTCCACGTGGTTTGGTCAAGGGTGGCGTTTGTGTAGCACATGTAGCAACAAAACTGGACAGTTATTTCCAGTCACATAAGACAAGGCAGGCTTCAATCTTTGTGAAATGGGAGAGACCAAAATACTCAAAGCTGAGGGTCAAATTACCTTTTCAAACATCTGTTTAAAATCACTGATAAAATCTGACACAGCCTCATGGATTTTATAGCATTTGGCTCAATAACTGGCTTTGTCTGGCTACTTCACTTGCTAGTGGGCTTTCCCACATTCAGCAAGCTAATTGGGATTTTTTTTTGTTGGGCAGGACTTTATCTGTAAAAAGACACCATATTGAACATTACAAGAACTCCCAGTCATACTTTCACCGGTTTCCTCATTTATAACATATCCGGCATGACCCTTTGTGATTTCTCCAGAAAATTACTTGCTCCATTCACACACTTAAATGCTTACAGGTTACTGTCAATGTGTAAAAAGGGCTTCAGATTATGAATTAAATTGTGGAAAGTTCAAAATCTTGTACCTTATGTGCTTCCTGTTAGTAATCATGCTTGACTTAAGCTGGCAGGTGTGACGTGCCAACATAAAAAGGGCTTGTTTGACAGCACTCACTGGATTGACCAAGATGCAGTACAATGGGGAAGTCTAAGGACCTCAGTGCAGATCTGAGAAAGATGGTTTTTGGATTTGGACAGTTTCAGAATGCAGATTTGAAGATCATAAAACATCGTCAAACACACACACACACACACACACACACACACACACACACACACACACACACACACACACACACACACATATATATATATATATATATATATATATATATATATATATATATATTTGTAAAATATTTATTAAAGATCCCTTTATATAGTATAGTAACATAGTGATGCTTAAACCAGGTATAAAGCTGTATCATATTACATATTTCATACTCTCAGAACAAAAATTTTCAAATGAGAGAATTTAACTCATGTTCTAATTCTCCATAGGTTGAATTGGGTTTTAGAGCAGGAAAAGTACTAGAATATGCTGTGCTGTGGCCTTCTGTGACCACAGAATGACACCTATGACCTAAATCTTGATGTAAATGCACATAGGTTGCCATAAAATGCACTTATGGGTACCCTCATTTGTCACAGTAGAAGAGGTTAAAGGAGAGCAAGTGAAAATATGGGCTTAAAATATCTTTTTTTTTGTTTGTTTGTTTGTTTTTACTGTTTTTACATGGACATGCCAAAAGTCATTGGACTAGGTATCGTAACCCAGGACTTTTGCCATGTCCCATAGAAACTAAAGAATGCTGCACTGACCTGATCTGTATGTGTGTGGGTTCTCCTGCATTCACTTGGGTGTTATTTCTGTGAGTCACATCTCTTTTCACATGGGCAATTCTAGCCAGAAGCTGCTCATCACAATATTTAAGCACCAACTGTGAATTTAAAGAAATCCTAAATAAACAGACAACTTTGGAAAGGGAATGTCCCACCCATCCGACACCCACTATCATGCCTCCTTCAAACTAATTTGCACTGCATTTTCATTCAAACTCATTCACAAGATTAAACCTGTATACAGGTGGGTGTATAAGGCTTTCCCAAGATGTGCCCTGAGATAACACTTCATAATCAATTTGCACATTGATATCCCATGACTTTTGGCATGTGAGTTTCAGTTTTAAAACTGAAAGAGCAAAACCAAATCCATAAATATTTCGCTCCTATCTTGCACTGTGAGAAGACAACTCAACACTGTGTGTCTGAAAGGATGTGGAGCTCATCAAGAAGCTTTTACTGAGAATAGGAAACAGAAAAAGAAGCTTCAGGTTTTTTTCTGAACAGTGATGTAGTGTTGTGGTGTAGTGAACACCGTGCCCGCCCCTTGGTGGACAGGAACATCACACTACAACGATAACTGTCACAGAGTCCTTGGGCAAGGCTCATAACTTTACATTTAACTTTACATGTATGTCACTCTGGATAAATGTATACAATACTGAGCAACTCAACATCCAGACCAAGCCTCAGGATTGATAAGTGGAGTTATGAATTATCTCAAGAGGAGGAGCAATATAATTTGATCACATGTTCACAATAAAATTTTCTGTTTCTCAGTCCTAGCTCCAGTTATCAGGTAGGGGCCAGGCCTTCTCCCACAAATCAGAAGCCACATGAAATCCGAGTTCTCCCCTCTCTCACAGTCTCCTGTCACAGTGTCATATGTGTCATCATACTGCCCCAATATCAATGAAGTCGGGACATTGTGTAAAACATAAATATAAACAGAATATGATGATTTCACTCATGCACTGTAAAGGGAGCAAGATGATGTCATAAAATAATAAATAAATTGTCGTTCACATGGATGGGGCAAGGTTCACCATGAATTTTTGGATTTCATCATCGACAGTCCATAATATCATCAAAAATCTCTGCATTTAAGCAGCAAGGCCAAAAACCAACATTCAATGCCCACGCTCCCTTAGATGGCACTGAATTAAAAACCGTCATCATTCTGTAGCAGATATTACCACATGAGCTCAGGAAGACTCCAGAAAACCACTGTCAGACAATACAGTTCACCATTCCATCTATAAGTGCAAGTTAAAACTCTACTGTGCAAAGTGAAAGCCATATATCAACACAGTGCTTGAAAATGCCGCTGAAATGCCGGTGGCTTCTCTGGGCCTGAGCTCATCTGAGATGGACTGACGTGGACTAGAAAAGTGTCCTGTTGTCTGACGAGTCCACATTTCAAATTATTTTTGAAAATCATGTCCTCAGAGCCACAGAGGAAAAGGACTGCCCAGATTGTCATCAGCACAAAGTTCAAAAGCCAGCGTCTCTGATGGTATGGGGGTGTGTTAGTGCCCATGGCGTGGGTAACTTGCACATCTGTGAAGGTACAATAAATGCTGAAAGGTACATACAGGTGTTTGAGCAACATATGCTGCCATCCAATCAACGTGTTTTTCAGGGACATCTCTGCTTATTTCAGCAAGACAATGCCAAGCCACGTTCTGCACGTGTTACAACAGCATGGCTTCATAGGAAAAGTGTGTGGATACTAGATTGGCCTGTCTGCAGTCCAGACCTGTCTCTCATTGAAAATGTGTGGTGCATTATGAAGCACAAAATATGACAACAGAGACCCCGGACTGTTGAGCAACTGAAGTTGTACATCAAGCAAGAATGGGAAAGAATTCCACCTACAAAGCTTCAACAATTAGTGTCCTCAGTTCCCAAATGCTTACTGAGTGTTTTTAAGAGGAAATGTTACAGTGGCATATTTACTAGTGTGTAACACAGTGGTAAACCTGCCCTTGTCCCAACTTTTTTGGAACGTGTTACAGGCATCCAATTCTATTCAAAATTTGTGATTATTTGCAAAAAATCCATTTAAACATTAAATAGCTTGTCATTGTAGTGTATTCAGTTGAATAGGATTGAAAAGGATTTACAAATCATCGTATTCTGTTTTTATTTATGTTTTATACAATGTCCCATCTTCATTGGAATTGAGGTTGTATGTATAAAAATGTGAAAATGGGAAATCTCCCACTATCCAATGTTTGTTTCCATATAAGAACATGGAAAACACAAAACTATGTTTTCCGATTTCTGATTGTACATATGAAGCTGAAAAATGAAACAACTTCAAAGCAATACTTAATCGACTGGTCCTATTTTTCCATTTATTTGGCAGAAGGCTCCCCAGAAGTGAAGCAGTGCTTTTTTGATGTTTTTCAATTTTTGACATAATCTGAGGCAGGTGGGTGTTCTTTATGTTGTGTACAATTGTCATAATGAATGGATCAATAGAAATGTTTAATTTACATTAATTGGAATACAATCTTTATTGGCTTGCAGTGAACACTAAGGGATTTTCCTACCTCTTAGGTAAAGTTGCAATTGCTTTACTGTTTTAAACATTTATCTAAAAGATTTTCTACATCATTATCATTTAGGGAGAATAATTAAATGAGGGCTGGTCTCTGATTTGTTATTTGATATTGTTGCTGTTATAACAGCATTTGATATGTCCTTTTATATTATTCTTATAAATAGTCCTATAAATATTCATATTTGTATGTTCACCTAATATGAAAGACAGCTGGCATTTTAAAACACAAAAGGAAATGTATTATGTAATTTAGATATGCAAGGGAGCATATAATTCACGTAAGACAACACATACAAGCCAGTGTCCTAATAAGGTATAAAACCAACCTGTGTGTTTGTGCTGTGGCCTGAATGTACGGCTCAGTGGGCCTGGAGCAGTATTGGAATCCCCTGCTCTCCTCAGGGATGCAGTGTGGGCAACTGGCGAGGAATGGCAAGGTGTGTGTGTGTGTGTGTGTGTGTGTGTGTGTGTGTGTGTGTGTGTGTGTGTGCTTGTGTGGGGGAGAGAGAGAGAGAGAGAGAGAGAGAGAGAGAGAGAGAGAGAGAGATTGTAGAGGAGCATGCCAGCAGAGAGTGCTTGGTTTTAATGGATCATATGGTTGATAAAGCATGGAATAGAGGGACAGCCGTTATCGATCCTACACTCAGGCCAGTGCTTCTGCACTCCTGTGGGACACACTAACACACACACACATCCACACACAATGCACATTCTCTCTCTCTTTCTTTCTTGCTATGTGTCTTTCTCATTTTCCTTACTCACTCATCAGACATTCACAAATGTCAAGTCAATTGCAGGAAATCACGAAAGCAGCCCACCTTTTGAGATATGTGTGTACCTGGGTATAGCTTTGGGCTTGTAGGTTGTAAGTCCATCATTCAGGACTTGCAACTAGTTTTCACCACTCGTAAACAACACCACTTCGCTACTGGTCCACATTTCAGTCAGCATCACTAATATTCATTCATATCCAGTATGCCCACCAAATCACAACTGTACTCTCATTGCTTGTCATATTATTATTGTTTAGTGTTTATTTAAATATTTGCCAAATGTTCTCACAATTTGTTTATTGCTAAATTCCCATCCTATACCTAGGGTCCTCCCCCATCACACCCGTAACAATGTTACCAGGATAAATTCTATCATGTATTATCTCTGAGGCATTCCAAGCATCTATTCAAACACCAACTAATGCAATATCCTTGGAGCTCACCACACAAGAAGGAGAACACTAAATGTTCAATTCTGTTACATCAGATAACTGGCACCCTCCTGGACTGCTTTATTTACCAAACTGGCCAAATCTACATGTACAGTAGCTATGGGGCCCCGTTACGCTGAAACATGGTCAACAAAACTCAAAAGCATTAAAATTTTTATAGCTGCTCCATTTGACTAATTTATAAACTGTTTTGGTAAATAATTAGTTTAATTGTACTTATTTTCATTTTTAATGTAATTACATTTTAGGTGAAGTGCTTTATTACATTTTTATCTTGTAGTATTGCAGTTTTCTTTTTTCCAAATCTATAATTTTACCCTGTGGCTACATTGAAAAATTTGGTTCCCCTTCATTTAATGTCAATAAATAAAACAAATGTAATGAGGTTTCAGTCATAACTTAGAGAAAATAGCTTGAAATATTGCAAACTTGACACCAAAAAATATTTCTATAATTGTTTGAAATATTTCATTCAATTTTGAAATTTGAATGGTAACAACAAGAAGTTACTAACTATGTTTATTTAAATAGAAAATGGATTCGTTTTTGGCAAATCATCTGCATGGAGATTTGCAGCAGTGAAATCAATTTATACATGGACTATAATATAATTTAGTCGTTTGCATTATTTTGTAAAATAAAATGATTTCAGTAGTTTATTATCATGCTGTGTATACACCTTTTATAGTGTGTATCTTTTATATTATTGTAAGCAGTGATTCTATGCTTTTGAAGGGTACTGTGAGTGAATAGCTGGCACTTTAAAGCCAGAGTTGAGTTGGAAAGGTGAGAATATGGTATCAGCAGCTTTTAATTTGAGTGTTGGCATGTTGTCAGAGTGTGTTTGGCACGGTACAGGCTTTGCTGACTCTGGGTCCTGGTTTGGAGGGCCTGCTTCTCTGGAGCTGCGACAGATAGTGAGCCAGCCATGTGTCAGCCTCGTTGGCAGAGAGGAGAAAATAATTCCTTACAACCCTCCTCCCCTCTCTACCCTCTCTCATTCTCTTTAGTTTGGTTTCTCTCTGGGCTGTCAGGAATTCAGCTAAATTCTGTTAAAGTAAAACAATGTTTTAGTGAGTGCTCTCTCTCTCTCTGATGTAATGTGATGATTTAAGCAACAGGTCTATTTATTACATTTTCTTCTTAGCCTGAATGTAGCCAATCAGTGAAAAACTGCTTCATGCTGAGGTTTGTTTCATTAGTTTTACACAAGAGCTATAAAGTTAAGTGCATTATAAGTATAAATGTTTGTGGACATCTATTCTAATTAATGCATTCAGCTACATTGTTGACACAGCTTGTCTAGTCCCTGTAAATTAGTATTGCCAATAGAATAGGACTCTCTGGAGCAGATAAACATGAACCTGTTAGCACCATGTCTAATGCCAGGCATGGGCTTAGAGGGGTATAAAGACCCCTAGCATTGAGCTGTGGATCAGTGGAACTGTGTTCTCTGGAATGATGGTGCTCCATCCAGTACTTCTAGGTTTGCTGCAGAGTAATGCAATCAAATCCTCACAGTAATGCTCCTAAATCTAATCGAAAACCATTCCAGTGACTTATGTGGATTGTGCTGGTGTGTGAAGATATTCATATGTTATAAAGCTGAGACGCTGAGAAAATGAAAAGCTGTAATTTTGCCCTCACTGTGTGGACCTACTGCCCAAAGGGTTCACATTGTATTATAGTTTGAGGCATGGGATGATTTGTGCAGTTTGTACACAGAGGATTACTTTAATTTGAATCGCTTTCCGTTGGATACAGTAGCCTCATAGAGCTAGTGCAAAAGTGAATAAGAAAGACAGTTCACTATTTAAGAGAAGTCGCATTAAGTCATAATGGATCATTCCAATGTGCCCTCCCATTAGTTACTTCTAGCGTGTGTATTCACTGTCAAATTGTTTTTGAAAAATTTTTCCTTTACTTCTATTTGTGATTTCTATTCCCAGAAAGAACTTCTCGATCAGCTCCACATAATTTAAGGCCCACAGTGGTGAACTTTCCTCTGTGGATTTCTTTAATTATGAAGCAAGACTGGAACTGGATTTTCAGCTCTCTCTCCAGTCTGAAAGCTATAAATGCTGTTTATCTGATGGGGGCAGGTTTGCCAGTCTACCAGGTCTTGCATGGTTGTTATAGGTAGTTAAATATACAGTTAAAATTCAGAGGGGGTAGCATTTCACCAATGGGAGAGCACTGAAGAGGCAGGAGTGCTGCTCTGATGATGCGGCGCGTGTGACTGCCCATGGAATGTGGCACTGAGGGCATGTGTGAGAGAGAGAGATGCCGTGGGTGTGTGACCAGCGGCGGTATGTGCTACTTGTGTGACGCGAGGGGCACGAGGAGACCCCGAGCTGCGGCTTAATCTAGCCCAGGACAGTTTGGACATGGAGAGTGGTGGGGGGAGTAGGGAGGGGAGCAGCTGGTCTCCCCAAACTGCTATTACTGTTTGTGCTTTCTAATATTAACCCCCTCCCCATCGGCTCCTCTTCGCTGCATGGCCTGTCCCAGCCTGAGGTGAGAGTGAGTGTGTGTGTTATTTTTAGGGTCTTTTTCCACTACTGCATCGGTACACTTGAGGAGCTCAGTCAGGAGGAGAGATGTGAGAGGGGCCTGCCTTATGAAACAGAAACGCGAGCTATGTAACAAAACCTCTGCCAAAAAACACACACACAACATAACCCAATACATGACCGTAACAGTATCACACCTTCCTCCTAATAATATACACATGTGTAACTGAGAAAGCAGTCTTTCAGACCTGAGCTCAGATTGAGTTAGGTCAAGTGTTAGGCCCCTGGCAGACATTTTTGAGCTGAAGACCTTAATTTTTAAGCTAGTAAAAGTTGCCTACTGACAAACTGGCCTATTGGCAGAAGACTGTCCTGTTGATCTGTTGATCCGCACTTTGTGTTAGACAACCACTAGCCTTCATCAGTGGTCACCAGCACTGCCATGTAGACCGACACTCATGTACCACTGCCGCACACCCTGGTTAACAGTTAACAGTGAGAAACAGAAACTGTACAAATAAAGTATTTAAGGCAGGTGTCATTGCTAGACTGTTGCTAAGTGGTTGGTATGGTTTCCCAGGTGGTTGCGTGGTGGCGATTGCTATGATTGCTATGTGTTTCTAGGTAGTTTCTAGGCATTTGCAATGGTATCTCTGGTGGTTGCTATAGTGTTGCTAGGTGGTTTCTATGGTATCCCAGATGACTCTATGGTGTAATAATACAAATCAATACAGATCCTATGGCGTTTCTAAGTGGTTGCTAGATGGTTGCTTTGGTGTTGCTATGTGGATGCTAGAAAGGTGCTTTAGTACTACAAGGTGATTGCCAATGTAATTCAAGTATTTGTGCTGTTGTTAAGTGGTTACTAGGTGGTTGCTAAGCAGTTGATATGCTATCAGGTGTAATCAAGTGGTTGCGGGGGTGGCATTGTGACATTTGAAGGGTACACACACTTTAATACGCCATTCATTCCTATGGAGGGAATGTCCATAATCTATAATTAATAATAATAAAAATATCTGTTCATACACAGAAACTGTGTGTCCAATCAAAAAGCTGTGTATGAGAAATAAATTCATCATCATCAGAAGAAGAATGTCATTCATCTCTCTCGGACTGTAGTACTCTCACTCACTTGCTCCAGCAGCAAATGTGACAGTAGGAGTTATCTAAGTGATCACAGGGGAATAGGGGCCACAAGGGTTAGAGTGTGTGAGAGTGTATTTGTATGTGTGGATGTCATGGACTTCCCATCCGCCGTCATTATGTGAAGGGGAAGGACGTAAAACAAGGGGGGTGGTGTTACAGAGGGTGTCCCTGTCACGTCCCACATACACACTCTCACACACTTTGTTCCAGTGTCTGCATTTACTCTGTCCCCTGTCCTTTTTACAGTACAGCATGTCATCCCTCTCTGACCCTTACCTTTGCTTCTGAGCTCTTTAACTCTTTGAAGTCTTTTTACCCGAATGTTCACCCCAGTTTTAGTCATTTCCAATTCTCACCCAGTAGCTAGGACTCCCCCTATCTCACAGTCAGTGCTGGGAGAGTGAAAGGTTGTGTGTGCTTCCTAGAGTTACTACCCCGTATCTTTCTGATCTAATAGAACATCATTGCACAGCTAATTAGCTTATTTGACATAACATATTGCAATTTTAGGCCACATTTCATTTCATAATTAAATAATAACATTTTTACAAATTCACATATTTAACTAGAATTATGAAATACAGAGCAGCTTAAGTGGTTCCCACTCTTAAGTAGTTGATGTTTGGGCTGACATGAAAACTTAAACTCAAGAAAGTAATTTGGTTACTTAATATCATTGAGGAATGTGCTTATTATTATAAAATTATATATATATATATATATATATATATATATATATATATATATATATATATATATATAATTATTATTATTATTATATATATATACTGTATACTGATAGCCTTCCAAATGAAAGATAATTTATCAAAACGTTTTATTTAACTTATGATATTTTAGACTTTGTTTTTTGCAGTACAGGGCTGATCCACACTCTTAAATGTAAAGGTGCTACAAAGGTTTCTGTAAGCAATGCAATAGAAGAACCGCTTCTGATTCTATAAAGACTAAAGAGTTGCCTCAGGGCTGGCAGAGAGGGAAGGCGGTGTACTAAACAGAGATGTTGCCCTGACCACACATGAATGATTGATGCCTCTGAAAAATACAAGCTTGCAGATTTTTCACACAGAAATTTGTTTATTTTAATGATTGATGACATGGAGGCAGACAGAGAACTGGGTGAGCAGTGGTTTGTGTGTGTGTGTGTGTGTGTGTGTGTGTGTGTGTGTGTGTGTGTGTGTGTGTGTGGGTGTGTGTGTTCGTTCACTTTATAAGCTGTTTATAATATTGTTCTATGTTATTTTTTCCAACTACATAGAATGTTGCTTATTGTTTGTGTAGGCCAGAGGTGGGGGCCAGCACAGTTTGTTGAGTTCCCTGCTCTCACTGACTTACTAAACCTGGTAATTAACAGGTGAGTTTAATCATGTGCACTTAAGCAGAGAAAGCATAAAAATCCAGCTGTCCAGAACCGGAACTGCCCACCCCTGACTTAGAGTAACAGACAACAATGTGACTTGCAGTTAACAATTAAATAGCATTTCAAATAAGCACCTTATTGTTGTATATTTTTTTAAAAAATGGGTATGATTGGTTACTAACAATTGATGCATTCTCACTACAGTGCAACACATACTGGTTATACAGTGGCTGGCATCCATAAATTACTACATGCAGAGATTTTTTTTTTTAAGGATTTGCAAGCTGCCATGTGTGCGGGGCTAACAGGCTTTGTGTGTTTGTGTGTGTGTGTGTGTGTGTGTATTTGTGTGCGTGTGTGCAACCATGTATAATTGAGCTGTTGGGAGTACAAGGTACAGTGGAGATTATTACATATTAATAAATCTTCAGTTTAGAGTCATTCCGTGATTTGTACCTCTGGGGGGAGGGAGGGAGGGGAGGAGGGAGATGCTGCAACTAAAGCAGAATAATGAGCTTCCTCCCACCATCCCTTAAACAGTCTGATTTATCTGCATATTAAAACAATTAGGGTCACTTACTGACATTTTAACGGTAGCTCCCTTCATTGAAAATGTGTCAGTGAAATATTCACACTAAGCAGTCCTGATCTTTTTCAGACCTGTAACAACAAGGTGATGATGTTCAAGTATACTGCAATAAAAGCTCACATTCAGAAGGCATGTCGACATGTTTAACTCTAAAGATAGAATAAAATAGCCATGCACTAACTACACTGTACTCTTGCATCTTTTTCAACCTGTTGGTGTCAACAGCAAATACATTTAAAAAAGTGCAATAAAATATAAGAAATAAGGCATGACGTTATTAAAATAAAGCTCTAACAAACAGATTTCTAAATAAAATTATCTAATTTCCATCATCTACCAAAATTTAAATGTAAATTTCTTGTGATTTTGATTATATCACCACACACCAGAAAATTAAAACTATACATTTCTTCATTGGCCAATGAAAAATGTGCATCTCCAAAATGGAGTTTACAGGCCAAGGCAAAATGTTCTTTATTTTGAATGATATTTAATGTCATACAAGAGCTTGTTTTCCACATTTTAGAGCATCTCCATTGGCCTACTCATCCAGAATTAGACAGCAGTGATTTTTGACACTTTTCGAATGTCAGCTATTGTATTTCTGACTGCAACTTTGATTCAATATCAATAATTATGTTATTGAGATGTTATTATCAATATATAATAAATAAGAATTAAACAACAAACACTGATGCTCCTAATATCCTTCTTAATATTCTGGGCTCAGTACTGCTTTTGGTGTACAAGTGTACAGGTAATTTAGGAGAACAGTATTCTGAACACTAATATGGTATTTTCCACCTGTTGGGTATTACAGAATGGAATGGAATGGAATAACTGCATACCAAATACATTTTGATTGGCAGATTTTGGACCAATCATTTTAAAGATAAACAGAAAAAATATCAGTATTCTGATTAAAAAGCATCACTATTTTGTACACCCCATAGTCTCTCAATGGCGTTTGCACTGTAACGCTTGCACACCCTCCTTTTTGCATGCTACTCCAGAGGTTTCTCACTACTTACCAGCATTCAATGGAAAAACAGCACTAGGAGTCATATAAACAGTTTTTGTGAACAGAGGAATAAATGACAATGACAGCAGATTATATTTGGCATATGAGCTGGATGCATTTTATTATTTAAATTGCAGAAAATGGTCAGCTGTATGGAATACTTCAGTATACAGAATACCATGCTCCAACATTAATTCAACAAATTGACTTGAAGGCAGCTATATTAACATTATGTTACAAGTAACAAAATCCACAGCTTTTAGGTCACACCTTTCAGAGGTCAAGCCAGTGTTTATCCTAGTTTTAGGATGGACTCTGTCATGCTCTCCTTTGAGATGCCAGCTCCTCTCAGTTGTAATTTTGCCTTTCTATGGTTTGACATGAAAAAACTCAAGATAAAGCTTGAGTTTACAATTCTGATATATCCATGTTTGTAGTAGGTCTTGCCATATTGCTTTTCTGTTTATATCAGCTCCAATAACACTGTCAGGTAACCAGCAAATGCGCTGGGTCCTCTTTCAGGGGTGATGGATGTGATGTAAGTCAGTAAAGATATGATATGACCAGAAAAACCTACCAGACCACTCTGTTTTTAAAATTAATACATTAGACATTGCAGGGACGGTCACGTCAGCACACAGATACCATGAATTAGATTAGGGTTTTCCCTTCGTACTCTGGACAACTACTGTTTTCAGTTGATAAAAAGAAACCTTAATGACTCCCACTGAAAACTCTGTTTGATTGTGTTATTCATTTTTGTAACTGACAAAGTAAACAACCTACCAACAACCTGCCAAACAATGACAATGCTTGCTGTGTGCACTAAGGACACTAAGTGTGTGTGTGTGTGTGTGTGTGTGTGTGTGTGTGTGTGTGTGTGTGTATGTGTGTGTGTGTGTGTGTGTGCGTGAGGCTCTGTGCTGAACGCTGGCCGTCGTGCTGAGTTTATCTGTGCATGCGTCCGGAACGTGTAGCCTCACACTGGGGTCTCCCCACTAATCAAATATGTATTACTTACAGAATAACATGGAAGCAGAGCAGTGGTGCAAGACACACATGTACACACAGACAGACAGACACACACACACACACACACACACACACACTAGTGTGGCTCTACACAGAGCATATCTGTCTATCTTGATTTGCAGTATCCATTACGTTAAAGAAGAAAAAAGACTGGGGTATCTCACCAAGCCCGTAACATGATGCCTTTTCAAATACCTTTTAATCCTCACTATGTGTGTACATGGATCCGCTGGATGTGCATAGATGAATAAGAATGATGGAATATTCCATTAGACGCACTTAGGAGCACACACAAAACGTAGCTCGCTAATAATGAATGAAATCTACTAGGTGCCAATTAACCCTTAGAAGTCATGAATGTAATTTTTTAGTTAACTCTACTTAGTTTTGTCAAAAGTTTATTAATTCTTATAGTTCTTTAGTGTGTTGATATATATATATATATATATATATATATATATATATATATATATATAAAGCTCTAGAGTAGGCCAACAGTGTAATGTCCTGCTCATGAAGTTAAAATCCCAGTAAGGGCTAGTATTTGTCAAAAGCCTCCCAGTACTGGCTTTTCAATCCACAACACATTTGTGTTGGACATTTGATTGTATTTTAATGGAAATGTATAGTTGTCCACACAGTCCTGTTTTACAGTTATATTTTAAATATATATGTGTGTGTGTGTGTGTGTGTGCGTGTATTTTAATATATTTTTGAATCAAGTAAATTAAAATATGTATTTAAAGAAATGAATTTGCAGACTGTCCAAGTATTTGTGAGCAATATTGGCCTAGTTATGAGGATTAAGTGGAAGCTGTTATGAGCTAAATTATTCATTTAGCATTATTTGGCAATAGAGTTGACATTGCGAAGGCCAAATGTTCCCCAAGACTGCTGTTAAAAACCCACTGCCACCGAACAAGCAGTTTTGCTTTTCACAAAAATCTCCACTACATGTCCAAATGTTTCTGGACATCATTTCTAATGAATGCATTCAACTACTTTTAGATGCATCTATTGCTGACAGATATACAAAAACACACACACACACACACACACACACACACACACACACACACACACACACACACATATAAAGACACACTAACCGTAGAGAAAGACTCTCTGGTTGGGAATTTGGTGGGGTGTTGTTCATCTAACATCCTGACCTTTCTGAAGCCTTTCCTGAATAGACAATTAATCCAACAAAAGCAGGTTAAACTATTTTTAATAACCTTGAATTCTAAAGAAACATTACATGAGCAGATGCCCTAATACTTTTGTCTAAATAGTGTAACATCGGTAAGATTGTAGGACTTTGTAGAACTTTTGTGTAGAACCCTTGCATCTTTTTTAGGCAAATAAATAAACCTTTGTGCACGTATTCTTGATGATAAGGTTGATGACAGTCTGTCTAGTCACACTGCTTTTATCTGAAGCGTCTGAAATTTTGAAACTTAGAAATGATAAAAACATTACACAGTACCATGGTCATGATTAAGATTAGGGTTAAGATAAGGGTTAAGATTAGTTTAACATTAGGGTTAAGGTTAAGTTTAGGGTATTGTTATGCTTAAGGTTAGGATAAGGGTAAAGGTTAAGTTAAGGATACATTTTGGTTAAGGTTAAGGTTAGAGTAAGGTTCATATTTGATTATAACAGTATGCTATTATGTCATATTCTGAACATATTTCTATGCATGTTTTTAATTCAGCAGTGGATATAACATTAAATATGAAATGTATAGAATACTATAGCAAGTGAGTGACAGATGACTGTAATTAATTAAGGTCATATAAGACTGATGACTTTCTTCTGCATTATGTTGGTATTACTCTTTGTCTGTTGAACAGTGTGTCCAGACAGCAGCAATGAGAGTTTCCTGCTGTGGGAAATTGAGTGTGTGTGTGTGTGTGTGTGTGTGTGTGTGTGTGTGTGTGTGTGTGTTTGTGTGTGTGTGTGTGTGTGTGTGTGTGTGTGTGTGAGAGAGAGAGAGAGAGAGAGAGAGAGAGAGTGAGAGTGTAAAAGAAAGAGTCCAAGTCTGCATTATGTAATCTCCAGGCTAACGGACCCTCCTACACTTCATCACATCTGTGCAATGCAACTGCTTACATATGTGATGATCTCATCTGCATGGGACATCCCAGTCTGGGTGACCTCATCATTGTCCTGCACGCACGGATCAGCGTCGAGCACTGACAATATCTCTGCAGACACTTGACCTCTGACCCAGACAGGGCCTGACAATTGCGCATCAGGGATCAAAGGAATGCACTTATTCTGCCAAAATTTCCTTTCTCTGTGTGTGTGTGTGTGTGTGTGTGTGTGTGTGTGTGTGTGTGTGTGTGTGTGTGTGTGTGTGTGTGTGTGACTGTGCCTCACTATCCCAAACTACGTGGGCCTGTGATGTCACAGCTTCAATAAGTTCAGTAAGTTCTTACCCACAGACCCCCAAGATAAATGGGAAAAGTTGTTTCCCTTACACATGCACTTGCGTGCACACCCACCTACACACGTACACACACACACACAGGCCTATAAGTACAGAGGCCTTTAAACACACTTAAACCACGCAAACAGCTTAAAGAAAGGATGCTAACGTAAGGGCCACTACATCTGACGTTGGCCACCCCGCACTTTCTCTCTTCCGCTTTATATTCACCCCGTCATCGCGAGTCACTCACACATTCACACACACACACGCAAGTGCGTACACACATACGCATGCACCACAGACAGTGGGCCACTGGTCTTACGGCCTGCAGACCACAATCTGGGCAAGAGTCCACCTGACTACAGGAAACTGGGAAGTAAAAAAATACCAAAAAGCCTTTCAAGGGTATTGTGGTGGCTGACCACTGTGAGCAATCTGGACAGGGTGGGTAAACAAAAAGTGGTTCTAAAACTTCAAGTAAATCTGTTTGTTTTCTTCTGTTACAGAGTGTTAATTTGTAACACTGTTAAAAATGAATAAATCAAATGAAAGAGTCCATAGGCTAAAAACTGAACTGTTACTGACCTAACAATGCCTCAAAAGAACCACTACTGTTTCCATAAACTGGCCACACACATCTTGTCTAGTCTCTGCCAATAGAATAAGACTCTGGAGTAGATAATAATGAAACTGTTGGCAGCATGCCTAATGCCCTTAATGGTCTAGAGATATAAAGCCCTTCAGAATTGAGCTGTGAAGCAATGTAACTGTGCTCTCTGGAATGATGGTACTCCATTTAGTTGGGGAGTTGGGGATGAGGTGAGGTTGGGATCATCCAACATCCTGAACTCACTAAAAATCTTGTCACTAAATGCTATCAAATCCTCACGGCAATACTCCTAGTAGAAAGTATTTCCTGGACAGTACATTGTTGCTCCAACAAAAGCAGGATAAACTTTGTATAATATCCTTGATTTTGGAAGAAAGACCAGGTGTACCCATACTTATATAGTATATTTGAACTGTTCTTTCTCTGTGACGGAATGAGTGACAACACAAACTTTTTATTAAAGGTTTTTGTTTTTGGTGTTTTTCTGAAATCAAACAAGATCAGAATGAAATTTATAGTACATTTGATATTTCACTAAATTTCCGTTTAAATTTCCTTTTAGATGCTTTTGGTATATGTGACCACTCTGCAAGTGTGTTTCCTTGCAAAGAAAGTGGTAAATTCAGGTATTTGGGAAATTCATTCCTAAAGCTTAATGTTAACCTGCTGTATCCATTCCACAACCACCTCTGATTTGTGTTTAAGATCATTGTCCTGTTATAACACCCACCTGTGTCCAAATTGTTCCAGCTGATTCCAGTTGTGCATGTGTGGATCGCAATAACTTCTCTGTGGAAATGCTCAGATATTTGTGGATGAGACCATTGGTGGAGATCGTGATAGGAATGACCTTATTGGATGCTAATTCCAAAATGTCTCACAGCTCCAAAACAATATTTTTGTCCAGGGTGACTTGGATGTCCATGATGGTGATATGCAGGTACAGCCATAAAATACAAAAAAAACCTAATGATTATGTCACTGTCACCACCATTCTTAACAGCTAGTACAGTAGTAGTATATTTTTTGGGATTGAATGTCTCATCTTTCCTCTTCCAAGCAAATTAAAATTTGTCTCATCTGACAGTAAATCTTTTCTCAAAGATTTTGGACCATGTGGTCTGCTGCAAATTTTTTGAGTGTGATGGGGTCTTAATTATGGAGTAATTAACATTCCACTTTTCCACTAACTGATTTAATACCTCTTTTAAACTTTAAAGTAATATTTTAAGATTAATGTTTCCCTTCAGTTAAACTTCTAAAAGTAGATTATCATGTTCAGACAATTGACTACCCACAGGAGAAAACACACAGCTAACAAAATGACATCACTCTGAATGAGTGTGTGCTGTCTAAGGTTGAATTTATTACAGGATCAGATGGAACTTCATGGGAGTGATACCAATGTACCATCTCTAAAAAACATGGACGTTATTTAAAGCTTTACAAGTTGCCAAAATGTTTTCATTCTTATTTTTCTTTGGTGTAATTTAGCCAAACATTTTCAATATGCATTTGTTGCATATGTTACATGTTATTTATTACATATTATTAGCAAATTCAGCACATTAGAGAGTTAGCCAATATATATTCACATATGTGTTTGCCATGTGTGAGGGGCTAACAGGCTTTGTGTGTGTGTGTGTGTGTGTGTTTGCGTGCGTGCGTGTGTGTGTGTGTGTGTATGTGTGTGTGTGTGTCTTTTGGTGCCTGAGTAGCTGACTTCATTAAATGCGATCTGACAGAAAGAGTCTGAAAGCAAAAGTCAGTCTGGGGCATAAAGTGAGCAAGCAAACACACACACACATACACACACACACACACACACACACACACACACACACACACACACACACACACACACACAAACAAAAACACACACACACACACAATCAAGTATATATATATTTGATTGTCCCTCAAAACACTGCCCAAGGGAAACAAGTGTAAGTCATGACAGAACATAGCAATTGAATGAGAGAGAAGCTGCCCCCCACTTTTAATCCTCATCCAAACACTGCTACATGCACGCGCACACACACACACACACACACACACACACACACACACACAGGTCATGGGGTTTCCTCTGTCTGTAAGGCAGAACCTAGCAGCAGTATATCAGCTTCAGCCATAAAGTGAGCAATATATACACACTAAGGGTGGGCAATATGGTTAAAATAAAAGTCATGTTAAATATCCCTTAAAAGAAAAAATAGAGAAATTTCTGGCATTTTCAAAATAGAGACAGACAGATAGATCAATAGATACAGTGCATCCAGAAAGTATTCACATTGCTACATTTTTGCACATATTATGTTACAGCTATATTTCAAAATGGATTAAATTATTTTTTCCCCTTAAAATTCTATGCACAATGACTCATAAGGACAAAGTGAGAAAAGTTCATTTGAAATCTTTGCAAATTATTTAAAAAATAAAATACAAAAATATAATGTACATTATATAACAGTATTCACAGAGACCAACCATTAGGGGTGTACTTTGTGTACTTCTGGTGCCGGTCCCAAGCCCAGGTAAATGGTGAGGGTTGAGTCAGAAAGGGCATCCGACGTAAAACTTGTGCCAAAACCATTATGCGGATCATAGATATGACTGCCGTACCAGTTGATGGTGTAATTTTGAATGTTTTCAGTGCATATGCACCACAGGATGGTTGTCAGTTAGAGGAGAAAGAAAAATTTTGGAGTATGATGGATGAAGTGGTAGAAGGTGTCCCTAGAGAGGAGAGATTGGTGATTGGTGCAGACTTCAATGGACATGTTGGTGAAGGGAACAGAGGGAATGATGAGGTGCTGGGTATGTATGGTGTGAAAGACAGAAATGCAGAAGGTCAGATGGTTGTAGATTTTGCAAAGAGAATGGAAATGGCTGTGGTGAACACATATTTTCATAAGAGGGAAGAACACAGTGTGACATACAGGAGGGAGGTGCACACAGGTGGATTATATCCTTAGCAGGAGATGCCACCTAAAAGAGATTGGAGATTGTAAAGTGGTGCCAGGGGAAAGTGTAGTAAGGCAGCATAGGGTGGTTGTCTATAAAATGAGATTAGAAACAAAGAAGAGGAAGAGAGTGAAGACAGAGCCAAAGATTAAATGGTGGAACCTGAAGGAGGATGGTTGCAGGCAGTTCAGGGAAAAGTTCCAACAGGTCCTTGGGGGCAGTGAGCAGCTACATGAGGGCTGGGAAACTACAGCTAAGGTGGTGAGAGAAACTGGTAAGAATGTGTTGGGTGTTTCATCTGGTCAGAGGAAAGAAGACAAGGAAAGTTGGTGGTGGAATGAGGAAGTCCAGGAGAGTATTCAGAAGAAGAAAGCAGCTAAGAAAAAGTGGGGTAACCAGAGAGATGAAGGAAGTAGGCAGGAGTACTGTGAGGTACTCGCATAGTAAAAAGAATGGTGGCAAAGGCAAAGGCTGAGGCCTTTGTTGAGTTGTATGAGAGGCTGGACAGTAAAGAAGGAGTAAAGGACTTGTATCATTTGGCCAAACAGAGAGATAGAGGTGGAAAGGATGTACAGCAGGTTAGGCTGATGAAGGATAGAGAGAGAAATGTACTAGAGAGTGAACAGAGAGTGTTGAGTAGATGGAAGGAGTACTTTGAAGAGCTAATGAATGAGGAAAATGAGAGAGAGAGGAGGACAATGGGGGGAGAGATAGTGGATCAGGAAGTGCAGAGAATTAGTAAGGTGGAAGTGAGGGCAGCTTTAAAAAGGATGAAGAATGGAAAGGCAGTCGGTCCAGATGACATACCTGTGGAGGTATGGAGATGTTTAGGAGGGAAGGCAGTGGACTTTTTGACCAGGTTGTTTAACAAAATCCTGGAGAGTGAGAGGATGCCTGATGAGTGGAGAAGCAGTGTACTGGTCCCCATTTTTAAGAACAAGGGTGATGTGCAGAGGTATAAAGTTGATGAGCCACACCATGAAGGTATGGGAAAGAGTTGTTGAAGCAAGGCTAAGGCGAGAGGTTCAGATCAGTGAGCAGCAGTTTGGTTTCATGACCAGAAAGAGTACCACAGATGCAATTTTTGCATTGAGAGTGTTGGTAGAGAAGTACAGAGAAAGTCAGAAGGAGCTACATTGTGTCTTTGTGGATCTAGAGAAGGCATATGATAGGGTGCCAAGAGAGGAACTGTGGTACTGTATGAGGAAGTTAGGAGTGGCTGAAAGGTATGTCAGGGTGGTGCAGGACATGTATGAGGATAGTGAGACAGCGGTGAGATGTGCAGTTGGAGTGACAAATGGTTTCAAGGTGAAGGTAGGGTTACATCAGGGATCAGCTTTGAGCACCTTCTTGTTTGCAATGGTGATGGACAGGTTGACAGATGAGGTCAGACAGGAGGCTCCATGAACCATGATGTTTGCAGATGATATTGTAATCTGTGGTGAGAGTAGAGACCAGATGGAAGAGAACCTGGAGAGATGGAGGTTTGCACTGGAGAGGAGAGGAATGAAGGTCAGCAGAGACAAGAGGGAATACTTGTGTGTATGAGAGGGAGGCAGGTGGAAAGGTGAAAATGCAAGAAGTAGAAGTCGTAAAGGTGGATGACCTCACATAACTTGGGTCAACCATCCAGAGCAATGAACAGTGCAGAAAAGAGGTAAAGAAGAGGGTGCTGGCAGGATGGAGTGGGTGAAGACGGGTGTCAGGGCTGATGTGCGACAGAAGGATAGCAGCAAGTGTGAAAGGGGAGGTTTACAAGACAGTAGTGAGACCTGCTATGATGTATGGTTTGGAGACTATGGCTCTGTCTAAAAGACAGTAGGCTGATCTGGAGGTGGTGGAGATGAAGATGTTGAGATTTTCATTGGAAGTGACAAGGATGGACAAGATTAGAAATGAGCAGATCAGAGGGACAGTGAAGCTGGAGCAGTTTCGAGATAAAGCCAGAGAGGCCAGGTTGATATGGTTTGGAGTTGAGGAGGAATAGTGGATATATCGGACAAAGAATGTTGAAGATGGAGCTGCCAGGCAGAAGGAGAAGAGGAAGACCTCAGAGAAGGTTTTTGGATGTAGTGAAGGTGGACATGGAGATGGTTTGTGTAACAGTAGAGGAGGCAGGGGATAGGGTAAGATGGAGGCAGATGATCCACTGTGGTGACCCCTAAAGGGAGCAGCTGAAAGAAGAAGAAGATAACAGTATTCATAGGTTTTCCTCAGTACTTTTTTGAAGCATCTTTGGCAGCAAGTAGTTTCTCACATTATTCTTTTGCAAATTGGATGTGGAGCAGAGGTGCACTAACATTATTAGATATCTCCAGAGATGTTCAGTTGAGTTCAAGTCTGGGCTCTGTCTGGGTCACTCAAGGACATTCACAGAATTGTCCTGAAACCACTCCTTTGTTATCTTGACTGTGTGCTTAGAGACATTTTCTTGTAGGAATAAAAACCTTCATCCCTGTCTGAGGTCCAGAGCACTCTGGAACAGGTTATCATCAAGGATGTCTCTGTATATCACTGCAGACATCTTTCCCTTGACCCTGACTAATCTCCCACACCTGCCACCACCATGCTTCACTGACAGAATGATATTGGCAAGGTGATGAGCAGTGCTTGGTTTCCTCCAGACATAATGCTTAGCAAATATCCAAAAAGTTCAATATTTCTGTCCTTTAGGTGACTTTTGTCAAACTCTTTGTCCTTTACTGAGGAGTGGCATCCATTTGTCAACTAAGCCATACATGGCTGATTGGCAATTTTGGAGCTTTGAGCTTTGAGCTTTGAGATTCACTGGATGTCACGTCAATGCGCTGAACTTTCATTAATGAATTATGCAAAAGTAAATACAGTTTTCTGTTCTAGGGCCCTATTAACATGCGCCATGAACCAAGTGTTAATTTATTTAACAGCTAGTCTTGGAAAGGGTGCAAAAGTTTGGACAACCCTGGTCAAATTCCACATGTTGTTCATTTTAGTGTAAGCAAGTACACATCTTCTAGAGAAACACATTTCTACACATTTTAAAGCTTAATTACTGTTTATTTGCTTAATTTACATATTGCAAAAAACTTTATTGATCCCTTGGGAGGGTTCCCTCAGGGAAATTAACATTACTGTGTTAAATTGTATTTTTATGTAAAGAGAAATGTAGATGTAATGTGGTATTGTTTAGTAATGCATTACTACATTAATATAATAACATTACCAGTAAATAATGTTGATTTGTTTCATATTGAGGAAAACCTTGAATTGATTATGAGTGTCAAAATTCATGTGTATTCACAGCAATGCCAAAAAAACAAACTTTTTCGTTTGATGACAACACTAACTGGTTGGGTTTAATCTTCAATTCTGTCTTACCTACAATAAGACAGTGTTTCCAAAATAAATATTTAAAATCATACTTTTATATTGCAAAAAATATAAAACATTATCACACATCAGACAGAGCATGTTCATTATAGAAAAGGTAAAAATGGGAAGAAGGATGAAATATTTCTTCAAACATCATTAAAGAGAGAGGCAGTTGTGTTGTGTTGTGATCATTGCTCTGCTAACTTTCTCATCCATAATGGATCTGAAGCTGAGATTCTGTGTCAAACAAATCCTCTCAAATGTACTTTTCATGTTAAGCCGTCTGCTGGAGCTGTCTGCCATAAAATGCGACACCTGCATCCTGTTACCTGATACACACACACACACACACACACACACACACACACACACACACTGTCTCACAGAGTTCTGGCTTGGGAATCACCCCAGGTTATGTTTCTTTCACTTCTGGACTGAGTTTAAAGTGTTATCATTGATTTTCATGTCTCAAATGGAAACCCAAACAACACTACTGTCTTGAATGTGGTTCACATGCACTCTTTACAAACACATTAGAAGCTAGATTATATATTTTATATAAACTCCTGGCTTAAGAGGATAGTAAACATTAGTTACATTAAATAGATGGGCCACAATCAGTATCTTTTCACCAGCATCTTGGGACATATAGTATTAGGTAAGCGCTTCTAATAAAGTGACCAGTGAGTGTTGGACACTCTCCTTGAGGACCGGTTCATCTAATCAGTTAAATAATTAGGTGTAAGACCACAAAGATCTACATACCATATTGGACATTTGATTCACTTACCTACAGTTTTACTGTATAGGTACCCAACTGGACTGTTGACCATCTGTCATGCACAATTACTCAAACCAATTGTCTCTGAATTGCAAATATGCAAATAATGCAAATATTGTTTGGTGTGGTGCAGCAGTGACATGTGTTTTTAAACATATTTAAGCAGTCATGTGCACCTCTGTGATCACAAACTGAGGCATAAAAGTGGGTTCCGTAGATGGAAAATTCAGTTTCTGAAGTTCAACATTCCTTGATCCACAGTTTCATGTGTGTACTGACCCTAGACAAATTGGGTCCAATTGCACCGTGCATTATCCTACTGGAATATCCATCATTATGGGGATACAAGAAGGGTTGCAAATATTCATCAAGCAGTCAAATGCAGTCAGTCATATGTTTAGACAGACAAATGGACCCAACCCATATCATGAGAAAACGTCCCACCCCAGTATGGAACCACCACCAGCATGTACAGTGACTTGACAACTGGGGTCCATGGCTTCATGGCGTCTGCGACACACACACACACACACACACTCCTTACCATTAGATGAAACAAGTGGTACCATGTCTCATTGAACTAGACTACATGTTGCCAGTCCTCCAGTTAGCAACCTCACAAGCCCAGGTGAGGTGTTCTGTCTGGTGTTAACAGAGGCACTCTGGTGGGTCTCCAGCTCCCATATCTCATGGAAGCTGAAAATTGAATGTGGATGTGATTTCTGCCAGAGTTGCTTGTCTGTTGGTACGAACAATTCAAACCAGACACTGACATTAACAATCATAAAGTACCCATGGGTGGCCACTGTGCTGTCCACTGTGGGAGGGGATGCCTTCTATGATGTATTCCCAAAACACTTGTGATTCTGTGGATGGAGGAATGCTGAATGCCGTCACATCTAGAGAAATGGAATGTCTCACTCAAACTCAGATAATTCACATCACTTTGCCATGAGTACACTGGCCAGTATCAGCCTCACTCAAGATATCACCTCACAACTTACAGGTATGGAAGAACCCAAGCTGTCCCTTGAGGTAATGGCGCTTCATAATTAAATTACATACTGCTATCCCATGCACCGACAGAGTATTTTTGTAGACCATGTGCACCTCTTTATGGCCACAATCTTCCCATCTTCTAATGGCTACTTCCAGCATGATAATGAACCCTGTCACATGGATATGACAATGAGTTCAGTGTTCTTTAGGGGTCATCCCATTCATCAAATCTGAATCCAATAAAAAAAATTTTGGGGTAGATTCACAACTTGAAAGTGCTCAACATGTCAACATTATCTCAAGGGAACATTCCTAACACCTTTGTGGAATCCATTCTACATAGTTTTGGCTGTTTTAAGAGTAAAAGCAGGACATAATCAGTTCCAGTTCCAATTACAGTTGTCTTAATAAATTACTTGTTGTAATAAAACACATAAGCATGTTTATTTCTAAACTATTTTAGAACCCAAAACAGTTGGAAGTTAGTATGAGATAATTTCAGTTAGGCCTGCAGTTTCTAGAGTGCTAACTGTCAGAGGCTTCCATTGCACCACACATGCCTTGGCTCATCAGCCACACTTATTTAAGGTAAGCCAAATTGTCTCTTCAAAACTCCTTGCTGTCATTGCAGAGTCTAAATGTGTGTGAACATTTGTAAGCACTCTCAGTGTGAAAACGCGGCCATATGATGGTCGAGCGCGTGGCATGGTGCAGATGACACAAGTAGCGCCTCCAAATAGAGCCGGTGAGGCTAAAAATAGGCCCGGTCTAAAAAAGCAGCTTCTACACAGCCACCCTATCAGTTTACTCCTCTGAAAAAGAGAGAGAGAAAGACTAGAAAAAAGGAGGGAGGGAGGGAGGGATAACATAGGCCTGTACAGTCGGCCTGTCCTCTTGTTTAACAGTTTCATTATGTGCCGAGTGCGTCACTACTAGACGGAAAAAAGAGGGGAAAAAAATGAGAAGAAAAAGGAGGGAAAAAGAAAGAAAGGGAGGGAAAGAAATAGAGGGAGGGAGTAGTTGGCAGGGGAACCGTTACCAGAGGGGATTACTGGGGTTCAGCATACAAGAGGCCTAGACTTTGTGTGTGTGTGTGTGTGTGTGTGTGTGTGTGTGTGTGTGTGTGTGTGGAGTAAGTGTATATATTAAAGTACTGGCTCTCAGCTGATTATGTAAGATGGTGTATTGTATGTAGCACAAGTTTCCTTTCCTCTCACTTTCTTTCATTTTCCCTCCCTCTTTCCTTCTCTCCCACTTCTTTCCTTCGTTCTGTCTGTCTCAAACTGTCCCATCCAATTTTTTCTCTCTCCTCCTTCCTGACTCTCTTTCTCCTCTCTCTGACACTCTTCTGTTTATCTTTCTTTCTCATCTGTCTTTTCCTCTCATTCCTAATTCCTCTTCTGCCTCTTATTTATTCCTTCTCTCTCTCATTAATTATATCCCTGACACTTTCCATCTGTTTCTCTTCCTCACATTAAGAATCACTCTCTATTTCTTTTTTCCTCCCTCTGTATGTCTCTCATTCTTTCTCTCCCATCTCCCTTTACTTCTCTTTCTAGTTTCCTTCCTCATTCTCTCTGTCTCCTACTTGTCTCCTAAGTTGTCTAAGTCTCTCTCTCTCTCTCTCTCTCTCTCTCTCTCTCTCTCCAAATCTTTTTCTTTACCCCCTCTCTTTCTCTTACTCATTCCCTCTCTGACACTCTCCATCCTCCTTTCCTTCTCATTCTCAGTATATGTCCCCTCTATCTCTCCCCCTCTTATTCACTCTCTTGCTTCATCTACTAGTATGTTCTTTCCTGTCTTTCTGTCTCTCACTCATTCATTCTCTCCCTCTCTGACACTCTCCATCACACACACACACACACACACACACACACACTGGTTGTTCTCCACATCTGACTCTGGTTAACTCCTGTCTAAGTCTAGGTGTGTTACTCAGACATTATTCTGGGGTGTGTTACTCACTACTACTGGAGATTAGTCACTACTATCACACTAATAGGCACGTTATGACATTTGAGTTGAGTTTAGGGTGTTAAAGCAGGAGTGTGTACTCTGGCACAGGTCACTCTTTGTGAGTGCTTTCCCCTCTTTCATATCACATGGCCCTCAAACCACTTCCTCCTTCAGTGACATCATCAAAGATGGCCCACTGCCCCCAATGCTGTCACCAAAGTGGTGACTGTGTGCCAGGCCTTTCTCTCTTTTACTCTCTCTATCTCTCTCTCTCTCTCTCTCTCTCTCTCTCTCTCTCGCTCCCTTTTTCCACTCCTCCGCTCCGGCCCGTCCTTGCGTCTGCTCTTGCACACACACTGGGAGTGTGTGACGCAGCTGGGCTTGGTCAGGCTCCCATGGCCTGGTTCTCAGAGGCAGAAACTGACTGGACCCTTTGTTTCGGTGCTGGAGTTAAAAATAAAAGCAGGAGGGAAGAGTTTGGCTAGCTGTGCGGCCAGCATTAGCGATACGTTACACTGCTGTCTGGGGAATACGGGCCCCCTTTTTTTTTGAACACACAAAAACGCTAATGCGCATGCATATACGCACACACATGCACACACACTCTCCTCTCCAAGGAAATGGGATGGTGAACCCAAAGTGAACTCGGATGGGAAAAACATCTGAGCGTGGCGGGCCACAATGCGCTTTGGCTGGAACCCAGGCAGCATGTTCCACAAAGCCGCCACCTCATGACGGAACAGTTGTGTCACATGGCGTAACACACAGACAAATAAACACATGCATACATGGAAAGACCTACTTCTACGCTCTCGAGTTTGGGTGATTATATATCTGAACTGCTTTAATATCAGGTTCTGTATTGTATTCCGTGAGGTTTGGTTTGAAAATACGTCTGGTGGATGTGAGACATCTGAAAAGTAAGGGGATGCCATGTGTTCCTGAATCTTTAAACCCCTGCATGAGGAACATTAAGGGGCTAATTTTGCTCAGAGGTCAGAAACAAAACAGAAAGATATATCAATGTTCTCTGAGCAGAACCATTCATTTTACACATTTTATCATGTTCCTACTACAAAACAATAGTCATAAACTGATGGGATTAACAACAACAAAAAAACACAGGGTAACTGTGGCGACCTGTTCTACCTAGATGGTCTAGCTTATGTTTAGGGTGGTCAAAGTTAAGGCAATAATAACATATTAAAACCTTCACTTTAATGTAGTTAAACAAAATTGGCTTCATTATCACGTATTCTTTTTGACCTTCTTATAGTTCACCTCCATGGAGATGTGTAAATGACTATGTTGTGTGGTCTGATTAGGCTCCCAAGGGCTACTTTTAGGTTTTGTACCTCTTGGTGAGTGCCATGTCATGACTGCCAGACATGCCTCTACAATGCACTCAAAAACATTCTGCCCAGTTTACACACTTTGAGCCCAGGCATGTCATTGAACTGAGAGAAGCAGTATGATCATTTCAATGAATTGCCTGCCATCTAGGATTTTTGCCCAATCAATTAGGAGGTATTGGGACCAGGGGTTATATGAGAGCACTATATTGTCTTTAACAAATCCAGGTTCGACAGTTGGGATTAAATATAGACACTGCTTCAATCCTGCTTTTGGTGTGGAATGACACACTGTCCCAGGAGGCACACTAACAGCTCAGGAGTATGTGCAGGACATCCTGCCGCCACGTGTTGCCTCTTATGGCAGGGCTTCCATCAGGCATGTTCCAGCAGGATAATGCTCACCCACACACAGCAAGGCTTTCCCCGGAATGTCTCTGCTAGATTGCAACACTTCTTTGCTCTGCCTGATTACCAGATGTATCACAAATCAAGGCTTTATGGCACCAGCTGGGACACCAACTTTAGTAGCCAACGAGTCTGCAGGCAAAGCTGTCACAAATGTGATGCATGATGCCATGCAGACCCTGTATTCCTCCATGCCCAACTGTATCTTATCTTGTATCCAGGCTAGAGGCGGCCCAACAGCCTAAAGCCTTCTTTCAATTGTACGGTTTTCCTTTCACTCTAATTGTGCAATGACATATCATATTGCATTATTTTTTGTCAGTGAGTGTAAATGTATTATTGTTTTGTATTTTTTATATTTTGTATTTATTTTTAATACATAAGATAAATACTATAAATGATTGATGGGTCCTCCAAACAGAATTAGCCTTGGGGCTACAGTCATTGTATGAAAGAATGTTATCTAACTAGCTAACCGTAATCCAACAGAACATATGATATGATGTGGACTACAGCCAACAGACTGCATTAGCTTGCTATCGACAGTCACGGGGTGATGTCAGTCAATGGCACCATTTGTTTCCAATTTTCATTTATGTTCCCCAAACCAGTTTAGAGCCATAGTTTTACTGCACTATTGAAATGTAATTATAATTTTATAAATTTAATCATATCATCACCATGTATTGACCTGCTGAAAAAAATGAAAAGTGAAAAAATTGTACATGTATGTGTAATTATATGTGTGTGTGTGTGTGTGTGTGTGTGTGTGTGTGTGTGTGTGTGTGTTAGGGGTGACTCTGCATCTTTAAAATATGGCAACCTATTGGAATACCCTCAGTAGCACGAGAATTCACATTTGATATGTTCCCTCTACCCCCCACCCTGAAGCACACTCACACACATCTTGAGACCTCCAGAAGGAATGTCTCAGCTCAGAGAGGTTAAGTGGGATTAGTCCACCACCTTCACCACCCCACCAGCCCCCCATCCTCGGGGAAGAATCAGGTGCTGCTACACTATGCAGTGAAATGTATAAAAAAAAAAATAGCCACACACACACACACACACACACACACACACACACACACACACACACACACACACACACACACACACACACACACACACACACAAGGGATATAGTTACAGTACATTATATACAGCTGTCTTTTTTAAGACTGTAATTTTGGCATGGAGCAGGACACTGTAATTTACCCAGTGACACTGTCAGGGAAAAGTTCACTCTTCCCCTCCCCCTCCACTTTCTCTCTCTCATCTTATTGCCTTGCACATGCTGATATATACAGAGTCATGTGAAAATGCAAGGACACCCCATGACATCCCATCAACTTTGGATTCATCTATCCAAGGCGCATTGATCCATAAGTCCTGCTCTTTGTCTAGATGTTCTGATGTTCTCTGGCAAACTTTAGACTTGTCCTAATGTTTGTGACAGCAATGGTTTCCTCCTTGCACACCTCCCATGAAAATCAAACCTGTTTGGTCTCTGTCCGTTGGTAGATGTTGCACTTGGCAAGAGCTACCTGTCATTTTAGAATTGTTGGAGACTTCTTTATTAATTGGTCTGCTTTTAGGCTGCAAACTTGCTCGGATGGCCTGATCTGGCCACGATGGCAGTTGTTTTAGATGTTCTCCATCTGAGAGCTTGTTTTTTGTGTCTACATCTACATTTTCTATTCACAAATTTAACCTTATTTTTAAAATAAATAAAGGATGATTTTTTCCATTTCCCATAAATCATTAGGCCTTCTCCAGTAGCTCCTGAAGACTCATCACTATGAATAAGGGGGTAACAGTTCAGCGAAAGAATGACGGGGGAATCTGTCAGATATATATTGTGGTCCGAGGGATCCCAGACAATTTCCATCTGTTTCTGCTATTGTAAATATCTCTTTAGAACCCTTCAGCTCTCCTCCAAAGCTGCCTCATCAGTGAAAAAGCCTCCCACAGCTCAAGCACATCATCAACATCTTCTCACACAGACACACACACACACACACACACACACACACACACACACACACACACACACACACACACACACACACACACAATTCCAATCACATTCCACACCTGGCCTGCCCTGCATTCTTTAAATTCCTTTTGCATTCAGTTCCATTCCTAGTTGGAAGTAGGAGTCTACTGGCCATCAGACATTCTGGTCACGTGAGACAAAAAAGAAAGCAGGAAGTCTGGACAGACTGGATTCCAGAGGTATTGCGGCAGGAATTCCCTCTATGCTCAGCTAGGTCAGAGTAATGGGTGCATCCCACACATCCACTCTACACACTTGGAGATCTTCTACTAGCTTTCTGAGCCAAGAAGACCTAGTATGGTATGAAGAACTGAGCCATCACATGCACAGCAATAGTGATCCCTGGACAGATATACAGCCGTTTGATCTCATTCTGGCTGATGCTCATTACTCTACATTGTGCTAGCCCCTGAGCGTTCCTGGATGGTGAACCCCAGGCTGGGTTTCAGTAGATGAGCGCATCAGGTCATGTTCCCAACTTCTATCAGATGTTAATCAGTCTAAAGGCACTTTGTACTCTTTTCCTATGACTAAGTATGTAATCGGGCACACCAATAAAGTTCACTGTTTAAAGAGTCTCTGACTCTAAATGATGAACATTTATGGTATTCATTTAAAGGGCCCATGTTGTAGAAAATGTTAAACAATGTTTTACAATAAGAGTGAGTGTGTGCTTTTGGCTTGAGACCAGAAGGTGGCTGTTGAGCATTTTCCTCCCTCAATATTCATTTTTTTTATACATATTCACATAATGGGAAAAAAGTGGCAGTATTTAAAATGCTTTAATTTCAGATTTAACATTACAGACATTTAAGTCTGATTGACATTTTTCAAGTGACAGCTGTTTAACCAGGAAGCCTTCTAATAACATTTTAAATCATTATTTTAAAAAGAGAGAGATTTAAAATGAAGCAAATAAGGATAGTGATTCTTGACATGAGAAAAACAATTAAAGTCAAGGAAGCGCCTACCAAGAGATTTTAGGGGGCCCTCATGCTTCAATCTACTGACAAATTTCCTCTCCCAGCAGGACTCAGCACCTGCCCACAGTGCCAAAACTGCTACTAAATGGTTTGTTGACCATGATGCCACTATGCATGGACAGCCAAAACTTAAAGGAGCACCAACCAAGTACTGTGTGTATAAATTACATTTCTGTATTGTACATCTTTTCCTTTCTGACCCTGAAATATTCAAATAATATGAGAAACTGTTTTTTTATTAGCTATAATTCATACTGATAAAAAACACAAAGAAAGGCTTGATATCATTTTTGATATTCTATGTACCATCTACAAGTCATTTCACAGGAACACATGCGATACACACACTTCATCCATGGCCTCCACACATCATAAATGTCATCTCTTGCCAGAGTTTTTTCACCAGCCCACTTTGCAATATTCAAGCTAGCATATTATTGGTAGTACATTTGATTATTAATGATGATAAAATATTACATTATTATATTAATTAAATATTAATGGTTCTTATTGTAATGATGAGACATCTTGGAATGCTTGAGACAGAGAAAAACAACTGGAGTACAGTGTATTGAACTGTGGTGTGTTAATAACAGCCCCTTGAACCCCACGTTAATTATTCAGGTATTAATCCTAATGCAGAAAATGCTGAGAATCACTTGATAACCCATTGGTTTAGCATATGTTGTGAAGTTCCACAGGGTTCAACTGTAGGAGCTTGATAGTAATATATCAATAATTTATCCATATATTAATAAAACTGAAATAGATGTTAATAAGTGTAGTTGTGTAGTAGCTATGAAAGTGTAGAATTGAAATGTGGGCAAACTAACGAGTTAAGCACTTAATGCAAACAAATGTAATGTTGTGAAAATTATAGGTGAAAACTTTAGTGATTTTAGTTTTTAATATTTAATGCATGGAGCAGATTTTCTGTGGTCATCTGGTGTACCACCTTGGGACGCTTCATGTACCACCAGTGGTACACTAACCACAATTTGAGAACCACTGTACTAGTACATGAAGACCCTTTTAGCCAGGAAAAGAATCATTTCATCATTTCAGTAATTGTTTGAATTTTTAAGGTTTATAATAAAGTTAATAATAAACAGTTGAAATGGCCTCCAGCTCAGCTTTTTAGCACAGGCCAAGTTTCAGCTTAGGTCATTAGAATTCCAGTAGAAGAATTTTATAACAGTGATCTTCTGTGTGTGTATCTTTACACGAGTACCGCTATTATTCACACACTGTTATAGATATGGTCTAAGGAGTAGAGTGTGTGTGTGTGTGTGTGTGTGTGTGTGTGTGTGTGTGTGTGTGTGTCTGTGTGTGTGTGTGTGTGTTATGCAGTATGCAGACCATGGAAAGCCAAGCACATTCCCCAAAGTTACACAGAACAGTCTGGATTGTAGTCTCGACCAGAAGACAAAGACTAAGCTATTGGTCGGCTCTCTCTCACAGATTTTTGAGAAGCTTTGAATTTCAGGTGTGTTCTATAAATAGAGGCAAATGGATAGAAAGAGATAGTAAATAAGTTGCTAGGCAATAAATCTTGATGAACAGTTATATACACCATTCATGGGCGATAAACGATTTATTAGCAATATAAAACTAGTTAAGACCATTATGAACTATATATACCTTAACTAAAGTATATATTATACTTTATTAGTCAACATAAAAATTGTGAAATATGCAGACTTTTTTTTGTCAATGTGCCAAAAGACACTTTATTCTCATACAACAGTCACACTGTCCACTGTGTTCCATTCTGAAGAAAGGAAAGTAGGAATGTCTGCTTACTTTGATTGTGCCTGATCTGGTAGCCATGTGCTACTCAGCTCTGAAAGCGAAGAAAGCAAAGATTCGTCAATTTGGCAAATGGCAATAATTGTAATTTAAAGTTTTTGGCAAGGCCCTGTCATCAGCCCAGGTCTTATAACATCTGAACCCTCAAAGACACTGCTGTAAATAGAGGGCAAGGGCATCCTGATGTGGACCAAACTGGTGGCAGTAGGGAGGAAGGAGGATGAAAGCAGCAAAGTAATGATATAAGTGAATGCAGGTGGATGCAGGTGACTGGTCAGAGTTATCTACCTGGTCTCCAGGTAGAACTTCATGTAAGCAGCTCATCTGGACACAGCTAAGAACAGAGAGTTTCATCACTTCATTCAGCAGATTAAACTTTATGACTGTCTCCACCCAGCTCAGATGTTATAGATGCCTTTTGGACCATCACACATGACAAAGAGACGCTATCCTTTTTCATTCAAAAGCTCTAGTTGCTGGGACACAGTATGGACATGTCCCATTACCTTGGTTGTTGCCATGCCAATACCAGAAACAGTTTTCAAAAAGATCCTGACATTCACTAGTGTTTTTCATATTTAGGATTTGTTCAATTTTTGAGGACAATGGGATCAGTCATAAGAACAAAGTTCTGTGGTTTAATGCAGTGTGTAAAGTATTTCTAAAGGTCTAGTTTTATACAGGGAGAGGGAAATGATGCCAAGCTCACATTAATGAACCCTACATTTACGTGTTATAAGGCGGACATTTCTGTCTGTCTGTCTGTCTGTATATCTGTCTTTCTGTTCTGTGTGTAATTGTGCCAAACTTTACATGAGAGCCACTAAGAGCTACTGGAAAGAACCAAGACAAGACAAACAAGACAGAGGACTGCCAACCTCAACAGCCCAGCAACATTTTTATCCCTAGCAAAAGCATGCTCACTCTGTGTGTGAGTGCAGCGTGTGCGGCATAACAGCACACCCTTTGGCTTAACAGATATAATAGGAGATGTGCAGTGAGGGGGAAGACCTCATACATACACAATACTTACATCCTCACACACACACACACACACACACACACACACACACACACACACACACACACACACACACACACACACACACACTGTGTCTACTTAATTGTTTTCTCTCAGAACATAATGTACTATCTCTAATAATAATTATTAATTACAATAATGATTGTGGTTTCCCCAGTGTGTGTGTGTGTGTAGAATAGAATACAATAGAACTTTATTGATCCCTGATTGATTGAAATTTAGTAGAAGTGTGTGTGTGTGTGTGTGTGTGTGTGTGTGTTTGTGTGTGTGTGTGTGTGTGTGTGTGTGTGTGTGTGTGTGTGTGTGTGTGTGTTGATTTAACAGCTGTTTTTGCTCGTTTGCTTTTAAGACGATAAGAATGTGCCTTCAGTATATGCAAATAAGCTCTATTCTGACTGGTTGCATGGACTAAGGGCAAAGCACAGTGTCACATCCCCGCTGAAAGAAACAGCCTTGTCGACTCAAGCTGCGTAAGCTAGTTGACCAGCATTGCTCTTGACCAGCATATGGTATGTTTTTATTTGACTTTGATGGATTATCTGTTGTACAAGCATGACCATCCTAGCAAAGCTAAGCATCCAGTATGACCGAGCATAAGCATATTGGTTGACCAGCACATGAAACAAGACCATACTGTTCAACCAGCAAGACCAAGCAGGTCGACCAGCATGATCAGCTTGTCAGGAACTGGTTATCCAGCTTGCTTACCAACAGTGTTCATTTTCACTTGGATTTATACACAGTAATAAGCTACTAAAATGAGAGATGATTAGTATCTAGTCTAAGGGATCAGTAAAGCTCAAATGTCACCTATGGAGAAGTTCTTGAAATTTTACATCAGTGTCTCTAGGTTTCAGACATCAGTATGTAATTGAAGTATCTAAGTATTAAAATAATCATTATATTTATAATTATGTTAGTTCGTCCAATTACTTTTGAGTCTGCGAGAATGCTACATGTTAAAGCCTTTTAAATAAAGCTGAAAGTCCACACGTTACTCACATTTCGATGACTTCCTTTCGGATTCACTGAGGTGGGGTACAGAGGCAAAACTACAAAACTGTTACTGTCCAAATAATTATGGGCCTGAAAATAAATGAATGACAATGACATATTTTTCTCTCACTGCAACTGTTTGTGTGTATGTGTATGTAATTGTCTCTTAAACACTCCCAGACGTTGTGTGTCTGAGTGCATCTGATTGCCTCATTTGGCCCGGTGGCATTGTGCTGCTGCTGCCAACTAAACATAATCTCATTATATTTACATCGATGCACACATGCACACATGCACACAGACACACACACATGCACACATGCACTGCACAGATGTAAACAAATGACAGACAGTGGTATACATTCACAATAAACCTGGGCTTCATAATAAAACTCAAAACTAGGAAACATTCATTTAAAACCTGCCTATATTATCAAAATGCACTTGGAACTTTGCCATTCATACTCTCTCTCTCTCTCTCTCTCTCTCTCTCTCTCTCTCTCTCTCACACATACACACACACACACACACAAACACATACACACACACACACATTAGCTTGCAGCAGTGTTATAATGAGTATGGCAGTACGGGCATACAGCCGCGTTAGACTGATTCAAATGATGCTCTGATGACTTAAACAAATTTTACTCATATTTTAATGTCTGACTAATTTCAGTGACCTCAGGCCTCAACCCTGATCATACACACACACGTATAAGCTGTGCATGTGTGATTATATGAAATACACTGATCAGACATAATATTAGAACCTTGTTTCTACTCTCACTGTCCATTTTATCAGTACTGACCATACAGTAGCACTTTGTAGACCTATAGTTACAGAATGTAGTTCACCTGTTTCTCTGTGTACTTTGTTCCACTCTGATCTTGAATAGAGCAGGTATTGTGTGGGTGGTGGGTCATTCTCAGCATTGCAGTGACACTGACATTGACACTGTTAGTGTCTGTTGTGCTGGTATGAATGGATCAGGCACAGCAGTGCTGGAGTGTTTAAACCTCTCAGTGTCACTGCTGTGCTGAGAACAGTCCACCAACCAGAAATATCCAACATTGTCCTGTGAGCTCTAATGAAGGACTAGAGGATGACCTCTAGGTAGGAGTGTCTAATAGAGTGGACTGTGAGTGGACACAGCGTTTAAACACTCCAGCAGCACTGCTGTAACTGATCCACTTTTAGCAGTGCAACACACAATAACACACCACCACCATGTCACTGCAGGGCTAAGAATGACCCACCACCCACACAATACCTGCTCTGGTGGGCCAATCAAAACAGAAATAAATCTCATTTGTTTACAGTATATTTGTCTTGAAGACAAATTAACAAAAAAATTTTTCATTGGAGAGATAGCTGTACCATCCAGAACCCATCAGCCAGCATTGTAGGGCAATTTCATTATTTTTGCATTGTCTGTTTTATTGGGTAATCACTGGTTTGATCACACAATCAATCAATCTATAGACACAGTGCATAATGCCAAGTGATACACCATAAAGCCCCCCTGAAAATTAGGTTAGTTGAACTGTGTTGGAATGATTGCGCTGCAGCCAATACTTTTGGAATGAGTTGGGGAGTTCGCAATGAGATAACGATCATCCAACAAGTTGACTTCACTATCTCTTGATGCCGAATGCAAACCCTCACAGCAATTCTACAAAGTCAAGAAAAAGCTTTTTTCATTACAAAAGAGACACTTAGTCCAACTAAATCAGAATATGTTATTTTGAGTTCAAAAGAATCAATGTCTATATAGTATCATGCATGCAAAAATTTGTGTTTTGATTTCTGATTTACATTGACTTTAAGTGGTTAAAAACATAAAGTTATTTGTTAGACGTAGTTTATAGGATAGATATCTGAAACTGAGATCTTAATCAGAATACAGTCAGGGTGTATTGGTGGATGAAGAAGAATCCTGACTATAGATGTTACACAGGGGAAGTTGGGGGGTGGTGGTGACCATCCATATCTGTGTGTGTGTGTGTGTGTGTGTGTGTGTGTGTGTGTGTGTGTGTGTGTTTGTGTGTGTGTGTGTCTGTTTGAGAGAGAGAGAGAGAGAGAGAGAGAGAGAGAGAGAGAGAGAGCAGTAGAGGGTGTTTTCCTAAGGGAGAACGTGCCACTCGAATTGGTGAATCACCGGCAGCGGTGCTCCCCACCCCCTCAGACTCCCACCCCCAACCCCCCAGCTCAGAGTGAGAGCCTGTCAGAACCCATCACCTCACTCACCCTCCTCAGGGATACTAAGAGCGAGAGAGCGAGAGAGAGGGGAAGGGATGAGAGATTCTTATGATTATGATTTAATGTGTACAAGTCCATACATACTATTGCTGTCTGGCAATGTATTCAATTTATATGATCATTTTTGCATAATTACATGATTAAAAAATGAATTCCATCAAGCTTTTGTTTTATTGAAAATGCTTACTTTTGCTGTTACCTTACAGATACAGGACAGGCTTTGATATTCAGTGCCCCCAGGTTTGGAACAATCTTCCAGCCCTTGTTCCAGACTGAAAATCAACTTATTTAGTCAAGTTTCTGCTCACTTATTTTCCTGTTAGATAAAAGGTGCAGATCTAGAGGTTCATTAACAGAGATTCTGAGTAAACTGAGGTCCCAGGTGCTCTCACGTCTTCCTTTAAGAGTATTGATGGTGCGGCAGAGTGGTAATTATGTCAAACAGATGTCTCACAGAACCTTCACATCTGTGTTTCCATCTTCCTATATATGAACCAGAGGTCCCTAATAGATAGACCTTGTTCCAGGTCCAGGTCCAGGTCCTGACGCCGTTTTACCTGGACCTGTACTTATAACTGATAAACTACTGGACAGTATTTAATTTAGTCCACATATTTACAATTACAGACACAATACTAAAACCCAGAAAGCTCAGATTCTCAAAACGAATTCATTTTATTATGGCTGAGTATACATGCTTGCATGTTAATTTAAGATATAAATCAGTAAAAAATAAATCCATCCAGTCCATTTGCAATATAATAAGGGGCTTCAGATCACTGCCACCATAACAGTTTTAATTCAGTGAGTTTCTCCAAAATGAAGAATTTCCTAACAAACCTCTCTGAATGACTTCTTTGACATCTCATGTTTACATTCAGTTATGTGGAATGAAAGGTCCTGAGAGGTTGAACTGCAATGGTTTATGTGTAGAGTCCCACAGAAGCTCTTAAAACAATCTAACTTCTATATTTGCCAAATTATTTATGGCAGTCGTTGAATACTCAAATCTTAAGATGAATAACTGAATGATAATTCTGCAGTTTAAGGAGGTAATGCTGACAGGTATGAAGATTCAAATGAAAGTTTCAGACCTGAAAAATACAGAAGCTCCAGGGAGGAAAGGAGCACTCTCTCCGTTAATTAGCGTTATAGGAAATCCTCAGTGCTGGTAGGTCGGACTGATGTGATTAAGAGAACAGATGGCTGAGAGAGAGAGAGAGAGAGAGAGAGAGAGAGAGAGAGAGAGAGTCCCTTTATTAAAACTGTGACTCAGAGTGGAGAACAGAGGGACCGGGGGGTCCGGTAGTCTAACCCTGCCACTAAGGATGCCTTTAAGCCAACAGCCTTCTTCCCTTTCCCTTATCACACACACCCAGACACTGCGTGGGTCAGGGTCTGTCCTACAGCACTGTTACACACACACACACATGTGCACAGATCTCTCAGGCATATTCATTAAATTCAAGGAAGTCAATCAGTGGACCGTAGGTATGAGGCCCCAGCAGCGGCTGTGTGGTCAGAGCCATGGGTCATCGGAAGCAGGAAGTGAAGAGAGCAGCAGGGTGAGACGATGGGATAGTGCGAGATTAAGTTGATTACTGGCCAGACAGACGGCATATGGACAGAAGGATAGGACATTTAGCACACTTCTGTTGTACCCACTGTAGATGCGTAAGTGCATGTGTAGCAAAGCAGTGAGTGTCAGTAGAGACCCTGGCCTTGTTATTAGAAACTCCTACCTTGCTAGTGCAGAATTAGCCACTGAAATCTAATCCCCTAGCCTAATAAAGATTTGGTTAGAGAATCAGAATCATCTCTCATCACATTGGTGTCGTGCAAGACCATTAGGGAGTCACTCAGAATGGCAGTGGGATGAGTCCTGCTTTTGTCTAGGTGGAGATGATCTAAGAATCATTGTGAAGTCACTGTGGTCAGCACTAAGATGGTTGTTTGTTATCACACGTCACATGTCCACAAAACAGCCACCACTCAGATAATATACAGTCAACAAAAGATAGATAAATAGAAGGTTGGAAACTGGCAAGTCTCTAATAAGAACACTGAATTAGAGCATAAGGTCTTTTTAATAAGGAGTGTAGAAGTGAAGAGGATACTGGGGTCGTTGTGCATGCCGGTATGTGTAGAGGATGGACTGGCCATCAGAAGAGGCAGACAAGGGAAAAGTGGACGTAAGGTCATCCTAAATTTAAAAGCAATTATTTTAACAATAGTTTAGATGTCTTTAATAGTATAGAACATACACACACACACACACACACACAGACATGCACACACACACAATCCATGTCCTGCCCATTGCTTCACCCCTGCCCAGGATGGCCTGATGATGCATTAAACTCATATTCCTCCATCCGCACTAATCCTCTCATGCTACTTCCGCTTTTCTATTTCCATACTACCACACTTTCCAACAGCAAATCCCCTCCTACGAGGTGTCCACTTTTAGGTCTGGATGGGGAAAGACTCTTACACTGGCCTTGAGCACGAGCGTGTGTAAGCGTGACGTATGAACGATTAAAGAGTCTTAGCATCTTAGGGTAGTCCTGACTAAATGTAGCTAAACATTTCCGGCCCCCTCCATCCTGCTGCCTCCTGGACGCAGTAACTGATCATAGTGGACCATGCCATAAATAGTATCAAGGGGCGGGACAGCCTGCGTCTAACAGCTAAGCGGCTTACTGGGCTAGCCTGACCTAATGAGATCACTATCATTAAGCATGCTACATTTTGTCATTTGTGTATGTGTGTGCCTTCAAATGAATGTGTGTGTTTGTGTGTGTGGGTCTCTTGACCTTAAGTCTTTTAGGGCTAGGCTGAAGTGTCTATGTGCTGATATGTAAGCAAAAGTTGGTGTGCGAGGGTGTGTATTTCTGCATGAGTAAGAGCGATCATCCCTGATGGAATTCCCTCCATTGGTAAATCCGAAGCCGGGTTAATCCTAATCCAAATGCTACGTCAGAGCATGGAGTGTGTCCTGTGTCGTCACGCCCAACTGTCACCATTGCCACCTCAGGATGACCGTGTTTTTCCTCCTGCTGACCAAGCAGCAGGATTCCATAAGCTCACCTGGGATGTCACACATACATTTTGTTTGCCAGCTTTACCAAACCCCATCCATTGACTTGTTTGAAGGTCCCATTTCATGGAAAACTGATATTTTACTGTGACATAATATGAAGTAATATTTAAACATTGTTAAATGTAGACTATTTTGAATGATTTCTTTAACTATGATTTTCATCTTTACATATTTACACCAATTCACTCAGTAACAGTTTAGTTCCTCTCACTCATTATGTAATTCACGTATAGCAGTTTTGAAGTGCAATTCGTTGGTTTAATTCTAAGGGTTACAGACATGTTGCAAAATAGTTTTGTGAAAATGAAAGTTTAGCAAACATTATACCAGGAGACTCTAATGCCACCTAATGTCACATTGACCAATGAACTGCTTCAATCTGTCTTTAAAAGCCCTTCACTGACAAACCTGTTTTACTGTGTTCAGAGGTTTGTCCCTCCTTCCTTCTTGCCACCACCAGTTTGGTCTTACCCAGATGATCAGGAGGTTAGCTCTGCCTTCCATCTACAGCTGGATCTGCAATGGTCCAGATGTTCTAAGACCTGGGATGACAACGGGGACTTTTAATTTTTGTACACGTTACCTCTGAAGAAATTACTTATGACTGTTTATGAAATGTAAAAAACACTTATAATTGTACCTCAAGAAAAAATACAGTATGATGCAGACTATGAGCCCTTCAGAGACATTTTCACATAAGTATAAGAATTGTCCTACTTCAGTATTAAAGCAGTGGAGTACTGTGGGGTATGTGGGCAGATGAGATGTGGCTTAGGGCCTTCAAAACCTCTGAAGCAGCCCTGATGGTTTGTGCAGTGTCAGAGTGTGAAAGAGAAAAAAAGAGAGATTGCAGTTCGGATATGTAGGTCTCATGGTCATGTTAGTATGGTGCTGACTGGTGATTTGACTCTAAAATAACAGTGTGACCAATGCCGGCCGGCCAGCGGACACTTACGCAAAGATTCTGAGAATGCCTTATGCATGCGTGTGCGTGCGTGTGTATTTGTGTGTGTATGCGTGTGTGTGTGTGTGTGTGTGTGTGTGTGTGTGTGTGTGTGTGTGTGTGTTCCAAGAGGCTTGGACAAACACAAAGATTCATTCTAGCCTCCAGCATGACCAATGTGTTGGTAGAACTGGGCTGATTCGCCTTTGGCAAACACACACACATATACACACACCAAGTCAGGAATTTTCCATAATCGACTTTTATGCCGATTATAAATTTGTTGAGTCAGGATAGGTTATGTGTCTCTTACACAAAGTTTGTTGGCAGTCTTAGCAGAGGGATTCTTCAATTTGGGGCACTTTAGAGTTTATTTTAGGTGGAGCAATTCAGAAATAAAATGGAAAACACATTAACACAAATTATGTTATTCAATTATGTTATATTGTTATACTAATTAAAATGAGCATCAATGGTGTAACTTCTGTGCAGCATTAAATATAATTTAATAGCACACACATAATTTGATCTATTTCTACCTCTGTCAGTGAACCATTCCCTGCACTACATCTTAGGGTATTAGAATACCATGAAAAAGTTCCTGTTTGTTCATTATTCAATTTAAAAAGTTGTTTTATATGTAATACATGTAAAGTGAAATATTCATTATTGTTTAAGCAGATGATAACAATAATTAGTAGAAAGTTTCATTTCAAGTTTGAGTAAGTTACTATTCAGACAATATAAATACCATGCCTGACAACAAAACTGCTGACTTGTGACTTGACAGATGATCAAGATGATCATCGACACCCTCCACAAAGAATGTAAGCCACAGAGGCTCATTGCTGGAATGGCTGGTTGTTCTCAGAGTGATGTATCAAAGCATATTAATGAAAGGTTGACTGGAAGGGGATAATTTGGTGAATCAAGGGCCACACCATGCGTTTTTATGAAGTTCAGAGTTCATTGCAAGAGATTTTAGATCACACAGCCAAGAGGCCTATTCTGACAATTAGGTTCCAAATGTGAGAGCTCATTCTGCTAAGACTGTCTCTCCCACCCCATTGTTATTCCTCAGCATTTACTCATCAGCAGCTCTCCAGAGTAAATGAATAAAGTTTTAATTTGATGGCTGTGTTTCTGCCTTACTCTGCTTTCCATGTCTCTCTTTCTTTTCATGTGCAGCTATGTTGGACTCATTTCTGTCACCCTGTGGCTCTGTCATCTTACTGTGTGTGTGTGTGTGTGTGTGTGTGTGTGTGTGTGTGTGTGTGTGTGTGTGTGTGTGTGTGTGTGTGTGTGTGTGTGTGTGTGTGTGTGTCCTGTCCCTTGTGCAGTGAGCTAGATCAGAGTGCCAGCATCAAGGGAGCTGGGAATATAAGTCTATAACACACATTGACGTTTCCGCGACGATAGCATGTTCTGGCTTTCTTCGCTGAGGAGACGCACTGAAGAAGAAACACAAACACCACTGAGACAGAAAACTCTCTTTCTCTCTCTCTCTCTCTCTCTCTCTCTCTCTCTTTCTCTCTTTCTCTCACTCACTCACACACACACACACACACACACACACACACATACAAACACACATTCCTCTTTCTCACAGCTTTCACTCTCCTTTCTCTTTGCTATCTCCTCATCTCACACTGTTTTATTAGCTTCTCAGTTTATTTGCTCAACTTAAAGTATTCACAATACAAAGATAACATAACACACTGCCAAAAAATAAAGTCAAGACCTTTGTTTTTATCACATATTAATAAGACAGTACATCGGCCAAAGTGCTGTACAATAAAATAAATTAACAATTAACTAGTTAATATTGAACATTGAATTTGACAGAAAAATAACATGCAAATGAGACAAAAAAGGCTAACAATTAAACAAAGTAATAAAGCTGCTGATGCCAAGACCTAGAAAGCCAAAGCAGGGCAGATGACTGAATACATGATATTTATAAAGGCTCATGCCATAGAGAATTGGTACACTTTTAAACTGGACTTAAAAACATCTACTGTTGGTAATTTCTTTTTACAGAAAAGGACTGGTCACCTTTAAACCTCAAATCCCTAAGCAAATGATTGGATGACCATGTCACTTGTGAGGTGGAATGGTACCATATTTAAATTTATTGTGAAATGGGGTATTATCACTCAATGCAGGAGGCCCCACATGCATATCCCATGGGTCAATGCAGCATTCTTTAGCATGCATGTCAATGTGTCAATATATTACAACGCGTATTTTCCACTGTCCAACAAAAAAAATACATTGTATCTCCATTAATGTGGGTTTTGAAATTTTTGGTGGTAGTTGTACAGGTACTACATGATGAACTGACCAACAGAACTTTTTAGAATCAAATATTTTATTTTTTGACTTTCACTGAAAATTGGGAAAGTTTTCATCAGTGAGATACAAAGTTTGTAATTGAGAGTGACATTGTGATATGATATGATATGATATGATATGATATGATATGATATGATATGATATGATATGATATGATATGATACACTGTTGAGAATGCTGTTAACAATAAACAGGTAAGTATAACATACAAAAGACAGACAAGAGAAAATCAGTTTACAACAGAATATCATTTACAAGATTAATAGTCTTTATTAAAACAAGTGTAACAGGACAAGAAAAGGCTAGTAATCAATGAATGATTAGTAATTATTAGTAATAAATCAATAACACACAGACACACCCACAATGGCATTCTTCAGGAAAGACACAAAAAACAACAAATGCGGACACACACACACACACACACACACACACATATATATATATATTTAAAAGAATTGTATATGTATGAGTTATATGGAGTCTCAGGTGAAGGTTTCAGTACTGTCCAGCAGTCACAAAGGCAGCAGAAGGAACAGGTGCATTCATATGCCCTTGCAGAAATAGATATGGGACTTATTCTACATTATTCTGCTTAGAAAAAACATTCAAACTGAAATAATAGCCTTTTAATGTTCAGCAGTACGTCAGCCCCAGCGCAGGCTAACTCAATGTGCAAGGGACGTCACTTCCGCTAACATTTGGCAAGCGTTTCTTATCTGTTCAGGCTGGCATTTGGTAAAGGTCATGTGAGAATGCAGGCTGCAGACTATAAGGCTGTGGAAGCTCCAGTCACTGTTCCACTCCCAGGCTTTGTACCCTTGTATCCTGAAACATTTAGCACACTGTACTTAGGGCCTTTTCACTGGACAATGCCCATGTGGACAGTTTGGCAGCATGCACAACGTAACTTCATCATGTGTGTTTCAGTGGTGGAGAGAAGCCTAAGAAGCTTCAAAACTGTGGTTCACTAACAAAAACTACCTGTTTTGTTCTCAATAACTGCATCCAAACACTATTTAAAACTGTAAGAGATCAGTGATTTACAGCACTTTTGAGAACCTTTGGAACATTCTTTGCAGATTTGCTTTGAAGAGTCTCCAGACCCTCACAATAGCACCAGGCCTATAGACCTGCATTTCCTAAGATGTCCATATGGGTCTTTTCTGAAATCTTGGATGAGTCACCACTGCACTTTTGAAGGAATTTTGGAAGGCCACTTCTGGTTTTCTCCATTTGTTCATGGCTCTGAAGTTTGCTGGAATCACAGAACTTTGGAAAGGGTTTCAAATCCCTTGCTAGATCAACTTTCATGATTTTCTTTCTTTTCTATTTATACAATTACCTGTCTGTAATAGATTTGTCTACTAAAAATGGTCTTAAAGCAAGTAGAAATATCTGACAATAAAGCCATTAATCTTTTAATATTCTTTTATTAATCTGCAAACGAGAAGGATTAGATATAATCACAAGTGTTTATTATACATGAATATGTGTTTTAACTATGTATAAAAGGGCTGTGCTTTATATATGGTTCATTCTATAATTATATTTTCATTATGTTTAGTACGTAAAGCTTATGCAAACCTTTTCATAAGGAGTGTGTAGTAACAAGCTTCCAAGGCAGCAAATAAATAATTGTTTTCCCCCCAAGGCATCTGACTTAGCTTTTATCAATTTTTGCTTGTGTGTGTGTGTGTATGTGTGTATGTGTGTGTGTGTGTGTGTGTGTGTGTGTGTGTGTGTGTGTGTGTGTGTGTGCGCGTGCAAGTGAGTGAGTGAGTGAGGGGTCTCAGTAACCCCATTCAGAGTTGGTCTTTGTGAATATGTGAGTCATAATTCTGACGACAAGAGTCTTTCCACCGGAAAAAAAATGACACAATGAAAGACAAAAAGAACAGTGCACCCCTCTCTTCTTCCAATCTTACACACACACACACACACACACACACACACACACACACACACACACACACACACACACACACACACACACAAATCACAAGTACAAATCATGTTTCAGCTTTATATACTCAGAATGATCATCACTAAAATTAGTGCTACATATTTGTTTACATATAATCACATATGTCTTATATAAAATAACAGGACAACATATTCATTTTGTACTTAGGTTATTATAGTTTTTATAGTTACAAAGTCCTCAGTAGTTGCTTTTCTTTACCTAATGTCTAAAGCTCTTTCAACACTGTTAAAGAGCAAAACCAGTGAAATTACTGAAACATGCAACAAAAACACAATCTGGTAGCAGGTTTCGTGTTTTTTTTTATAGTGTTTGACTTTGTTCTGTCCAGTTCCTCTGTTCTGCCTGTGACAGATTGCCAGTGAATTTCAGGTAAAAGTGTCAGAATAGAATTTAAGTCACGTGTTGTGATGTTACACACTAGTGTGCTATTTGTCCATCCTAGTGCCACAGAAGCAATGCTGGACAAGGCTCATAGCCAGCATGCTAATGCTGAGGCAAAGTTGTTGGGTGAGGGCAGTAGCCAATGTGAAATACTGTGGTTGTGTTGTTGGATGAGAGTGGTAATCAGCATACTAATGCTGCAGTAGTGTTTATAATATTGAGTAGGCCTGTAACTAGCAGACCAATGCTGAAATGTCTCTGTCTGCTAGCTAACTTACCTAATGTCTTGCTTGGGTAGCATCTTTCTGTGAAACGATTCTCCCATTACTACATCACAACCAGTGACCATTCCTCCCAAACCCCAAAAGAGCACAGAGAAAGGTGGTGGGTCTAAAATGCTGCTGATGTAGCTGATTTAAATTAGCTCCATGAGATGTCTTTCTCCCTGAAACATTGTGGCACAAACTTGATTCTAAAATAGTAGTGTGAGCGTCACACTGAACACTAGTTATGATCTTCGTGTAGATGATCTGAACACTAACTACTTTTTTTAAATTTTATTAACAACAATTATCTCAAACACAGCAAATCTTTCATGATATATAGCAAGATTAACATGGTATGCTTATCGTCTGAAGCGTACTACATCATCTGTCAAACATGGTGGAGGTCATGTTGTGGCATTGGCACGTATGGCTGCTAATGGAACTGGGCCACTGCTGATCATATTAATAAATGTAGCAATTCCAAAGAGCAGAGAGCTGTATTTTCTTCTAAGATTGAGTCAGACCTTGACTTCATCTCACTAGAGCAGCTTTTCACTTACAGAGGACAACACCGAAGGTCGCTGCAGTACAGGCCTGCCAAAACATCTCAAGTAGTTTGTCCAATTTTGAGTCTGTGAAAATGAAGAGAAAATATTTTTTGTTGAACCTACTGAATTAAAGCTGTCTACACTTGATCGCTTCATTTTAAATACAGTGTGATGGACCAAATAACAAAAACATGTCACATTCGAAATATTTACGGATAGACAAGTAGCTGAAATATTCTGAACAAGTCTGTTGCTGAGCATGTCTTCATGGTAACAGCAAATCTAGGTCAGTCTCAAACCTCATATTCACATCATAGCTTTGACCTTTGACCTTTCTGTCTGAGTTGGTTTCCTGGCTGGTTGCTGTGCATTCACAGAAACAAAAAGAGAAATTGAGAGAGAGGATGACAAACAGAGAGAAAGAGAGCGAGAGCACACAGGTGAGTGTCCATATTGAGGCTAATGTGGCAGTTGAGCTTCACATTAGTTCTGCTTTGCCTGAAGGACTAAGGATTAACCTCAGCCACCCCACTCAGCCTCATACATCTGTGCACTGTAATGTTGGGCATACAGGTAGTATTCTGATGCACCAGTGATAGTCTGACATGAGACAGCTTCAATGAGTTCCATAAACCATATTTCTGTACAAACTGCTATACACAAAATCTGTTTTTGTTTAGTTTTTTTACTGAAAATTATGCTTTACATAGTCTATACTGTATATACGCTGTGTTTCTAGATCTTTGCTAGGGTCACAAATACATAGAAAAAATAAGTAAATTATTAAATATGTAAGTAAAATGTAAGTAAGTAAATAAATGAACTGAACTAAATAAGTAAATAAATTGAAATGTCATGCCTTTTAAACAAAACAGAGCTACAGAAACAGACAAAAAAATATATAATAATATATGTTAAGGTGTGTTAGTTTGTATTGTTAATAATGTATTAATATAAAAATGTTGTGAATGAACTATATATTCATAGTAATATAGTAATATAATTATAGATTGATGCATTTAATTACATAACAATGAATTCAGAATACACTGTTGAAATTAAATCACAAAGACGGAGGGTATTACTGAGGATGGGAATATAATTTTCTACCCTTCAATTAACTTGACACACAATGCCTTGTGAAACTATTCACCCCCTTGGCATTTTTAATGTTTTTCAACCTCGAACCTTGGATAATTTGAGGGTTTGCATCATTTAATTTACAGAACATGCCTCCACCTTTAACGTCAGTGTACATAACTATTTACCTCCTAAAATCAGTACTTTAAAGAGCCAACTTTTGTGGCAATTACAGTTGCAAGTCACTTTGGATAAGACTCTATTAGCTTGCCACATCTTGCCATTTGGATTTTTGCAAAGTGAAAAAGTTGAAATATTTGCAAATTTATAAAAAAATAAATAAATAAAATATATCATGTTCACAAGTACTCACAGCCTTTGCTCAGTACTTTGTTGAAGTACCTTTTGCAGCAATTACAACCTCAGGTTTGTTTTGAGTACGATGCTACAAGCATCACACCTGTTTTGGGGAAATGTCTCCCATTCTTCTTTGCAGAATCTCTCAAGCTCCTTCATCTCCAGAGATGTTCAATCGGGTTCAGGTCTGGGCTCAGATTGGGCCACACAAGGACATTCACAGAGTTGTCCTGAAGCCACTGTTTTGCCAGTGGTATCTTGGCTGTGTGCTTAGGGTCATTGTCCTGTTGGAAGACAAACATTCATGCCAATCTGAGGTCCTGAGTGCTCTGGAGCAGCTTATCATCAATGATGTCTCTGTACATTGCTGTATTCATTTTCCCTCATCCCTGACTAGTCTCCCAGTTTTTGCTGTAGAAAAACATCCCCTCAGCATGATGCTGCCACCACCATGCTTCACTGTAGGAATGGTATTGGCTAGGTGATGAGCAGTGGTCTGGTTTCCTCCAGACATTATGCTTGGCATTCAGTCTAAAACTTCAATCTTTTTGTTTCTCATGGTCTGAGAGTCCTATAGGTGCCCTTTGGCAAACTCCAGATGGGCTGTCTTTCTGGAAGGTTCTCTTCTTTCCACAGAGCAATGTTGGAGCTCTCTCAGATTGAACATTAGGTTCTTTGTCACCTCCCTGACTAAGAAACTCCTACCATGATCACTCATTTTGGCCAAGCAGCCAGGTCTAGGAAGCTTTTCTCATGTTGTTATCGTGGGGTATTATGTGTAAAATTGTGATTAAAAAAATGTATTTAATCAATTTTGGAATAAGGCTGTAACATAGCAAAATGTGTAAAACTGAAGCACTGTGAATACTTTCTGGATACACTGTATATTTCAAAATATATGATCAAATCAATGCAAAAATCTTACAATATACAATAAACAATATGTGATTCATTGTTTAAAAAAGTATTTTTTTTTCTATATTTCAAATGTATTACAACCAATTATTGCGTGCTTTATATTCATCATATTTAGGTAAATTCATATCAAAGGTAACTGCACTTTTGAATGGTAATGTAGGTATAATATAATATTCTGTGATACACATTTTGACTCCTGTATAAAAACAAATCTGTCTGTGTTTTGTTTACAAGGGTTTTTATTTGGATCTAGTCCAAAATGTTTGACTATCTAACCACATTCATGTGACGAGCACTGACATACCTGAGCAAAAGGGAAGTAGCAGGTCATGAGTCTGTTGTGAGTTACACACACATACGCAAAGAGAGAGACACAGACACAGACACATACACATTTTCAGTCTCAGCCACAGTATTGAATGGAACTGAAATTACTACACACACTACAGGTTTGACTAGGACAATGGCAGTTCAACTTAGTAATTCCCTGAACTTAGTCCTTCCTCCTAAATTTCTGAATCTTATCCATGAAAAAAACATAAAAAACATCACTGCACAGTACACTGAACAAAAAAGCCATTGAATTTTACTCAAATTTCCACATGAAATAACAGACTTTGAGGTCACTTATGGCAATGGCAAGTGTTATGTTGGTTAAAAGCCTTAGGCCCAGCTTTATGTGCCACATTTAAATCAGGAATATCATGTCATTTGAACTCAAATGCATGCAATCTACCATGTTAAATATTTGTACCTTATTTCTAATTTTGGGACAAAACTGGCCAGCTGTGACTACGTTCTGGCAAGTATTGCTTGGTAAAAGAGCTCTTTTGCTATCTGGGACAAGCTAAGTCAAAGTCTCTGGGGTGCAAATCAGAATTGAGTCTTGTGTCTCCTCTGAGCAAGTCCCAGTTGAGTCTTAAATCTCTAGGGAGTGAGCTAGAGTCATGAGCCTGAATTAAGTCTCAAGTCTTTGAGTTGAGCCTTAAGTCTCCACAGTGTGTACATGAGTAAAGTCTAGAGTCCATGGGGTACAAGTTAGTGTCAAGTCTGTGATGGGTCTGGGTGTGTGATGTCAGTTAGTCAAGTTTTATATTTCTAGGTTTGTGACTTTAAATTGAGTCTTGACTTTATCAGGTGTAAGTCAGTGTCAGAGCCTGTATTGAGCCTCATGTTTGTGGTATTAGTCAGAGTCGAATGTCAGTTTAGTCAAAACTTTGAGGTGTAAGGGTCACTTACACGGTCTCAAGGGTGTAAGTCTTAAGCATCTGCAGTTTGAGTCAGACTTGAGGCTGGAATCCATGAGTGTCAATGTCAAGTCTTTAGTGTCTGTATTTTGAGTCTTGAGTCTTTGACGTGTGAGTTTGAATCAAGTCTCATGTCTGCGGACTGCAAGTCTGAGTCCAGTCTCAAGTGTGTATGGGGTGAGTCAAGCCAGAGTTGAGCCTTAAATCATTTGGGTGTGAGGCCAACTCAAGTCTCAGGCCTCGTAGCTAGGATACTTGGTATCCATTTATTTTGTTTATTTTATCATAAATTGTTTAAACAATGTAAAAAAGCAGCCAGAAACGTCATATTGTATAAAATAAAATAAAAATTTAAGTGAAGTATGTTCAATGGATCACTTCAGAGTACGTAACTGCCTGTAAATAGGCCTGATGTCAATATGAGTTTGCATGGAGAAAGTGAAGTGAGTCCAAAAAAGGCTTTGCTTCCTCTAACTGAAATAAACTCAGAAATAATGACCACAAGTTAACACACCAGTTTCTGTCTCACTCTCTCTCTCACTCTAATACCCCCCCTACCCACCCCTTTTTCCTTTTTTCCTCCCGCATTGTGAATGCAGCTGTCATTCTCTTATTGTGTGTTTGTAACAGAAAAAAAAAATGGAAAGATGCTTGTTGCAATGGTGCACTTTGTGGGTGGATAGGATGGCAGCTGGTGACTCCACTGTACTTTACATGCAGTGTGTGTGTGTGTCTGTGTGTGTGGGTGAGGGGGTGGGTTACGCACAATGGAAAGTGAAGTGAAGTGTCCACGTGACGTTCACTGGTGTTTCCAACTTTCACAAACCGAGGAACTGGAACCAACGATGACGAGATCTAACAACGTCCTCATCTCTCAATCTCTCTCTCTCTCTCTCACTTGCACTGTGGATCACATGACAGGCTGATGATGACAGGCCATGTCTGGGCGGAGACTGTGGTGATTTTATGAATGAAACTCCTTGTTTACTCTGATGTTGCTATTCCTGTGCATGTGTGGTTTGTGTGTGTGTATATGTGTATATGTGTGTGTGTTTGCTTGTTTTTGTACATTCTCTGGGCCGATTTTGTAGAAAACACACAAAAAACAAGGACCAAGCTAAAAAAGGGCCAAACAAAAGGGTCACCACTTTGAAAAGTGCTTGTTTAGCATAAAGAAAAAAGAAAAGGACAGGACACACTTTGTCTGTTGGTTACTGAACTTGATGTTGAGGCTGGGTTTAAGGATAAGCTTTATAAGAAATAGGTTGTTCTCCATACTACTGGACCTCAAACAATTAGAATATGGTTAAAAGCTCATTCGTGATCAAAAACCTTTTTCTCAGTATTCAACTTTTTTGAGATGCACTAGTATATACTGCAGTAGTATATACTGTACAGATTTATGCATTATTATGCAATTTATCAATGATCATAACGTAAATGAAAGCTTAATTGGTGCTTTGTGTGGTTAAATTGTTCCTCACATAAACCTTTGGATTCTCTTTTGAGTCAAAGAACCCTGGTAGAGTGTATAGTATGGGACACCATTATTACATATGGGCTATACTGTTTGTATGTATTACACTAAGATAATAAAATAGACTTTATATATATATATATATATATATATATAGGAAATGTGTAGAACTCTATGTCCCGGTACTGGATAAAAACCAAATGTGTGAATATGTTTGTGCGTGTGTGTGCGTGTGTGTGTATTCAAGCACAGCTGTTTCCTTCTCTTTTTTTCCTGTGCTGATTCATTCTTCTGAATAAATGCTCCTCCATGTGTAACTTTTAACACCCTCGTTGCCACACATGTGTAGGTGCACTTGCAGATGCATGTGTGAGCATACACAGTTTTGAGGAGAATTTTCAGATTTTGAATGTGTGTGTGTGTGTGTTCAGTCACTGTGTCAATCTATGTGTTGATAAGGCAGCATCCTGTTTCCAATGGGGGCTTGTGTAACAGCTAACAGAGTCCCCGGTGACGTGTGTGTAAGTGTGTGTGTGTGTCTTGTGTAAGGGGAAGTCTTTGTACCCCTATGAGAAAACGAGAAAACAACAGAGAGATTTTCATCAAGACACAGTATTCAACCCGGCCTTGAAATGCAAGATGAACTTAATCTAGCCCTCCTTGTGTGTGTGTGTGTGTGTGTGTGTGTGTGTGTGTGTGTGTGTGTGTGTGTGTGTGTGTGTGTGTGTGTGTTGGCAGGAGGATAGATCAGAGGGGGCCTGAGTGCCCAAGTCTGTCTGCATCTGTCAGTTTCAGTTTGTTGTTTTTTTCTCGATGTGTCTCATAGATGGAGCTACTCACTCAGGTATGCACTTATGGCTTTGCATGCAGACAGACCTGTGTGTATGAGAGTGTGTGTGTGTGCGTGCATGTGTATTGTGGTAGATGTAATGGAGTAAAGCTTATTCAGGTGGATGGAGCCATTTGGTAGTCACATCTTCAGCAATCAATTTAAGCAATCTCTCTCAAACCATTCTAGAAAAACTGCTGATAGACACATATGGACATGTACACTCACGTCACTCTGACTTTAAGTCAGACAGTGCAAATGCGCTGCAAGTAATGAGCTTGCTATCTCAAACAGTCCTGGAACAATCTATAATCACTCCTGATCAGGCTTTTAAAAAAAATGGCATTTGAGCAGAAATGAAACAAGGAAATGGAAATCAAATGCTTTCCACATACTAGATACTAGACAGTGGCAGCTGCTGGTCATTCAAAGAGGGGAAGCTCATTGTCGACTTACATAATAAAATTCACCAGTTTATTTATACATAAATTGTGACTTCCTTTCCTTTTCAAGAAAATGGCCTGTGACCCTATCATACCAAGTATGATGTGGCCAGCAGAGCTAGGCTGCTTATGTATGGCCTCTTTTGTTTAACTGTTTCATTAGGTTTTGCCACTTGAACGCAAGCACTTTCATTAATTGCATGTTCAACCCTGACCCTGCTCAGGCAACTTAAGCGTGTGCATGCACTCACATGTTCATTGCTCTTTTCATGCCTTTTATATGCCCAGTCAAAGTTAGACAGATCCCCCAAACCTGATTTTGACCAGATAAGACATGATCCCTGAGATGGTTACATCAAGAGGCCAACATTTACAAGATGCATAACATTTGCATTTTCTTTGTCAGAGTACTTCCAGTCAGCCAGCTAACTTTGTCATACCAGGAGAGCTGAAAAGACCTGTTACCTTTCCCTATTTTTTGCACCAAATCAATCCTAGGTGTTGATCTGCCCTACTGTTTTCGAAGTTCCTCCTTGTAAGGAAGACTATTAAATGGCTTGGCCAAAATCACGTCAACCTAGCCAACAGTATGAATCATTGAGTGAACTAACGAACGATATTAAACTCAAACAAAGAAAACCAGGAAATGCTATGAGTGTGTTTTATTTACAGTGTGAGTAATTTTGCCAAGCAAATACAAAGAAATGGGTTGATTCACTTGTTAAATCCCTGATGGGACTGAGCTCCCAGGAATTAAGTAATGGTGTATATATCACAACGAGATCCAGCCTTTTGACTGATCCTCCCATCATCATATGGAAGCTCAGCAGCCAGGCCAGCTGAGGCCAGCCCACAGCTCCAGTCACGTTTTGAGGCAATGAAAAAACGTATTCCATGCAGTCTCATTGAAGTGAACAAATGCTCAGCTACGCAATGCAAATGCATTAACCATAGACGGTGTAAGGAAATGATTTCTTAAAATCTATGGCATTGACGCTACAGGGATGTATGAGAAGTTAATAAAATTGAATTAGTCTATTTGTGATAAGTAGCTGATTTGAAAATAACATGTTCTGAAGCATTTTTAGCCAATGAAATGCTAACACAACAGTACATATTTGACAATTGCATTTTTGACAGGTGAGCTTCCCTTACAGCTGATACTAAGCCAGAATATTTAAGCCTGTATTGGATTTTCCATTGGTGATCCATTCACAGAAGAAAAAAATAACATTGATTAACTCGTGACAAAGCCATGTCAAGGAATGGGAAATATTAGATGTTGAATGAACAGTTGGTTCTCATAATGAATTTGTATTGGATGAAGGTGAAAACTTAACTATTAGCCAAATCACTAAGGCCTGAAGCTTTCCACAACTGAACTGTAAGTCCCATAACTGGGTTACCTACCTTATCTTGGTTAGACTGGAACATCTCTGAAGCATTAAGGCTTGTGCAGGCCCAGTCAGCAGCAGAGATTACCTACTGAGGGGAAAAAACTATCCCAACTGGTCTGAACTGACCGAAGGACTTCAGAAGTGCTAATGTTAGTTACTGTATGACAATTCCAAAACATAGTGCATCACATTTTGCTTTTGATGCAGCAGACCTGGACTTTTTATGCATGCTCAAAAAAGGTTGAAAAACATAAGGCTTTCTGAGGTAAAACTTACATTTTTGCTTTTCTTTTTAAACTAAAACATTTGATAAACACAGTTGTTAAACATATGCTTCAGTAGTAAAAAAAAAACAAAAAAAAAACAAAAACAAAACAACAAGCATAGGCATACTGTTTTATAATAGATTGGTGGTGATACCAGTATATTAAAATTATATTCAAACCTACAGTCATGTAAACAAGTGAGGAGATCTGATGGACACCTTTAACTTTAAAATATTTAAACATGAAATATATATGGTGGTTGATCATCATCTTTCATTTTAACAATATTGAGGGATAGATGTAATATAACTAAACATATAAATCTGAAGAAATGCCTTTAAAAAATATATAATTTGAAAAAGCACTTCAGAGGTGGCTGCATTGTTTAAAGTCAGACATTAGTTTACCATGGCAAGATCCAGAGAGCTTTCTGAGACCTCCATAAACAAAGTGGGGAAAATCCTGGAGTGGGAAAATCCTTCTTCTAGTCAATGTCAGAGACTGGTAGATGGTTATAGGAAAAATCTAACTGACATTATTGCAGCCAAAGGTGGAAATGCCACTTATTAGGGCATAGGATGTCCTAACATTTCGTCACAAGACTTTTGTATTCCTATTAATTATATTTTGAAAATGAATTTTAAAATTAATTTCTTTAGTTATTTTATGTTTATAGTTATATCATCTGCATCTCTCAATATAGTTAAAATAAAGTTCCTATGTCCATGTGTTTAAATATGTTTAAAAACGTCAAAAGTGTTCTAGGGGTGTCCAAAATTTTTCACATTTCTTACCTGTCTTACCTGAAGGTACATGAATATAAGTACCGTGGTACACAGTGAATAAGCCAGGATCTTTAAAACTAGCCTGATTTATGGTTTTAGCCATATCACTCATCTCTAATATGTACAGTTTATCTATCCATTATTCTACAGTCTTTGCTCCAGTAGTTTCAAACCAGAACAGTTTCCAGCTTTGCAGATATTACAAAATGTAATTTTCCACATTCAGATATTTCCAAACTGCTGATGTTTAGACCACTTTTTTTCTTTTGAAAACATTCCTCATTGCTGTGTCTGCCTCATACAACAGACTCCTGACTTTCAAACAACATGCACTATTTCACACTAGTCCAACCTTTAAGTTGTTCTGACCTCTTAAGACTCATGTCTTGTTGTTTCCTACATTTTTTATTTCTCCTGGTAATTTCTCTATGTCTGTAACCATATTTGCAAGATGAATGATACTGTAAATGGAAATACACATCTAGGCTGAAAAGTGTGTGTGAGGTCTTCTTCAAAATATTTGCTATATAAGGTATACATTGAAAACCCAGTCATACGACAGGAACAATTTATCATGTCCCATTACTTTTGCTGTGTGCCATAGAAGCTAAAGAATGCTGCACTCACTGGATATGCCTGTTGCAGTCCCCTAAATCCTACTGTATTATCTACTGTGAATACACTACCTATTACACACTACCAAAAGTTGTATCTGATTTGAGGAACAGGGACACTCAGCTTCACCTACACTTTTGGGTCCATCAGTTTCTAAAATTTGCTTCTGTGCATCAGAGTTATCAAACATTTCCGATGGTTCTCAATAAAGCAAGATTTTGAATGTGGCAGTAGAAGCCTGGCTAATTATACCATAGAGGCAGAAAGGTTTTAAAACGGATACGGCTATTATTATGTCTCATATAAATACAGAAGTACGCAGCATTTGTAAACAAGGCCCTGCTATTGCATAAATCACAGATCTGTAATTAGGTTGTTTCTCTAACACCCCTTGTGTATTAACAACACACACACACACACACACACACACACACACACACACACACACACACACGCACTCTCACACACACACACACACACACACACATGGCTGTGTTTTAGGCAGCCGTGCGTAGGAGACTGTTGCGTGTTTGGTGCTGAACACGGCTGTTGAGAACCTGAGTTGTCATGGAGATGATGGGTTGATTCACCATAGCGACTAATGTTGGATGAGAGAAAGAGAGAAGTATGAGAGAGAAAGAGAGAGAAAATAGCCAGATAGAATCTAAAAGGAAGGAAGCACAGACAACTACATTACCCACGTTACAATGTGGTAAAACTTGCCAAGACTGTACTGCTTTAAAAAAAGGGTGATTCAAACAGCTCCATGAACACAGGGCAACTAAGGTTTTGTATTGGTACTGCAACAAAGAAGGCCTTCAGCCAGCATCTTTATGGTACCCTTGCTGCATGCAAAACCTGTCCTGTTCACTGACACCTTTTCATATCAAACCACTCTGGCCACCTTAATGAATGAATTGGTCTGAAATTTAAACAATCTCTTACACAATTTTTTTTCTTCATATTTTTGCAAAACATCAACAAATATATTGTCTCCAACATGGCTCATTAGCTGTATAATGATTTAAAATGAAAGGAGATCTCATTTTCTAATATAGCTCTCAGTATTAGAGCTTCCCTGAGCTTTTCTGAGCTTCATCTTCATAACTTCTTTCACTGGAAAGCTAATACTAAGCTTCTCCTAAGTGGCATTGAAGAAAAAATGTTCACAAATTGGCGATCCTTCATCAATGCAATTCCAATATGTTTTATATCTTCTGAGGCAAAAAACATAGAAGTTCCTAAATCTGCTTAGTCCAGCAGTCAAATTATGTAGTTTACTGGTCAAACTCTGCCCTCTCTACTCATTAAACCCAACCCCACTGGATATTCATTGAAGTTCACAAGTCAAATCCTTCATTGTAGGAAAGGCAGTCCAATTATTTAAATCAGCTGTGTCCATCAGTCAAAACATGCCCTGTCCACTTGTCAATTCTTGCCCCATCCACCAATTAAACCATGCCCTGTCCACTGACCAAGCCCTGCCCTGTCCACTGAACAAACCCCACATTGTCCACTGATCAAGCCCTGCCCTGTCCACTGATCAAACCCCACACTTTCCACTGATCAAATTCTACCCTGTCCACTGATCAAACTCTGCCTCGTCCACTGATCAAACTCTGCCTTGTCCACTAATCAAACTATGCCTCACTGGATGTAGCAGTCAAACAGTTGAATTCTTCTCTGTAGGCAAGGTAATCTAATTGTAAAATTCAGTCTCATCCATTGATTAAACCCCACCCTGTCCACTGGTTAAAACCTGCCCTGTGCAGTAGTCAAACTGATCCCCTTCTATTGTTCCAAACCTGCCTAGTCAGACACCCAGTCCACCAGTCAAAAATCTTGTTGGACAATAAGTACACTTGCCAAAATCTGCCCTATTAGACACAGTCCACCTGTCTTGCTCAAGAGTTAATCTATTGAGCAAACAGTACTCTGGTCAAACCCTGTACTGTACACTGAACAACCCCTGTACTTTTAACTGGTCAAATCATCCCCTGCTGGGATCAAAACCAGTCCTGTCCAATTGTTCTTGTCTGCTGGTCACTTATCTCTGGACCTCCATAGAACTATCCGGAGTTTAATTTGTTTTGAGTTGAACTGGGTCTAATTTCTAGCCCATAGTTTTCATCTGAACACACACACACACACACACACACACACACACACACACACACACATAGTAAGTAATGAGGGGATGATATATGTGTGTACATCAGGCTGAAAAAATGGGGGTGGGTGAGTTGACGGGGGAGGCAGGGTAAGAGAGAGTGAAGTAGAGCTAGAACAAGACACTACGTCTGTTTCTAGTAGGCCAGAGTAAGTTCTAGAGAGACGGACCCCTTAATACATTCCACGCATTTCCCACTGATGAAACGGTGCTTAAATACAGAAACATCTCTCGCTCACTCTCTCTCTCACTCTCTCTCTCCTCCTTTCCAGCAAAGATAAACAAACCGAGTTCATTTACTCTCCTTGTAACAAACATTAGATTCCTACTATATAACCGGCATGACTGGAGCGGAACATGAGTAGAGGAGTATTTAGAGACCGGGTGACCCATTACAGTGGGTGCTTGGTTAGCTATGCAGCGAGAAGGAGAAGGTGTGATGTCACAGCCTGGTGATATAACAAATATGCTCACAATCTGAACCATTGAATGAAATTCCATTCCAGTGGTTAAAGTAACCTGCTGGTGATGTCACTGCAGTACTCTGATATAGTGGTTGCTGGACATTCCTGGTGATTTGAATGCTGAGGCCCTGTTATAGGCCTGTGAGGGCTGTGTTGCGTATGCCGCTGGTCGGTTATCAGCATGTAAAAGCAGCCCGAGGGCCATTCTACCTGACGGTCGGACAAAAAGAGATGGCCAAAAATAGTGCCAGGTAATCAGTGGCGTTTAAGGGATACGATTTGAATGGGACTGCGTCTCATGGCCGACAGGCAGATGAAGTGGGAGTGAACAGTGAGGTATCATGTGCAAAGCAGCTGATTTGAATATTCCACTGCAGACTGCAAGGGAACTGATTACTGGAAGTTCCAGAGTTGGCTCAGTCCTGTTTCATTACAGTATGTACACAGCCAAGTGAATGTAACTGACAGGCTAACATAAACAGTGAAAATCTATTCAGTTCTTCTGTGGCTGAGCAATTTCTGTACTCGCAGTAAACTCAATGTGATGGACAGTTCAACACAGACACTGTCAAGCCTTTTCACTGCTTGAGCTGCTGAATGAGTCTGAATGTATTGTATACGTTGCCCCAGGTTAGCATTGTTAGCACTAGCAGTAAAAAAAAACCCCACAATATGCAGAACCTGGACAGTTGGACAGTCCTGTGCGTATGACTGATTTAATGAGATATAAATAGATAGGAGTGCTAATTAACTGTACCATACTACTGCTTTCAGTACTGTTGATGTCAGCCATATTGACTGACTTTCCAGGTAGGAAATCCAACTTGTGGGGGTATTGAAGTTAAAATGTCCTAATTGGAACTCGGGAATTCCAGAACTCAGTTTAAATGGAACGCGTCATCATTGTTGTAGTTATTAATATAACTAATATACTAACACAAACACTGGTTAGTTATGTAGCTGAAAATGTTCTGTACCAACAAAAATATGGTCAACTCTCTCTCTCCTCAAATGTTGTCTGGCCTGCCTACAATATCTTTTTCCTGAACATCCTCTTTTTGAGATTTGAAAAAAGTATATGTATGGGATTTCTAAATTTGGTCAAATGTCCAGGATTTCACATCAGCTTTTACTACTACAATCACCACACATTCTGTGTGGATTTTACAGCTTTACACACATTCTCACCACCATTATTGGTCTTCATGTACTGCAATCTACATCAAACATTGGTCCAATTGACCGCCACCTAAAAATGACTGTTTGTTTTTCTGAATTCTTTTCCTTGAATAACATGGTGTGTTTGGCATTGCGATTCTATCCAACATGCTGGTTGCCTGTGGCTGGTGGACATTGCCATCAGTGACTCACTATCTGCTGCACGGGCGACGCTGAGTGATTTTTCTCGCTTGTGGTGTGAATGCAGGCTAACACAGGCAAAAGTCTGTACTAGTGATGAATTTGAGCATGGCTAAACTACTAAAACAGATAGGTTAAAAGAAAGGTTCTGCTTCTCTAGTTAAGTTTTAAATGAGTTGAAAAAGTCAAACACAAACTACAAAGCCTGTAACACATACATAGCTGAAAGCATAGATAATAGTATCCCATATAAAACTACAGTAAATTCCTTAATTTCCCCGAGGGAACCCTCCCAAAGGATCAATAAAGTTCTATCCAATCCTATCCAATCCTGTCCAGTTAGTGACAGGATAACATGAACAGTGGAAGGGGCCTGTGTATAGATACTCATGCTGTTAAATAGGATGTGGGTAGGTTACCTTTGATTAGGTTTCTAGTAGGCATGTAACTCCTCCAGACTATTTTACTTTCCAGTCTTTCTTTGTCTCTTTTTTCTCTTTAGTTCTCAGCGACATTGATCTTTTGCGTGAGTGTGAATGGAATGGCAGAAGCAGGTTGCCTGCTTATTTTCCAAGTGGAGCCTCATTCTGGGTCATGGAAGTTCCTACATGGAAGACAGAGGAACCAAAGAGAGTGCTACACACACACACACACCCACACACATACACACACACACACACACACACACACACACACACACCAGTATATTTTCAGATATTGTTCATGTTCTCCTTTTCCTCTTCACAGCCTAACCCTACATGAAGAGTGAAGACACTTAAAATGGAAAACCTGATCCTAGTTGTCCATATATCCCTCCAGAGGCTTTTTCAACTCAGTGAAGTCTCCATTCTGAGAATGTGTGTGTGTGTGTGTGTGTGTGTGTGTGTGTGTGTGTGTGTGTGTGTGTGTTTGTTTGTTTGTTTGTTTGTTTGTTTGTTTGTTTGTTTGTTTTCATACATCCTTAAGACATAAATGTCTGGGGCAAAAATGTCTGGTTTGTTTGTAAGCCTATGGCTAGGTCAGCTTTAGGTTTAAGGTTCTTATAACATTTATGAAATAAATATTAAATTCCAGGGCACAAGTCCTGACATTGTATAAAAACCATTGTGTCTTTCTACGTGTTAATCACAGGATATAAAATGTTGCACAATTCATTTTACCCTTTATGACAGAGTTGGGTCTCCGTTTGGAAAGCACTGCCATTATCCACCGGCTGACTGCATTGGTCCATTAGTCGCAGGTCCCACTGGCCCAGTCCCTCTTCCTATGGAGAGACAGACTTTTCTGGAACCATTTAGCTCAGATGGTTCTTGGGAAAAAATGCTATGCTGTCATTCAGACAGGATTCAGGCAAAAGGAGCTGCCAACCTGCCCTGGAGTGAGTTCTTTCACCAGCCGCCATCAGCATTCACCCTGACCGTAGCCACATCACCATGACCTGACCACTCTCTTCCCCCAGTAGAACTAAATCACTCTCCTTTTCTCTTCTTGCTTTAGACAAATATGCTTTGTGACATGTCTTTACACTCATTTAGGGGGCTGTAAATGGGGTCCAGTGCAGAGAGGGATGACAGGAAGGTAAATATATAGTATGTAAGACATGTAAATTGTTTATTTTACTATTATTAAATATTATATTTTATTATTTAACAATCTACAGATATTAAATTGAAATACATTATTCCCCATGCATGATTGTTCAAAAGCAATTTATTTTCCAAAATGCAGACTGTAAACCCTCAATCATTTAAGTAATTTTATATTGGCTTCAGTTTATTTCTAGAAATTAAGAACTTCCACTTTAAAGTCTTTTTATATGCTTAATGGTGTGTTGACCCTCCTAACTACAAAATTCTCCCATGCCTCGAAAATAATAATAAGCAGGAGAGTACAGCTGCTTAACTATTCTAATTTTCAGTGGACATATTTAAGCTAATGAGAGAAGGGTGTGAAGGGGAGTGTAGAAGAGAATTCTCACTACATCTGTTAGAGGCATAGCTCATCTCAGACGTCCTTTGAAAGGTTTTCAAATATGTAAATGTACAATGTATAACGCTTAAGGTTTTACACACTTACCACAGACTTGTACAATACACTTGATTTGTGCTACTTGGTTGCTGATTTGTGATTTGCCCTACTTGAGCTAGACCATACTTGAGAAACCCTGCAAAAACTCCCATTAGCACAGGATGTGATGGAATAATGACCAACATGCCAATTTACTCAGGATTAATATATCTAGGGGTTGTTTGTATTGGCTGTTTTATAGAAGGTAAAAAGCAGAAAAATACAGTCCATAAAAATGACTTATATGGCGGATTAGAAAGAGACTAAAATCACTGTGATACATACATAATTATGTGACCCACCTCCCCATGTTAAATAAAACTTGTACAAACAGGGCTTTACAAGTAAATGTAAAAACAAATGTCCCCTCAGCTTGGATTCAAAAAGTCAGGATCTCAACTCTGAATACAGTGTATGATATAAAAATCAATGTGGTTGCTCACATTATCAACCTTGTGTGTTGGCCACTTCTTTTTAAGAAAGATTACAGCTGTTATCTATTAGACAAGTAAACATGTAGACACATTGCATGGTGAGATCATTACTAAGCATAAAGATCACAGTTTTGAGAAGGTAAATCATAAATGTTAAAGTTATCAACCATAGCCATCATGTAGGAATCCATGTTTTCTCATTTTGTAACTTCACCATGTGAAAGTAAGAAATGACGATTTCCTGGTTTCTCAGTTTTTAGCCAGTTGGAAAGGAACTATATTGCCTCAAATATGACTCAGTTACCTTAGCTACTACTAGGATTGGGAACCATTCATTTTATAACTGATACTGGTACCAGTACAGTACTTTTTTGGTACTGAACTCTCTGAAATGTCATTTCAGTTGTACAAGAGTGTTTTCCTAATTTTCAACATTTTGTTATTTATTTGTAACATTTTATATGCCAGAGTGACATCACTTCAGATTGTGTTCATGCTCAATTTATTACCATTCCCAAATAAAGATGGACAGGTCTTTGTTCTGCTGTGTTATGATACTTTACTGGACTGAGCATTGTGCTCTCTGTGTGCACGCTTTACTCTGCTTGCCCAAGAGGATGATTAGTTTTACACACTTTACAGTGGCTAGATAGATGGTAAAACACTCATAGATTGATAGAATATCAGATCACATAGTGAAATCCAACACAGAGATGAGGCCATTGGAATATAAGATATACATGTCCATATACCACCTGAATGAGTGGTGTGAAAGAATTTGCAAATATTGCAGACAGCATTGTCTGCATCAAGTTTTGAAAAATGTAATGTAATTTGCAACCACTGCCCTCACTGTGATACGCTTGTAACAAAATTTGGCACTGACTGAGCTGAAGTTAATCAGTATTTGGTATTACTGGTAAAATTTGGTCTAAGTACTGATTTAGATACCCAACCCTTATAACTACTAAATTTCAAGACAGCAGGAGTAGCCACTTTCAGTTTCAAATTTTCAGTTTTCTTGTAAATCTGTCTTTGACATTTTTTTTGTCATTCCAGCACATTGAAACAACTGACTTACAGTATTTACTGAACAATGCTTCTCAATATTAATTAAAGAATAATTAGCCTGCAGTTGAACAGTGTTAAAAAACACTGTCTATCAAAGGCTAAACAACACAAAATCATATTCGCAGAATAAGCATCCATTATCTCTTAACAATACAGAGCACACAATGCCTTCCTGTCCCTAACAATTCATCATAAAATAGGCACATTCAGTTTTTGAATCTGTAAGCTAGCATTTCATTTATCATAAATTCTATTGATTGTCACCCTCCATTCATGTCTGTAATGGACAAAACATAGCATGCATTTATGTCTGTTAGGACATATTTAAGCCTAAAAAATAATACATAAAAGAAGGTGAGAGCTGTTCTAACACTTTAAAACATGCTTCTAAGAGAGAGAGAGAGAGAGAGAGAGAGAGAGAGAGAGAGAGAGAGAGAGAGAAGAGAGAGAGAGAGAATGAAAGTGTGTGCTGATGAGAGGCTGTTGAATAGTGTGCTGGCTGACTGTATTCAATCCGTTAAATGGGAAGGGGTCATTAGAGAGCTGTCCACTTTTCAAATACAATGGAAATCAGATAAGCAGCACGAGGAATAGAGGGCAAAGGAGGGATAAAAATGGAGCAAGAGGAAAACCGTGTTGTTTCTGTGTGTTTGGCAAAGGTGCTCAGGCACGATAGAGCAGCTCTCGGACCACACTTCAAAATCACTGGAGCCTCAGTGCTGACAAAAGCTCCACTGTGGCCTGTTTCCTGTCTGTATTTGTGTGTGTGTGTGTGTGTGTGTGTGTGTGTGTGTGTGTGTGTGTGTGTGTGTGTGTGTGTGTGTGTGTGTGTGAGCTGTGTAATACAATGAAAGGTGTAAAAGTATGAGTGAACAAGGAGCCAAAATACATTGTGGCTAATTAAAGGAATAAATCAGTGAAAACTGTATTAATATGGATAATGTGCTAATCAATATCGCATGATCCATAGAGCCCTCTGATTTCCTCTGAAAGAAGGTTGTAAATGCATGTGAGTTTGGAAAGGGATTTATAAACTTCAAAATGATTAGAAAGCAGTCATTCCACTATTTGAAAAATATTTTACAGGTGAGGAACAGCCCAAGTGCAGACGCAAGATGCAACAAGTACAACAAGAAGTTTCCAAAAATCCTTAAACATCATCATGACATACAGATCATACAGACAGGTGTTGCCACAGTTGATGACAATGTGCATGCATCTATCATCAGAAAGAGACCAAACAAAATAGATTTTCATGGGAGGTGTGCGTGGAAGCCCAGTCTATATTACTGCCTGGGCCTAATTGTAAGTTGTTGTTAGCTGTTATCCGTGATGGCCTGTCTCACTGCCTAGGGGTGTTCCTGCTTTCCACAAAAGAAAACAAATGAATGCATAAATGAATGAATTAATAAATTCTATATTATTTTGTGTGTTAGAAGCAGAACAAATGGACAAGCATAATAATCTGAGACTGATAAGAACTGTGATGGCTAGAGGACTGGGTCAGAACATATCCAAAACATCAGGCAGATCTGTGAATGACAACTGGTGAATTGGTGACAGGGTCATGGACACTTAAGGTTAACTCATAAACAATGATGAGGAGGAACTTCATAATATTATTAAATAGTATTATTAATATCATGCAGATCGTTTTAATGTTGTGGCATACTCAGACTCTGAAACAAGACAAGACTCTGAGTCAAACTTCTCTTCAAGATATGAAGTACATCTTCTGAGAATATAATTATAAAACAAGTGACAGCGTCCTTCAGCATTGCCTCCAAATGTGATTTTAGCTCACATATGCATGGGAAAGTGCCTAGAAGAGATGAGAAAATGAGAGAGAGAGAGAGAGAGAGAGAGAGAGAGAGAGAGAGAGAGAAAGAGAAAGAGAGAGAGAGAGAAAAGCCTTTGAGACTCGAGTGTGTGACAGCACTGGCACTTGATATCAGGCTTGACCAGAGGACTGATGAGATAGGAGGTGGCCTCTCAGCCAATCAGACCCGAGGGCGGTGGGGAGCCTTCCAATCAGGATCCAGTCTTCTAAGTCTGAGGGCATAGAGAGATGAGTTTGACCCCAAGACTGACCCCAAACCCCTTTAAGCGGGCCAACGTGTGTGAATCCACAGCCGTGACCACATTAGGTGTCCTAATTCATATTGAGCAGGCTACTTTGGCATATTTAGAGGCTTATTGCCTCACATAGCAGCCATATTTCCTGTCTCTTGCTTACATAAAAAAGCGTACAGTGGTATCTGTGCTGCATAGCCCCGTTTTAGCTGTTAACCATTTCATGCCATGAATAGAAAGTATAGGTTTTTACCTTTTAATCAACTTTACTTTTACTTTAATAATATAACTTCAATGTCAATACTGTATCTACAAAACATACACAAAGGGATATGGGTTACATTCAGTTGCATTTTAAAGAAAGATAATATTTCTTTTATGTAGGGATAGCAAACACACTGAAAGCCTCACTTCCAGTGCTGATCATATCTACTGTGGCCAATGTGGACATGCACCTGCATTTGTTTTTAAAAATAATACATATAATTAATTGAAATATTAAATTAAATATTATGTTATCTTTCTGGAACAGGGCTGACAATGCTGTGTAAGGTGCCCTTTGGATTAATCTTGTCTGATTTAAACGATTTTGCTCGCAGATATAACAATACTGAAGAATTAACATTTTGAATGCAAATGTAACTAACATCTGATACAACAATACATTGAAATATTCTGAAAATACTTATTTTGAAAGTTGTCAGCCCTGTTTAGGACAGGTGATGTTTAGAACATTACATGAAAGTAGAATTAACTATTTTTCCACTTTTCTAACTAAATAATAAAGAGGGCTATAATGGGCCATGGCAAAAGGAGCAGAGGCTGGGAAAGTCCCTCTCTCCTGAGAGTGTGTGGAGATGGCTTTGATACACACACTGTAATCTGCTCGCTCTGTTCCACACCGGCACACAGCCACTTCTCCGGTGATACGGCAACGGCCCGCGGCCTCCAGACCTCAACACAGGAAACACGAGAGAGCTGAGTGCGAGGGCTTTCTCTTTTTCTTCCCTCTTTTCTTTTTTTCCAAACTTCTCCCTGCTGCCGTGAGTAAGTGTTTTGTGTTTTAAGGTGAACTCAATACCTCACACTCTCTTTAAAGCTCCGAGACAAGCTCTCGCAGATAAGCCAGCTAGCCACTTTAGCAGAAGGCTCATTTCCCAGACTCACAACTGTACACAGGTGTGTGTGTGTGTGTGTGTGTGTGTGTGTGTGTGTGTGTGTGTGTGTGTGTGTGTGTGAGAGAGAGAGAGAGAGAGAGAGAGAGAGAGAGAGAGAGAGAGAGAGTGATAGTGAAAAGAGACTGAGAAAAGAAAGGAACACTGGATGATGGAAAGAGAAACAGTTAAGAAACTTTGGAGGGGGGGGGGGGGGGATATAAGGTTGAATGGAGATTATTAAACAATAATTTCATTAAATATCCCAAAAGAACCAAAATATTATAGAGGGGAAGAGAGGAAGAGTTTTACTATCACGCCTCTAGGGTAGATTGGTGTCAAAGGTGGGTACGTCTGGGATCTATGATCTCTGTTAGGTCTTAGTTAGAAAGCTGCATAAATCCACTGTTAATTTGATGTAAAAACAAAGCTAAATAGCTTTTCACTTCAGTATTTTTGGTTTAACACAACATAAAAAGAGATGTCCTTTTGACCATTTGGATTTTTGAGATGAAATTCCTTTGACAGAACAAACCCCCTATCTATTACATTTACTAATGTAGTGCACATTTAAGACTTACATTATACTGGAATTTATATTTAAAAGCATAACATGTTGAGTATTTCTAACTAGAAATGCTACATTGGTCATTTAGACTGTTCACATTGGTGGCTCTTGTCCCCCATTTTTCCAGAGCATGTTATTACCTTGGAAATGCAGTGTGCAACTGGTTTCCATCAGGAAACTACCTGATAGAAAACAAAAATACAATAGGTTCATATTCACAGTTTTATCAATTAATTAAACTAAACTAAATAAGAACCTTAACAGGTAAAACAAATATTTCTTCATAATATTTCAGAGCAAGATTCTGATGATTGGGAAGTTTATTCTAAAATTAGCAATAGAATTTGCAAGCTAAATTGAGACTACTAATAGTATATACACTATATGGACAAATGTACTGAGACACCTGCTCATTCATGGTTTCTTCTGAAATTAAGGGATCAAAGAATGTATCCTGCTTTTGATGGAGTAGCTGTCTCTACTGTCCAGGCATAGCTTTCTACTAGCGTTTGGAGCACTGCTGTGAAGATTTGATTGCGTTCAGTGACAAGAGCTTTATTGAGGTCAGGATGCTGGATGATCAAAACCCAACTCCCATCCCAAAAGTAATAAATGGAACACCATGAGAAAGTGAGAACAGGACAGAAAAAGGAAACCACCTGGTAAGTTTGTGAGTCTGAATCTGAAGCTGTGAAAAGACATCTGTAAAGAGGCACAGAGAGCGTGAGGGAAAGTATTTCTATGTAAAATAAAAAGCTGCTCTTCCAATCAACCAAAACCAACCAAATCAGTCAAATAGGCTTGTGGCGACCATTAGTTACATAATGGTTCATGGACATTAGTGTGCTGTACCACATTCTGGAATTGACGGTGAGAGAGGCCAGTGCTGGGCCTGTGTATTTATGTGTGTCTTGTGTCTGGGGAATCTTTCAGCGTGCCTGGGTCATGCTTAATGAGATTATTTATTACACAAAAAAACCTCTATGTCCAAACATTTAGATAAGAGAAACGCCACACAGCTCGCTGTTCACAACTTCTGAATCATATCCTGCGAGAATGTGCACACATATACATACACACGCAAAGTTACACATGCACACACACTCTGCGTTGTACACATTCATTCATGCACATTTACATGCAGTATACACAAGTTCATACTGATCATTTACATTTTGCCTGTAACTGTAATTTTAGTGACAGTAAGTCACAGTAAGGCTATAAACATCAAATTTTTAGAAATACATTTTGGTCTACATTTTGTGATATTATAAGTTTATATGTGTTCAAGAAGGGTGACACAAATTTAGACATAAATAAATATAAAGGTTAAAGTTTTAGTTTATCTGTAAGTAAGAGTTGTAGTGTAGGAGGTCATTTCAGTTGCATGTTCAGAGATAATTTAAGTTTAAACAAGTTAACCTTTAAGTTTGAATAGAATAGATCTTTATTGATCCCTTGGGAGGGTTCCTTCAGGGAAATTAAGGGTACTGTGTGGTACCATACTTTAAGTACTTTTTACTGTGTAATGAAGGTACATAATGTACTTGCACATTAATGTACTACTGCATCTAAAAAATTAATATTGAGAAAACTTCAGTTAAGTATATATATATATATATATATATATATATATATGAAGTTAACTGAACAGATACTTACTTTAACAGATATTCACAGAAAACTAAAAGAAATGCTTGATATATGACACTTTAAGTATAATTAATATAAAATATGACAGCTTTTTTATTGAATTATGAACAAAAACCTTTTCCTCATGTCTTCATTTTTTTGGATACACTGAAAGTTACACTAACACTAACTTTGTTACATTGTTGCTAAATAGTACTGTGCATTACCTGTAGATAGTTTTCCTAAGGTCTTGATCAATTTCTTGTTTTGTTTTAATATTATTCTAGTTGTATATGTTATGCTTGGTTGACTATTAGTGCCACTCACTAGACTGAGCACCCTTGTCCAGTCAATGAATTTTATAATCACCCCACAAGTTTCAAATGTTATGTGAGCATTGTCAACGTAATAGAAATGTCAGTGCCAGAAGGCATCTTAAAAGTGAGTACTGCATCACACGCACACCCAGCACTTAAACACATAAAAAACTTGAATTATCTAATAGAATTCTTCTCATCTCTTACACACTTCTTTGGAAGTGCACCAATCACTCCATTTCGAAGAAAAACCCTTGGGCACTTTTGGTTGAGTACAAAGCTAATATAACAAACTGCATAGTGTTAGAATGTTTTACATCTTCACCAGCTACAAAAAAAATGCTGTCTGAATCAGCCAAGGCAGACATAAAATGAAACGTGAAAATTGAAATGACAGGAGAGTCCCATAACAAGATAATACTGTACTGGTGTGCATATTAGAGTTGATCGAATCATTTCAAATGTTTAAAGTGTAAATTTGTTTGAATTAGCACAGGTGGATTTCTTTGTTCATTTTAAATATCTTTTTTTTTTAATACAGAAATAGACTTAATAACTTTGATAAAATTCAGCCATGTGTTTTGTGAGCTTTTGTGTCAAAAGATGACTTTTTTTGTAAAGGTAACCTTTCTTTTATCACAAATCTGTGTGTGTGTGCGTGTGTGTGTGTGTGTGTGGGTGTGTGTGGGGGTGGGTGGGTGAGTGGTATATTCTGGGGAATCCCTCTTTCAAAAGGAGTCTTATGTGCTGAGTCATCTGTAAACTGCCGGCATTAAACTATTTATTCTTAATCTGAATGTTTAAATGTATGTCTGCTTGTCTGCATTTTGGTCGAGTGTGTATGTGCCTGTATTTGCACGCACATGCTCCCTGTCAGATTTGCAATTAAAAAATAAATAAATTAAATATATATATATATATATATATATATATATAAACAACATTTGTAGTTGAATCTGTCAATATAGAATTCCATTTGAATGTAAATATAATTTATTATGTAACAACGTGAATTAAATACATATTTGCTCACTATTCACTACTATGTAATTCACTAATCATTAATACATCATGGTCTCAAAGCATATCAACATCTCGCATTGAGCCAGGCTAAAGTATCTAAAGGTTAATTCATGCTGGCATTAGCTGTACAACTAAATCTTTCCAGAGAAACAATGGAGATATAATTACTTAATAAATCTTGAATCTTTAAACTGGCAGCTTTACAGGTGAAGAAAGAAACTTAACTTTCCCTGGAATTAATTTTGGAATAGAACATTTCTAATGGTCCATTCATCATGAAATTATGTATATAGATGTATATAGTAGAAGTGCTTTGTATGACAGTGTAAATATGCCTTCATATAAATTAAATGTGTGTGACACATCAAACCTCTCACTGGAGTGATCCATTTAACATGACTGTCTCACCTATTGCTGTTTAATATCATTTTGAGGTTTTAGTGGCAACTGTTTCCTGTTTGTTACTGTTAACCCTGTATGTGGGGTAACTTGTAATGTTTGCAATTATAATCTTCTTTGGGCTAAGTTTGCATTAACTTGCAACAGAGATGTGATAACTCCTTGTGTAAAAAAAATGTGCTCTAATGCTTTTGAAATTATTTAGCATAAAATCCCCTACAGCAAAAAGACAGCAATAGCACTAGTCCTCTAAAGGGTTCCAACAACCCAGAGTTTAAGCATTGACCCAAGTATAAACATGTTACTTAAGGAGACTGGATTACTGGATTTCCCTTTTTTTACTTATACATAAACAGGGAGCCTTTCAACCTAATTGCATCACCGGTTACATAAATCAAACCTAAAACTTCTGTCCTGATGAAAGAGCTAGTTTACCACACTTTTGGTAAGTGGGCATGGCAGGAGCACTGGCATGCATGTTGGTGAGGGCTTACAGCCAAGGATTCTGAGATGGAATATAATTGATTTCACTCAGTCATTTCCAGCGAAGCGCAAGACCGGTCCATCCTGCCTTTATGCCTTGATGGGAAATTGACAAATGCAGTCACAGGTAGGGTGCAAAAACCCATGCAGCGAGCGCACCTTTATTTGTCTATACATGTGTTATCCCCAGTAAACTCACTCACATAACCTTTACTTTTAATATTTTGAAACAGTGAGCAATATTCTTGTCCTTTTTCAATGTAAGCATAACGTGTGTCCCTAGCAGAGAGCTGACCCGACTTTTTAAATGTCAAGATTCAGATTCACTGAATCATGCCAGTTATAAATGGGTGGAAGTGAGGCCAAAGAGTCATCAAGTTTTCCACTGATTTTTTTCAAAGTATGTCCAATAGCATACATACCTCTAATCCTCTAGCTGGGGAAACTGTGTGTGGTCAAGCAACCAGGCCCTGGATGGACATCGGTCCATGACATGGTGTAAACATCTACTATACATACGTTTGTGCAAGAGCAACCACCGAGGTGCTTCTCACTACATCATTGCTTAAATAATGAAAGAAGATTCAGCAATTATATGCCAATAATATATGCTGATAGCTGAAAAATGAAAAACATTTTGTAATACTAGGACGGGAATCAATACAATGAGCTGCTTCATTAGGATTAGTAATTTGGATGGTTTAACAATTTTGCACTTGACCAGAATAGGGCATGTATTAATTTAAGTTTGATGGTTTAGCTGGTCTACAAGCATGATTGTCCTGACCAAGAAAGACAACCAGTACAATCCAGCTTTACCAAGCAGGTTGACCAGCATGACCAAGATTATTAACCAACATGGACAGCAAGACCAAGCCAGTCAATCAACATGAACAAAATCAAATGCAGCATTCACAATGCTGGTCAAGAACTGGTTAACCAGCTCAATTACCAGCATAAGGTTTTCACTTTGCCTTTTAAAGACCAACATCTGAAATCAGCTACCAGCACAAACGCAGGAGACGAAAGCTTTTTCAATACTGTACTCCTGGCAAATTGTGCCCCTCAAACATGCATCATACTATGTAACACAAGTTGCACAATCAGTGCAACTGGAAGAGCTTAAATGGAATGCACTTGCCCTCAGTTAAATTAGACTTAATATCCCCCTTAACTCGTCTGACATAATTTGTAGTCTAACATGTTTTTCATCTGTTTGCACATTGCATACATAAAGCCTGTGACTGGCCATAAGATTTGGTTTAAAACCATAATAGTAATAGACATTGTATAAGCAATTGCATTATAGATGGAAATATTTACAAGTCTAGAAGACTGAATGTTCTGCTTTTGAAATATTAAGCATGTTAAAATAATACACTACTATAGCTTATACACACTGTTGTCTTTTTCTTTTTTCAAGTTTAAATGGGGCATTGCCTCAGGTCACAATGATTTCTGGGCAAGTTTTGCTGCCAAAGTTGACACTTGTCTTCGCTGGATCCCTCAACCCTCCAGGGGCTCATATAATCAACTTCACTTGATTGAGTAAAGTAATGGAACACCCCTAAGATTGCTTTGGGGACATGATTAAGCCAAGCTACTGTGCTACACTGTCTGCATGTGACCACCATTTTTTTCAAAATAGGACCAAACCCACCAAGAAATTGTGGTCACATGACTTCCAGTATGGCATTTTAGAGAAATTTAGGAGCAGTCTTTCCACAATTGTGCAGAATGCAGAATGTCTCAAAAATATTGTTGAAGTGTATAAGTCTATAAGACTGGCATCTTGTGGCTTACATAATGCTCCTGTCTACATGCATTATTTCAACATTAATGTATCTACTAATGTGTGAGCATGTTTCACTTGTGTAAGCACGTTACCTCAGGCTGTTATTGGAAGTGAAAGGTTTCTCTTTCTCCTCCCTCCCTTACTCTCTCTCTCAGAACAGTGCATGGCCTCTTGTGGCTTCCAGTTTTTCAGGTTACGTTAACTTCACTCAGACGTCGAACAGACACCTCTCACAGGCCTCAACTGACTAACTTAAACAAACAAATATGATCTATTGTTCTCCAACAACTCTATATCGTGTGTCTCTGAAATGGTGACTTTACAGGAGAGGGCAAAAATGTTCTTAACTAGTAATGGCTGGTGATGTAAAATTAGAGCAATTAATAGTAATTTTAAATCATTTGTGTTGGTCTGTTCCTCCAGAATTCTACAGAATTGTACTGGGTTCAAATCATGGAGAAAATGAAGAATGGACCAAAATGGAGATGCATTGGTCAAAATGGGTTTCACTGAACAGTGATGAGGGTCTAACACGTGTATCCTATCATTTAGGAATAGTATTCTGGTCCAAGAAAAAGTCATTGTTTTCATAGTTTAATAAAAAAAATGTAAGGTATGTCATATTTTATATTAATGAAAGTGAAAAGTGAAATAGGGCGGCACGGTGGCACAGTGGATAGCGCTAGAAGGACCTGGGTTCGATCCCCGGGTGGGGCGACCTGGGAAGTTTCTGTGTGGAGTTTGTATGTTCTCCCCGTGTTCGCGTGGGTTTCCTCCGGGTACTCCGGTTTTCCCCACAGTCCAAAGACATGCATGGTAGGTCAATTGGTGACTCTAAAGTGGCCCTTAGTGTGTGGATGTGTGTGTGCATGTGTGAGCCCTACGATGGACTAGCACCCTGTCTAGGGTTGTTTCCCACCCTTGCGCTCAGAGTTGCCGGCTGGGCACCGGCTCCCCCGTGACCCTATTCAGGAATAAGCGGTTCGGAAAAAGGATGGATGGATGAAAAGTGAAATATTTCAAGCCTTTTCTCTTTTGCCTCTGATCAGTTTGGTTTATAGCTTATAAGTCCAGTTTTTCTCCTAAGCCCAGGTAAGACACTTCTGACATTGGGGGTTGATATTAGGAATGCGGCAGTTGTAACCCCTTTCCTGAAGACACTTGTGCGTGGTTGCAATTTATGGACTGACACCTACCTCTGCCCACTCCTTGTGAAGCTCTCCCAAGTTGAATCAACTTTTTTAAGGCTGCAGTCAACCCTGTTGCTCATGCACATTTTCCCACCACATTTTCCCCTTCCAATCAATTTTGTATGAATAGGCTTTGATAAAGCACTCTGAGAATAGCCAACAGCCAGCAATCTTTGCCAAGACTATGCGTGTGTGTGTGTATTTATATAGTAATTTACTTTAAAGCTAATTCAAACAATGTAATAATTTGAGATCCTGGATTTCTGTTTTTATGGGTTATAATCCATAATAATCAAAAGAAAAAACAATCTACAGGATACAAACCAATGTGGCTTCAAACCAGCACACTCAACAGAGACTGCTCTCATTGCTGTCACTGTAAAAATTCAACCTTTTCTGTCTAGAGAGGCCACTACGGTGCTTGTTCAGTCTCTTGTCATGTCAAGACTAGACTACTGCAACTCCCTTCTAGCTGGCGTGCCTATATGTACCATCAGGCCCTTGCAACTGATCCAAAAGGCAGCAGCACAGCTCATCTTTAATATTTCCTAGTTCACTCATGTAACTACTCTGCTGCGTTCCCTTCACTGGCTTCCTGTAACTGCCCACATCAGATTCAAAACCTTGATGCTGGCCTACAAAGCCAAAAAAGGGACCAGCCCCTCTGTACTTGATGGCAGTGGTCAAAACATGATCTGTACGAAGAACAGCTTGGCATCATCTTGGCCACCATCCCTCAAGACACATGGAAGACAAGCATACATACTCTTTTTTGTCATGGCACCAGTAGTGAACAATAGTGAACAATGTTGAACTTCCCCTGGGGGTCTGAACAGTGAAATCACTGTCTTCAAATGCTGACTGAAGACCCATTTCTCCATTTGTCAATGGTGTTTCAGTTTTGTCCATTGTGTCTGTACAGTAACAGCCACTATTCTTAATAGGTGCCACAGGGGATGTGATAAAGATTAGTTTGAAATCTTTGCAAATCTATTAAAAATAAAGCAAAAAATTATAACATGTACATAAATATTCACAGTCTTTGCCATGACACTCAAAATTGAGCTCAGGTACAACTTGTTACCACTGATCAGATGTTTCTACAGCTTGACTGGAGTACAGAAGGACACTCCACCAAATTCACATGACAGCCCATCTGGAGTTTGCCAAAAGGCACTTAAAGGACTTTCAGACCATGAGATACAAATGATAGAACTTTATAGACTGAACGCCAAGCATCATCATGTCTGGAGGAAACCAGGCACTGCTCATCACTTAGCCAATACCATTCCTACAGTGAAGCATGGTGGTGGTAGCATCATTCTGTGGGGATGTTTTTCTGCAGCAGGAACTGGAAGACTAGTCAGGGTCAAGACAAAGATGACTGTAGCAATGTATAAAGTATCCTTGGAGATAACCTGCCCCAGAGTGCTCTGGACCTCAGACTGGAATGAAGGTTTATCTTCAAACAGGACAATGACCCTAAGCACACACCCAAGATAACAAAGGAATGGCTTTGGGACAACTCTGTGAATGTCTTTGAGTGGCCCAGCCAGCACCTAGACTTGAACACAATTGAACATCCTTCAAGATATAAAAATGGCTGTGCACGGCTGCTCCTCATACAATCTGATGGAGCTTGAGAGGTTCTGCAAAGAAGAATGTGAGAGACTTCCCAAAAACAGGTGTACCAAGCTTGTAGCAGCATACTCAAAAAGACTTGAGGCTGTAATTGCTGCCAAAGGTGCTTTTCTCTGTTTTTTGTGGGATATTTTGTGTAGAATTATGAGGGAAAAATTAATTAAATCCATTTGGAATAAGGCTGTAACATAAAAAGATGTGCAAAAAGTCAAGTTTTCCAGATGCGCTGTACATATTACCTAAATAATCTTCTTACATATACTTTTTTAGCACAGCAGCTCAGAATCACCCCAGGAGTCAGGAGTTCAATAAACAATACATCAGGTATTAATAAATAATGATTAATGATAAATATATGACAAATTCACTGCCAATAATGATAGTATTCCAGTATAATTATGCCTCCCTAATTTGAAAACTATAAAGGTTTAATCACATTCATCCACAAAAGAATGTGTGAGGTCAGGTACTGATGTTGGATGATTATTTGGATGACGAATTCTGAATTCTGAATTAAAACCAATTTACTTCTTTGTAGTGGAGTCCAGAGTATGTGATGAAGCTCCATCATTTTTGGAGAATGCATTTCCACAGCTCTATATTTCTAAGCGACAGTCCAATGGCTTTATAAGTGTGTAGCTGACATTTTGTTTTGTTTACTGCAGCAAAACTGTTAGGCCTCATACTCACTTACACTATCGGTATGATTACAGAACTACATAACCCCACACATGAGTCATAAGAGGAGGTGAAAGTGGCCAACATTAAACTGACCTTATGGTATGCGGCCTACAAAAGCAAGCTGCACACTTCAGCTGTGAACACCTGCTGAGCAATCAGTTTGAATACCTGGGTTACACGCTGCTCACACCCCCACACACTGGCTGAAACTCAGAAGAAGTGGAGCGCTCAGAGAAATGCAGACAGTCGCCCACAAGCTTCACTGAGGCAGGACAGCATAATACATTTGGGTGTGGAACAATACAACTGGCACTTTCTGTCCTCTGGGTGAGGTGCTGACAATGCAAGATGATAAGGGACAGGAATGAATTTACACCTGTGGACACACACTGACACACAGCATAGAGCCTTCCATGTGCCTTACTTTTTATTAATGTTTTTTTCTTTAGATGGCACAGTCAGCACAACATTATTTGTTATGCATAGTTATAAAACGTGTTTTGAATTAAATATTGTTATGTTTGTTATCTGAAAGCATTATAATTCATTTCAAATCATATATCCTAACAATAATTCTGTGTTCTTTTGTGAAACCTCCAGATAACATTGAAACAGATACAGCTACATACATCAATCAGCCATAACATTATGACCATCTTTTTCGTTTCTACACTCACTGTCCAATTTATCAGCTCCTCTTATCATACAGAAGTACATTATAGTTCTAAAATTACAGACTGTAGTTCATCTGTTTCCCTGCATACTTTATCCTCCTTTCACTCTGATCTTCAATAGCCAAGACCCCACAGGATCACCACAGAACAGGTATTCTGTGCATAGTGGGTCATGCTCAGCACTGCAGTGAAACTGATGTGATGGTAATGTGTTAAAGTGTGATGCACTGCTATGTGTGGATCAGACACATCGGTGTTGCTGGAGTGTTTAAACACTGTGTCCACTTACTGTCCACATTATTAGACATGCCCTCTCAGATGCTCTACCTTAGACATAAAGTCAGAGACAGAAGCTTATCTGTTGCTGCAGAGGTTGTGTTGCTTATATTCTAGTTCGTCATCAGTGCTCACAGGAGGACACTGTTGGCAGGATAGTTTTGGTTGGTGGACTGTTGTCAGTCCAGGAGTGACACCGAGAGGTTTAAAAACTCCAGCAACACTGCTGGGTCTGATTCATTCTTACCAGCATAACACACACTAACACAGCACCAACATGTCAGTGTCACTGCAGTGCTGAGAATGACCCTCCACCCACATAATACCTGCTGCTGGGGGGGACTAATAAATATGCAGGGAAACAGATGGAATACAGTCAGTAATTATAGAACTACAGAACTACTGCACCTGTATGGTCAATGGAGCTGATACAATGGACAATGAGTGTACAGAAAATCATAATGTTTATACTGTATTTATGGCAGGTCAATGTATACAGTAAAACTAACAGTAATATCTGATATTGAAGAAAGCAAAAGATATCTTATAAGCTGTTTTAGTTTAATTTTGCATCCAGAATTCAAATCAGAAAGGTAAACCCTCATAGGTTTTATGTTAATTGTATTTAAAGTGACATATGTCAAATCATTCTTTCTTTAATTTTACCTGATTAGAAATAATCTCAAACTCAAAATGAAATATTCTAATTATCTGAGATAAGCCAAACTGATCAGACATAAAACAAAAAGGTTTGAAATATTTCACTTTACATATACTCAATGTAATATATATGACAGTTTAATTTTTGTCTGAAATTATGAACATAAACGTTTGAGATGTGGTAGTATATATTTATATATGTGAATATAATGTATATTATAGGCCATCTGACTAATTAATTTAAATAAAAAATCTAATCTTTCACATCCATTTTTTGTACAAAACTAAGCAGCCAGGAGTGTGTTGTCATACACAATATATTTTGATGCTATATAATTATTAATTCAATTACAGAATAATCTGATTTAAAAAAAAATCTTAGCAATGTGGTTTTATTACAAAATATGTATCAATTTTGGAATTCATCAAATAAACATCAAACACAGTATGTACTCTTTAAAAACAAAACCCACTGTTATTTCATAGCATTGCATATATGAAATATACACTCATGTTCTAACTCTCAAACTCCATCAAAGTTAAAATGACAACAAAAATGAAATATGAATTTCACCCTTTGCATCCCACAAAGCAGTTACAAATAATGGCATTTGTATTCCTCGAAACTGGCATTTTCTGATTCTGAACATCTGATTTAGTGACTCATAGACACATAAAAAGAGTAGGAAAAGAATGAGGAATAATCCTCATGCAATGTCTACCTCAAAAACCTGTCCCACCCACACAGAAACATGTACAAACACACACACACACACACACACACACACACACACACACACACACACACACACACACACACACACACACACACCTGTTAGGGGATTAAGTTTTAATTCTTAAAGATTATACTGTATATATACATGGGTATTTTTTTACATTGTGCCTCCAGGACTGTAAACAGCACTTCCACTTTTAACTGAGTAAGGTCAAAACCTCATTTAAAAGTGGAAGTATGGAGCCAAAAATACACTTAAGAGGAAGTCAAAAAGTACCTATATGTAAGCATGCTCAAGTAAATAAATCTTTTAACAGATAAATTAAAACTTTGATTTGGGCTGTATCACTGACTGAATGAAAATCATTAAAAAGCATGTTTAATAAAAGTAGTGGTTCATTTGTATCACCATTCCTGACAGCACTAAAAGTCTTCTTCTGCATCATTTGAATGCTATGAGGTTGTTAGTATGATTTAGAATTAAGATTTTATGGATTATATTTTTAATCAACTTTAGATGTGCTCTGACTCACCCCTGTAACCTCAGCTGAACTAGACCTTTCACATTTACATAGAAAAGCAATTAACATGCCTCAACAATAACACTTCCAGTAAGTCTGCATTTCTTCAGGACAAACAGCTACACGGGACCTCCTTTCTGATATTACATCACAACTGACTTTGTCTTGATGTTGCAAGATCGTGTGCAGCACAGGTACCTTGTGGGCAGTATTAATTCACCTCAGTTTGGAGGTTTTTTTTACACATCAATCACACACGGGAAAGCCAGTGCCATTCATTCTGTATGAAATTCAAAATTAAAGAGAGAATTTCTATTTTCTTTTATATCCATATCCAAATGTACAGTTTGTGTCATTTTATTGAACAGAAATATTCATGACTCATTTTTACAGGATTTTTTTACCAGTCTTCACCCATTAAACAGTGATATTTGTAAATGATCTCCATTCTAATTCACCCAAAGCTTCTTTTGTTCTTGTAAAAGTATGAGAGTCTGCTCCCATCAGGTAAAGAACAAGAAAATATCTGTTTTTGTATTTTTCTTTCCCAAAATCTTGAATTACTATCTTATTTTGTTAAAAATAATAACAACTTCTGTAAATTGTGGCTAAGCTTCTTTAAAGAACGTTTAATACAATGGACAAAATTGACAGTGAATGTAAAACAAGGAAACAGTACTTCTCTACTAGGAGGTTGTCTAGTCCCTGTAGAGAAGTATTGAATCAAATATAAAAAAGCAAATAAACCTTAAACTCCTGGCACCTTACCTAATGCCAGGCGTGGGATGGAGGATTATAAAGCCCTCCAGCATTGTGCTGTAGAGCAGTTAAACTTCTCTTAATACTCTTGATTTAGGTAGAAACAATGAATGAACATGTGTCCTCGTGGATGATCACACTTAGAAATAACCATTTGATAAAAGAGGGTTTATCCAGACAATGAACTAAGCATTCATGATTCTATGTTCTGCAATGAATTGGCACCTTGTGCCCAGTGGCTTCAGACCCACTGAGATCTTGAACTGGGAGAATCAGTAAGATTGGCTGGTTTAATGTGCAGTCCACTTCCTTTTATAAAGAAAAATAACTCATGGGGGCATGTGTGTGACACATTTCTATGGAAATACATACCCCACCGTCCTCCTCCAACATGACAAATGGCTCATAAGAGAAATTATGCAATCTGAGCAGATTTATTTCACAAGTAATGCACAGTAATTAAGCAATATAGATCCAGACCAAATAATGATTTCACTCCCAACTGAATAACATTGGGCTCGGAGGTTCTGTGGCCCTGTGTGCTGTTGTTACTTGATTGGGACTGATGTATGAACTAAATGCCATGATGTCATAGGTCCCACTTCATTGGGGCAATACAGATGAAGGAACTTGGGGGGTATTGGTTAACAATTTATATAATACCAATACATAAAACGTCCTGGAGGGTCAGAGTTAAACATGGTTTGGTGATTTCCCTACTGAAACACAATCATTACACTTGCCATCTAACAGGACAGAATTTGATGAATTGAGAGTTGACCCCAACTCTCAGTTCCTGCAGCTGGACAGGACCAATGTTTCTTTAATAACCACTTAAAAATATAGTTTTTATGGCAAAGCATTTGGATGTTACCCTGTTCCTCTTTTCACAAGTTGGCTACTGTTTGTTAGCTAGCTAACTTAAGGGGAACATGATGAGCCAACAATTTTAGTAAACTCAATTTAGCCAACCAAATAGATTAAAAAAATAGAGCTATTACTCTACAGTACTTATAAACAATCATATCAGTAACAGTCATAGACTGGTTTAGTGATTTAATGACAGTGAAGACAAGTGTGGACCAAATCAGTTTCATATCTCTCAATTTCTCTAAATGAATGTCCAAGATTTCATTATGAAAGGCTGAAAGTCAGCAGCTCATAAGGCTGGTCAGGTGAGATGACACTGAAGTTCCTCAGCGTAATTAAAAACAGACCAGGAGAGGGCCGAGAGGAAGCTGAAAGAGCAGGTATAAGAGAGGTTACCCTAACTGTGAAGAAAAAGGTCCACTCTATGCCAACTTCACCAAACAGCCTGAATTTATATCAAAACTTTGACTGGACACATGTCACAGTGGTCATGCAGTCTGTTTACTTTCCAGTGCACACTTCACATTGAGTGAACTGAAGTGTGAAGGCAGAGTCTTGACCCAGCTGACCTACTCTCACTTGGCAGAGTGTCAGTAGGGGCCGGGGGAGGTCACAGAGAGGGGAATCCCGAGGACGATGACCCACTAACAGCTCTGAGCACACACACACACAACCTTTACACCAGCTCTGACGACGCGAGACAGGTTTCCCCAGTTTCCTCTCAGAGTTGCAGAACTAAACCCAACACATGGACATAAATAAAGGGTGTGCGGTGTGTGTTTTCATATTTATAGTCTGTACTGAGACAACAACCCCAGGTTAGAGGGTGAAAGAGCAACAAGTGACTGGAGAGGACCTCTTAGGCACCACACTTTATTTAGTGGGGGTAACTAGAGTTACTCGAGCGCGTTGATGGTTATAAACAAACCACACTTCAACCTCAGCGTTCATGTCAATGTAGTGGAAAAATATGTTTTTAGAAGGAAAAGAGTTTTTTACAGACAAAACCGCAATTTTACAGACAAATAAATATTTTCACAGACAAAACTGCATTTATACAGACAAGATCAGGTTTTTACAGACA